>CM035815.1:6128109-6620609 GCA_020458035.1 Magallana ariakensis | reverse complement strand
ATTTTTACATAGGAATATATAGAGTAAATCTTTAAAATCTCTAAAACTAAGTAGCTAGGAAAGGTGAAACTTATGTGGAAGTATCCTCAGGTAAGGACTAAGTAGATTTAAGTTTGTTCAAATCATGATCCCCGGGGGTAGGATGGGGTCACAACGGGGAGGGGGGAGGGAAACAAATTTTTGACATAGGAATATATGGAGAAAAATCTTCTACAAAACCATTTGTCTAGAAAATCTGTAACTTTAGTAAAAGCAACCTTGGGTAGTGTAGATTCAAATTCGTTAAAATAAAAATCTTGAGGAGTAGGGTGGGGCCACATTCGGGATCCAATTTTACAAAGGAAAACATTTTTAATTCACAAAAACTGAAATGTTATAATATATATGGTTTTACTTATATGCAAACATTTTGCCAATTTGTGATTCTTTAAAATTGTTAAGACTTTTGCCCCTGGAAGATTCTTGGGCCTCACAAGGGGTTCAAAGTTTGATGTAGGTTTATATCCCATGTATAAACAATTGTCTAGGATCTTGTTGAGAACTGCGATGCTCAACATGTGATATGAATATAAAATCATCCTGTTAGAAAAGGGACTTGATTATAAACATAAGAATATCTACATGTATTACTACATTGTCCAGATATTTTGTATTATGTCGATCTCCATTAAGCTGATTTTATCATGCCTATTGTTGCTCAGGTGAGCGATGTGGCCCATGGGCCTCTTGTTTTCTTATCTTATACATTTCAGAGCAACAATGACTTAATCTATTATTTTTAGAAGTTGTGCATAAGAGAGCATCTTATATATTTCCTGTAACTTAACATCATACCATTATACAGTCATGTATAACTGTGTGCACATTTTCTTAGTTATCGTTGTCTCCTAAATTGCTGATATTTTTCTTTTTTTTTAATACGTTGTAAGCAAATTTGTTTTTTCTAATTATTCTGGTCAAATTTTATGTCTTATTGCTTGCTGCTTGTTTACTTGTTTGTTCAATAAAACCCCCCCCCCCCCAAAAAAAACCCCTCAAAAACATGCGTTGTCTACGGAAGCCCTGGGAGGACATTGACTTACTTCTTAATTGTTATGAACCCTGGAAGGACATATTGACTTACTTTTTAATCAGTATTTATTATTATTTATTTGTTATTACTTAGGTACAGTAGAAGAAAAATGTGGCTAGAAGCTGCATCTACCAATAACAATCCGGCTGTTATTGTCAGATAGTATCTTGATAGTATACATCATGTAAAATGTGCTCCAAGATTTTTACGGGTTGATAGGGGAACAGAAAATAAAAGTCTTAGTTGTTTGCAAACTCTTTTTCGATTCCATTCAAATGACTCTATGGCTGGTGTTAAACATTTTATGTATGGAAAAATTACGTCAAACCAAAGAATAGAGGCGTGTTGGGGAGTTCTTTATAAGAAGCTTTGGATTCATTGGTGGATTAATCTATTTAAAGATTACAGGGATACTGGAATGTTCGACTTGGACAATCCAGTTGTGAAAGAGTGTCTGCGATTTTGCTTCATGGACGCCTTGCAAACTGATTTGGATAGAATAGCGAATCACAGGAATTCTCATGAAATTCGGCCACAGAGAGGATATAACACTGTGCCGGATAATTATGCCAGTGCCAAGGTGGCATTTTTGCACCCGTCTAAGCTGCATATATCGAAAAATTCAAATATGCCATATGATAGACTACCGGTATTGCTTAAAGAGTTAACAACCACCTTTGTTATCATTGTAACTCACCTGTCAGGTGAGATATTTACCTTTCAAAACTAAATTCTTACAGGAAAAGAATTTTTCCCATAGGAAAAATAGTATTCCTATAGGAAATTGGAAAATTCCTATCGGAATACAAGAACTTCCTAAAGGAATTTCAATTCCGATAGGATTTGATAAAATCCGATAGGAAATTTTAATTACCTAGAGAAAAACTACCCGTCTGAGTCAAATTCCTACAGGAAATAGCTTTCTCCTATAGGAAATATAATTCCTATAGGAGTTTTAGAAAACCCTGTAGGATTGTCAATATTTCCTGTTGGAGAATCATTTCTCCTATGGGAATTATCATTTTCCTATGGGATATTTATTTTTAAAGGTAAACATCTCACCTGTCAGATGAAACACAATAAAAACAAAAGTGGTTATATACTCTCCAGACAATGGGCTATCATTTGGTATATGGGTTTTTCCGAAACCGCATCTTAACCGGGTGCAAAAATGCTACCTTGGCACTGGCATAATTATCCGGCACAGTGTTATATGCTGAACTGCCTTCTGGTAAACCAGATGTCTTGTATTTTGTGCCTGAACTGACAGCCGTACAAGACTTTAAAACACCTGTGAATGCTGAAGATGTTAACGTTTGTATTAATTTGTATGGAAAGAAGAAAGAAACTTGTAGCGAAGAGTTCAAAGAACTTGTGAACTTAATAAAAATCGATGGAAATTGAACGCATTCAAATGCTACATAAGGCCAGTTATATTTTAATAAGTGTGTTCTTAGGCAATTTGTTAATGCCTATTCCAATACTATTCTGAAATAAGAGAAAAATCTCATGTCAGTGATTGCTAATACAGATGGAGGACTTTGATGTAAAAGTGTAGGTAATTCAGGAACATGTATATTTCCTGAGAACCATTGACTGTGTCTTCATGTAGATTGGAAATGTGTGTATTCCTACTATTTACATGGTTATACTGATTTGATTATAATTTTGCATTGTTATTGTTCACTACACAAGTCCATAATGTGGGACCTATGTTTATTCCTACTACTCATCACTGTGTAGTAAAGGGCTCTTGACTGCACTCTGTAGGTAGGGCACATGTATATCCTTACCATAAAATGAATCCGAATTTGAGAAGTCAAACCGTGAGTAAACAACATCTTAAGTCAATATTGTTCCTTATTTTCCAAAAATTGTGAGTTTAGAGCAAATATTATAATTAGCTTATACTGATGCTCTATTGATAAAACAAACCGGAAAGGGTGATGTGACGTCATCGAATAGAGTTCAATGGCAGCTCTCATAGCGGCGCAAAATTTAAATTTCTTGATTTATTCATTGTTCTGTGATTTTTATGAGAAAAAAAATGTTATCAGATTCCTCTTTCTGAAAATAATAAAGAACCAATGCAGTAATTGTCAAAATAAGTTAAATGAATGTTATTTTAAATTTATTTAAAGCCAATCAAATCAAAATAGTGGTAGGACTGGAGCTATATATCTCTTGTTTCTTTAAGGTACTTATTACTTACTTGCTGTTATTTAATACCTTCTAGTTATTTATTAATTTTAATACCTACAACCTATTACTTAATACTTGCTTGTTAAATGTTAATTTTTATTTCTTAATTGTTAATACTTATTATTTACTTGTTATTTATTAATTCTTATTACTTATTTATTCTTTTTGGGGTTTTTTTCTAGTTATTTCTAATTTTATTTTAATTTTTGATCTCTACGACAATCTCAGGATTAGAAACCCCAAAATTTAAGACTTGCTTTGCCAAATTACCATATAAGCATGTGTTTCAACATGAACCTAGACCCCTGGTAAAGAAGCTTTTTTTTTTTTACACCTAAAAGTGTGATGACAGTCCAAGTTAATAAGCATTTCAATTCAATTAAATGGCTGTCCGAAAAGTTATAGATATTGGCATATGTATTTTGTATTTGAGAATAAAAATGTTTAAAAAAATAATGCATGTATTATTTATAGTTTTTGATGTTTAGCATCAATTTTCAAATACATCTCATTTGGATAAAAAAATTTCCTCTCTCCTGTACAAGCCAACTAGTACATGTATGCATAGTAAAAATCAATATTTTTAATAGTACAGCCCATTACAATTTTACCCCAAATTATGTTTGGAACAAATTTTTTTTACAGGAGGTTGGCGTGGGGTCTAATATTTTTTATTAAACATTAGTTCGACGCCTTTTAAACGAAACCTTATAAATAGAAAAATGTCTGTGGTCAGGGCTAGTGAAAAATTAGTGAAGTAGACTAACTGGCCTAGTACTTTAAATAAAATCTAATGTCAAATCCTGCATAAATACACATGAAACTGCTTTTGAAAAGAATATTTTTGTAACAATATGCATTTGTATTGAAAATATCTGAAAAGATAACAGACCAAAGTCCCAACCACCTGTTTTTAAGTATTTTACCCTCGATATCTCAAATACTCGGATATCTCGAAGTTTTTAAACAGTCCCATCTAGTTCGAGAAAACAAAGTTTGACTGTATATCCATATCATAACCACGGAAGATTAAAAAAGATGCCAAATCTACATTCCTTTGATCCTAGAGGTAGTATGGACACCATGTATTGATACGATTTGATTAATACTAAATGCTTTAAGGATATTTCAATCCATCTCAACTGCTTTCTAAGATGCACGTTAGGAAATTTAGTTGACAGACATCAAAGTTACAGTTCTGTTCACCCAAAAATCTTGTTACACACATGTTGTATATTTTTTCTTTTAACTTAATTATTCTGATTTCATAACAGTCTGTAAATTTTTTTGACTTTTCCTTCCTAAAAAGTCAACTTATTGTAAACAAATCACATTTGGCAGTGTATTCGAATGAGCGTGATTTAGTTTCAGCTTTAGAAGAGCGGCTTCTGCCAAATCAAGTACATTGATAACGGAAGAAAGGAAATGTGTTTGATGAATTCCATGTAAGTGATGATACATTGCAAAAACCACACAACACTTGAGCTACTGGCTACATTTTATTCCTAACATGATTAATGGAAAGAACTGATGCTGCCCATGGTTCCAACACATAAACAGATTGGGTATTCTTAACAATTGGATGAACATCATCATACACGTAGTTTGTTACTTTACATTACAATCACCGTCATAAATAAAAACATATCAAAAATCATAAAAATCTAAAAACATTCACCTTTTGAACACTTTGTGCAAAGCAACCTGTAAGGTGTAAATCTTAAACATTTCTGGAGTTGTGTGCTTATATAAATGCATCTTCGCTAGCCAAGGGTTTCTGATCTGCACTGCTCCTTGCTCCTCACAAGAGGAGCGGTGCGGATCAGAAACCCTTGACTAGTGAAGATGATAAAAATGTAGACTAGAGCTGTCCTAATGGGGCTAATACCCCCGCAAGGCTAATTTCAAATGGGACAAATAATTGAATTGAATAATAAAGGTTTGCGACACATAAAAAAATAATAATCTAGAATTGTAAAAAAAAAATCAAAATTGTCAGAACTTCACTGTAAATACATATGTATAACAGTAATATATTTACAAATTTATGTATTTGATGATATTTTTTTATTTAATTGTTTTAAAGAAAAACCAACAAAGTGACAAAAACGCCTCCATTAGTCGTTTCAAATTTTCCTCACTTTCTCCTATGGTACAATGCAACTCCATATCAGAAAATTGATCCCATACGACTATTATTTTCTTTAATGAGCTTGTTATATTGGATAAACTCCCAAAACATTATCATAATAAGCATACTATGTAAAAATATGTATAAAAAATTTTTTAATATTAAAAACAATTTTAAAATTACCAAACAATATCAATAATTTTGAATTTCATTTACATTAACGCCCAACAGGGTCACTTCATCAATTTACTTGACTAATAAATTTAAACAGCTTCTAAAAATAGTCAACTCCTTTATTAATAATGATATTATTTATTTCCTTATTATGGTAGAAACTTTTGGTTTACATGAAACGGTATTAAAATAACCCCAAAACCACCGTCCATTTTAAAGATTACCAATTTTCCCTAAACACATGCTCCACCTAAACCATGGCTCAAATAATGGCCACCTTAGGACAAATGAATTCAGCCACACTTGTCTTTGATGTTCTTATTAGCTCCTAAGAATTTATCATTGACAAACAAAAAGTTTGCATTGTCAGTTGAAAGAATACTTATAAAAAATAAATTAAGTTCAGAAATAAAGACAAAAAAACCTCCATCTGTAACAGGTATATGTATTTATATAAATATATTTTAGTGTTTATTATTAATTAATCAATAAAATCTGTAAGGATTTATCTCCCTTACTTTTCAACATCAGTATACACTATATAGAATAAGGAAAATGAAAACTGTCACAAAATCATAAATTCTTGTCTGATCATTACAAATATTCAAGGTGCACATCTTCAGATGGTGTACAAATTTTCAGACTGTTCCATGCAGTAGTAAAATATTCTATAGGGGGGACAAAATTGTGTCTACATACAGACGGACAGAAGGACAGGGTGAAACCAATATGTTCCCCTAAACTTTGTTTGCAGGGGTATAATAATAGGTTTACAGATATTCTATTAAATACTCATTAGAAGACCACATATTCCTGCATGTTTGCCACCAGTACTTTCAGCTGTTGAGATAATATACACAGTACCGGTATACCAGAACTCCGATACAAGCCCTGTGTTGAGGGTGCCCCGTTATTTCTGCTTCTTCTTGAGAGTCTTTAGGCTACTGGGAGTACTGATGGACTTCATTGAGGTGTTCAATGATGTCTTGAGGGTCTGTTGAGGTGTCTTTGTGAGCCCAGATTGCTGAAAAGTAAAGATAAAACCAATTAGTCACACATAGGTGACTAAAATAACTAAATATTGTAAATAAGGCCAGCATTTTTTGAAGCTTCGATTTACAAACCCGCCGACCCTATTTTTTTTAAAAAATTCAAATAAAAATTCAAATAAAAATTCAAATAAAAATAAAAGGACCTGAATTTTATTTTTTCCTCCGACCAGAAATTTTCTTTCTGGTAAAAATAAAAATAAATGTTGATGCAATCACGTATGTGTAGTCTGAATTATTGTTGTTAATGCATTGATTAAAAAGACCAAGTTCTTTCTGATCAAGTCACGGGCACTAGAAGTTACCAAAAAAAACCCCAAAAAACAATAGGGCCTACTCCTGTCATCGTCGGAAACCCACGGTTGATTACGCGTCGTTCCTCTCTCCATCATCCATGGGTCAGTATAAACTGAAACGCTCGTTTTAGTGAGCAAATATTTATAAATATCATCCAATCAAATTAGTCGTTACAGAAGTGGAGCTCTTCTGTTTCGGGTACAATACCTTATATGGTTAGCATTATTTAACATGCGACAATATTTGCATCAAACACATTCTCCAATCCAGTGAATGAGTCGCAAAGCATGACGATCTACTAGGTCTTTACGATTCAATATACACACGTGGCTTTTGTCTGTTTTATACACATTTAATTATTTGCTGGAAAATTTATACAACTTGTTTTTTACTTTAAGAGGTAAAAACTAATAAAAAGGATATATTATGTACCATAAACTTTGTTACATGCTCATATTGAAACATACTGTTGTTTAAAAAAAAATCCATCGGTATCGAAAGACTAGCAAACATACGCATACAAGTACAAACATATTTTTTTAGCAATTTCTTTTTCTCGACTATTGAAGTAATTCCTCGGGTAAAATTGAAATATTTTTATTTATTAGAGCCAAAAGTTGAGATTTTGTTTGATTTTCGTCTTTATTTAGCTCAATTTTTTCATCTTTTGAAACTGTATTTTATTGAATTTCAGGGGCTAGTGTATTAATTTACTATTTTTGTAAAATTATTGTTGTCTGCATAACACTAAGTGGGGAATTAACATTGCTTTTGAAATGGCATTGGAAATATAACGAATTCTAGCACCATAAAAATTTTCGTTGTACGCTAAGCATTTTGATGGGTGTCCCTGAAGAAAATTTCCAAGCGCATTCTACTAATGTTGTTCCAAACCAGGGACATCACGTGAAAAACGTACTGACTGCTTTTAATTCAATAAGACATACATGTACCTCTCTTTTGAACTTTGACAATGGGGTATTTAAATATGTTGATATATAGCTGCAATAATGTAGCCCTCTCCCGATTTTTTTTTTTTTTTTTTTTGGGAGAGGGCTACAACTCCATAGGATCTCCGTAATGGTGCAAGTGCGGGAGTGATTCACTCCCGCAACGATTTCGTCTCAAATAGTATATAAATGACAATAACATTTGCATTTCTTACCAGAACTCAAACATTGTAGATGTGTATGGCATAAATTAATCCAAAAATATCAAGTATAGTCCATATATCGGCTATTTTTTGTGTATGTCAACAGCGCAAGTTGAATTTGTCCGCCATGTTTACTGACCTTGACCGGTTTTATTTTGGGACAGCCAATGAGAATTCAGGAGCGGATCTTGAACTGAATATAGGAATTCCCCTATTTTAAACATAATTAACGCGGTAAATATGAATTTTTCATTATATACCATTTCCTTAAACGATGTTTTAGTGATAGAACAAGGTAAGATCGCTTATTTACACTGAATTTCACTTTATCAAGCCCATCAAAACTCCAAGCGTAAATCCCACAAAATCACGCGAGAACTGTCATGGCTGCTGAAAAGGACGACTGGTTAACATGCTGATGTGTTTTATCTGGTTTTGATTTATCTACGGTTAGTTTGTTCAACCTGAATTAAAAAATCATTTTTTCTTAAGGAAGTTAATTATAAAAGCGATCTTTTCAGACCGAAGTCAGAGGCATTAAAAAACTAATTTTGCACCATTACGGAGATCCTATGGAATTGTAGCCCTCTCCAGTAAACATCACATAAAAAAAATTGGAGAGGGCTACATTATTGCAGCTAGTTGATATAAGGCCTCGTAAGCAATATCCTTTTAAAATGTAAGCACAGAAATGTTATTTCGGACATTTTTTCCATTTATCTGAAAAAAAAAAAATTGAAAATGAGTTTCCAATGAGTTTGTTTTTGCAATATGCTTTGTTTGTATTCACTGAAACTTGTAGAAGCCCAAGATGCTTTGCAACTCATTCACCTGACTGGCCTGTCAATAGAAGTAAACAGATGGTTTAGTATACGAAGATATGCCGACGTCACAAAATCCAGTGGTTTCAATGAATATTGGAACAAACGAGCGTTTAAAAGCGACTTGTTCATTGGACCAATTTACTCGGGGTGTTATATGAGCCAACAATCAACTTGCGTGCTTCAATACAAGCGTCAAAGTTTAAACTGACCCATGGGTGATGGAGAGAGGAACGATGCGTAATTAACCGTGGGTTTCCGACGATGACTTTTGTTTGCTTTCGTCCAACCCTACAGTTTGCGACCCTATTAAGTTTGTGATCTGCAACTTAGCCAGAATTCCTCAACTAGATAAACTAGATAGTCCAAAACTAGCGCAATGTTTTGTGCGCCGTAAATTGCAGTGTTTTACTAAGGGAGGCACTGTAGCTCCCAGGTCGTCCATCCGAATTTTTTCAGACTGGGAGCTACAGACCTGCAGCTAAAATTTTTAGTGCCCATGGATAAAATATGTTATAATAAGAACATCATCAACAACCAAAATTACTTATATATTTAAAAAATGGCAGCCCCTGGACATTTTTAAAATTAAAAAAATATTGTTGAAAAATTGATTTATTTTTATTTTTTTTCTCGACAGAGAAATTTTTCAATTTTATTTTTATTCCCCCCCCCCCCCTAAATATTTTGAAAAATATTTCGAAAATCTAAAAATTAAAAAATGCTGGCCTAAGAGGCCAATGGGCAACACTGCTCGCTGGAGCAACAAATCCGTTTTGAAACTTAAGATGCTAAATACTTTAATATCACTTCCATATAGAGACATGTTTAGCTGCCTACATTCCTATTGTTTTCACTCTAAAATTATATCATTGCCAAAGACAGCAACAAAAGATAAATTGGATTGGGAAATTTACCCCAGGTGACTAAAAATTTGAAAGTTTCTGTTTATGATGTATATGTTTTTTTAAGTCCAGTTAGATTTCTATGTCACATGAAGTACCTCAAAGAACTCCTAAGATCCTTCATTAAACAGTATACCAAGTTGCTATCAGTAACAATATCTAGCAGTAACAATGTAACACTACCTTCTGACTGCCTTTATTTTCATCCTCACTTTCTGACGAGCCATCACTTGACGATGAATCGCTGGAGGAGGAGGAGGGGGGTGGGGGTCTCTTGGCAGACTTTTTAGGACTGCTGATCTGTGTCTGAAATCAAAATGGCAGAATAGAACTAAGGTTTTGATGAAGAGAAGTCAGTCTATCTGTTCTCCTTTTAGTCATTACATGTACTTTTATTAACATTCAGGAAAGTTTTTATGTTTATATCAATGCAACTATCAAACCATAAGCTACTGCAAAGATTATTGTGACACATAAAATATGACCTCTTGACCCTTTTGAAAGTTCATAAAGACAAGAACAGATCAATCTATTGGTTTATATAAGGAAACATATATGCAAATGTACATAATTGTGTATTCAAACAAAGTCTTTCTAATGTGTCAATGATAAATAACATACCCCTGGGGATTGACAGTTGCCAAATTCAGTCAAAATTGGTTGCATGTACTAATGCTTTAACTTTACATGTATCCTGATAATGACTGATCAGCCTGTTTGTTTAGAGATACCTTTCTCTACTGACTCACACTGATGAACAAAACTGTATAAAACCAGTACCACCTACCACAGGGACAACATCAGACACATCAGAACTACTGTCATCCTCTGACTTCTTTTTTCCTGCAGAATTCACCAATTTCTTGGGTGATTTTACGGGTGTCTGTGGGAATAAAACAACAGAGACTATGAACACATCATTCACGAAGAGGACAATAAAATTACAACCAATATGATTTCCATCATCTTCTCTACAGAGATCCAAAAGCATTTCATTAGTATACAAGCCCAGCGTAACTCTCCATATAAGTGCATCCACTGAGTAACTAGTGAGGGGAATCGGTGAGATTTTCAAAATCAATAATCGGTTTCCCGTATTTAACTTATTATTGATTATAATCGAAGATTATATATCATAGCTTAGTTCTAAATAAATGTAAATTAACAAAATACAATTAACTGACTTGTTACCAAGCCTTTAACTTAGTATTTCTTGCCATAAAAATGTTGTATTACAAAGATTTTCTTATGTAGGCGGTCCAACATTAATTTTCTTGAAACCAAAATACAGGTACGTCCAAACCTGAGAACGTGCTTTATTTCTCAGGTAAGGATATGGATATCGTCTCACATGTCAGCCATTTTCAGACCGCGCGCTTTTTTAGGGTTTAGTTCGCATCTAGAATATTCTGTTTTTGATATGTGCTTGTTGTTAGGAAAAAAACCTCAACCGATTTATCGTAATGAAACCTTTTATATCAATTTCATATATAGACATGTCTAGCTGCCTTCATTCTTATTGTTTTCACTCTAAAATTATATCATTGCCAAAGACAGCAACAAAAAATAAATTTGGATTGGGAAATTTACCCCAGTTGACTAAAAATTTGAAAGTTTCTGTTTATCATGTACTGTATTTTCTGGGGCATAGGCCGGTATTTCCCCAGGATCGGCTTATCGTAAGCTCAAAGTTGAAAAAATTAGACAGTAAAATACAAAATCCACTGTTTTTATCCATTGTACTGTTGTAGCAGTTTATTATGAGGTTTGGTTTTTTCATCCGTTTGAACTATTGTTCGATAGTTGTCCCGTTGATAGTTTTTGTAATGACATTGTGAGTAATAAAATGTACAAGGTATTTTTTTACAATCCAAATCAAAAGAAAATCTTTCTTTTTTTCCATATCCATTATTTAAACCAAGCGTTTGTGTTAGAGGTGTATGAACCCTGGAAACTATTATTGCATGGTAAAAAAGAATATGAAACCGTGTAGAATGTAAAATGACTGATTTTTTTTCACGTCTGTGTTCATGGGATTCACTGGTCTTGGGTGTAGAATAAATCACACTTTGTTTTTTTTTTTACAATTAATTTCCTGTTGGATGAAATAACAGTTTTTTGGTGTCGTGTGTATACAAAGGTGTGAAACCCGTGACCATGACTTAAACACAGCCTGGGGGCACGTAGTGTACACCCTTACACTTTATTGCATTGACTGTTTGTTAGCATTACAACTTCATTGCATAAAGGCAAGTCACTATTTAATTAATTAATTGAAAAGAACACAAATTAAATATTTTCTGTGTGGTATTTCGTTTTCTCATTCATAGCGATAGCGGGGGATAACTCTATTTGAATATGAAGCTACGTGTTGAGCTCTGGACGCCAACTGTAGCTTTCAAAGGATAACTTGATCGAATGAAATTTAGCAATAAAGTATTGATAAAATAAAAAATGTTTGGTAAAATATTATACTTAGTCTATCAGACAGAACCATGGAGGTTGGTGTTGCAATAAAATTTACAATATATATGTAAAATTACAATATGTAACGTTAATATATACCGACGAATATGGAAGAGACCAATCATGCACAAAACACATATATTTTTAAAAATTGCTTAAACATGTTAAAATATAAATGTTTAGCAAATTAAATAATTCTACCGTAATTACTCTTTTGATTTTCTACATCGATATTCTGAAAGTATATAGGGGAAATCCGGTAATTCTGGACAGGTCCCAAGTTTGCTTACAATGATGACTTCTTATCCATTGTCGGTGGCGTATCTGGTAGTCAATTAAGTTGTATGTGTTTTACTTCGTTTTATGATTGCTTTTTGAAAATGTCCGTGCAAGACAATCAAAATATTTACCTCATATATTGAACTCAGAATCTTGACATAATGTATGTTTATATGGTGTGGGAAAAAATTAACACCAGGAAAACTGAAATCGTTCATGACACCAAGTTTTGGTGTAGTCCTCATATTGGCAAAACATCAAATGAATGGAAAAATATGTTTTGAAACAAAATTGGAAGATAAATCATTGATAAAACTTCTAACTTAATTGATAAAATCAGAAAGAAATACTGTCCAGAATTACCCCACTGTTTTTCTGATGGTCGAGTAATTCTGGACAGTATGGTAAAGCATTCAGAACAAAATTCAATAGAAAATATTTAACAGACTAGAGGGGACAAAAATGGTACATTCTTAAAAAGAAAGGCTCTATTTTCAAGAATATCGAGTATATTGTGGGTTATAATATACATTTCATATTTTTTTGTATGATTTATAACATATCAAATCATGCACCCCTATAACTTGAATCATCCAGAACCCAACCAAAAAAAATTTGATAGTCTAAATGTGATCGAGTTCATAGTTAATGAAGAATGTAACATTCTACAAGGAAGGTGTATGAATGTAATAATAATTTTAAAAAATAACTTTGTTAAATTATATTTTTAATTAAACAGTTTAAACAAGATTAAATTAAAAATAACCTAAATTGTATGCATGCATTATCAAATTTCATTTGATTATTTAAAATATTAGTATTAATTGATAAAAAATTATTTTTAAAATTGAGTAAATTAAATTTATCTATGTGAACACATGAAATTCTCTGAATTTAAAATCATGCACTTGATCACAGTATAATTCAGAAATAATTCACTGATCTTGCCGTTACAAAAAGAGTACAGTAACTCTCTCTCTCTCTCTCTCTGTGTGTGTCTCTCTCCAGAACTAAAACTTAATGCATACAATTCAAATAAAATAAAGAAAACAAACAATAAAACAAAGATACAAAAAACTGTAAAATTTTGTCCCGTTTTGTAGACTGTACATTAATCTTTTTGCATTTCAATAACTGTCCGGAATTATCCGCTTTGTGTCCGGAATTGCCCTATTCTGTCGAAGTCTTTTGTTTTGTCAGTAAATAAAAAAATTCTTGAGAAAAGTTACTTGTTACACTGACTTCAGAATGATAACGTACGTAATTTGACATACCGGTATGTTCAGAAAAATAAATGGCAACTAATAAATTTATAGTGAAAACTCTTTGTGAATAGCGATGACCTAATTACAGTCCGGAATTACCGAATTTCCCTTACTTAAAACGATGACTTCCTTAATCAACGGTTATACTTTCACCATAGTTATCATCGATTGAAAATCGGTTTATCCCACAGATTGGCTAGTAGTCTAAGGATTTTTGCTGAATTTTTTTTCTGAAAATGAGCAATTCAGCCTATACCCCACGTTGACATATGCCCCGGAAAATATGATACCTGTTTTTTTTATATCCAGTTAGATTTCTATGTCGCATGAAGTACCTCAAAGAACTCCTAAGATCCTTCATTAAACAGTATACCAAATTGCTATCAGTATCTGTAACAATATCTCTATCAGTAACAATATCTATCGGTACCAATATCTAATGGTAACAATATCTATCAGTAACAATATCTAGCAGTAACAATATCTATCAGTAACAATATCTCTAATGGTAACAATATCTATCGGTAACAATATCTATCGGTAACATTATCTTGCAGTAACAATATCTATCAGTAACAATATCTATCAGTAACAATATCTCTTAGTAACAATATCTCTATCAGTAACAATATATCTATCAGTAACAATATCTCTTAGTAACAAGATCTATCAGTAACAATCTCTATCGGTAACAATATCTCTATCAGTAACAATATCTCTTAGTAACAATATCTATCAGTAACAATATCTCTATCAGTAACAATATCTATAATTAACAATCTCTATCAGTAACAATACCTCTATCAGTAACAATATCTATCAGTAACAATACCTATTAGTAACAATATCTAGCAGTAACAATATCTAGTAGTAACAATGTAACACTACCTTCTGACTGCCTTTATTTTCATCCTCACTTTCTGAGGAATCGTCACTTGACGATTTCTCGCTGGAGGAGGAGGAGGGGGGTGGGGGTCTCTTGGCAGACTTTTTAGGGCTGCTGATCTGTGTCTGAAATCAAAATGGCAAAATAGAAATAAGGTTTTGATGAAGAGAAGTCAGTCTATCTGTTCTCCTTTTCGTCATTACATGTACTTTTATTAACATTCCGGAAAGTTATAATGTTTATATCAATGCAAATGTCAAACAATAAGCTACTGCAAAGATTATTGTGACATAAAATGTGACCTCTTGACCCTTTAGAAAGTTTATAAAGACAAGAACGTCAGGCATCTGCGCATAAAACATCTCAGCCACAATGCAGACAGTTGCCGACAACATTTAGGAAAGTTAAAATGTTTATTTCAATGCAACTGTCAAACCATTAGCTACTGCAAAGATTATTGTGACACATAAAATATGACCTCTTGACCCTTTAGAAAGATCTTAAAGGTCATATGAAACGATTTTTAACACTATGATTTTCTTTCATAAATATAAAGCTTGGTATAAACGAATGTTAAAATACAAGTACCGGTAGTAAAATTTTTTTGCCTTTGCATTACTGAGAAATAACCGTGAAAACTCAGCACTTGAAAAAATTCTTCCCCGCTTATCGTTCTTGATTTTGTGGATTTATGACGTCACACAGACCCACCGATGTAAACAATGCATTAAAACTAGTGTAATTTTACAGTACAGTAGTGTATCGATTTGATTTTTGTAATTTTTGCATATATGAACATGTCTTTCTTTTCAGATGAGATCATCTGATTTTGTAGTACAGATGACTTAGTTTTAATTGGTCGTTAATGAATAAAACTATCGGCTTTTGACAAGAATATTTTCATGATGAAGATTCCGTACTGCAGTGAAAATTTAACGAAAGAAATTCTCCAACCATTAACAGCTGATTAATGAATTATCCTAATCCTTTTGAAACAGAAACATCCTTTTCCTCTTCGATATGTATAATGATTGAGCTACATTTAAAGAGAATTAAAGCATTTTAATTCATTTGATTTATTTGTCACATGAAAATGTATAAGGCAGGCCAATGAAAATGTTTCAGGCATTGTGTATAAGCTGCTGTAAAAGCCGGCAAAAATATTCTTAAATTTTTTTTAAAATTAGATCTATTGATAAATTCTAATTAATTAATTTGGCCTATAAATTTCTTACTTATTGATATATACATGTAGCAATACTTTGTGTACATGTTTATTAACGTTTTATTAAGTTAGATCGCAGAAATATGGCATTTAAGGATTTAGAAATGTACCGGTAAATAAATCGGTTGTTTGATAAAAATAAATGTGAACGAATGTGTAGATAATCAACAGATGTTTATTAAGAACAAGCATCAATATAACCAAAGAACGAAAGAAAAAAATTGCGGAAGAAAGGGCGATAGAAGGGATCTGTGAGTAAACACCGCACATACACATTGTAAAAACAGAACACCGCACATACAAGTACACGTTTCAAAATCAAAACTTTTGAAAAAAATTCTCATTGACTAAAAATAATTAAATGGTAACATATTTGTGAATTTGAAAACGAAACAAACAATTTAATCGTGAAGCGAAAGAGGCAGCATGTTGCCTATAAGCTGTTTAGAAAAAAATCATTATAAATTGCATGAACGTGCAAATGGGAAAAACGATTATTTATTTTTGAATTTGACAATTTAATTAAAACTATCTGAAACAAAACATATATACATGCATATATTTAAAATTACATTATACTTGCATGTAGATCTATGAAGAAAATCATTCATAATTCTCCAGTCTCTAAACTGTATATGTACACACTATCAAATATAAAGTTAAAACGCATACGATTTAATTTCTTGAGAGAAAATATACTGCTGTGGTTGATTATTGTATAAGTTTTTATATAAAATAGTTTTTTTTCTTTTAAAATACTGCAAAATGACATGGATATTTGTATTCACTACAGAGCGTTATAAGGCCATTGGGTCTTACTGACGTCATAAGCAAGGGAGGTAAGCCGCGTAAGTCAATGTTCCTTTTCTCGACTGAGTGATTTTGATCGACTGTGGTGCTGACATTTTTCATAAAATATCCAAAAAACAATGCCAGTCTTATTAAATAGGCACTTATGAACTCATTCCCGCATATAACTCAATATGGTCAGAATATCGTTTCATATGACCTTTAAAGACAACAACAGGTCAACTAATTGGTTTATATAAGGAAACATATATGCAAATGTAAATAATTGTGTATTCAAACAAAGTCTTTCTAATGTGTCAATGATAAATAATATAACACAGGGGATTGACAGTTGCCAAATTCAGTCAAAATTGGTTGCATGTATTAATGCTTTAACTTTACATGTATCCTGATAATGACTGACCAGCTTGTTTGTTTGAGAAACCTTTCTCTATGGACACAGACTGATGAATAAAACTGTATAAAACCAGTACCACCTACCACAGGGACAACATCCGACACATCAGAACTACTGTCATCCTCCGACTTCTTTTTTCCTGCAGAATTCACCAATTTCTTGGGAGATTTTACGGGTGTCTGTGGGAATAAAACAACAGAGACTATGAACACATCATTCACGAAGAGGACAATAAAATTACAACCAATATGATTTCCATCATCTTCTCTACAGAGATCCAAAAGCATTTCATTAGTATACAAGCCTAGCTTAATTCTCCATATAAGTGCATCATTTTCAGAAAAAAAATTCAGCAAAAATCCTTAGCCTAGCTGATCTGGGGGATAAGCCTATTTTCAATCGATGATTACTATAGTGAAAGTATGACCGTTGATTAAGTAAGTCATCGTTTTAAGTAGGGGAAATTCGGTAATTCCGGACTGTAATTAGGTCATCGCTATTCACAAAGAGTTTTCACTATAAATTTATTAGTTGCTATTTATTTTTCTGAACATACCGGTATGTCAAATTACGTACGTTATCATTCTGAAGTCAGTGTAACAAGTAACTTTTCTCAAGAATTTTTTTATTTACTGACAAAACAAAAGACTTCGACAGAATAGGGCAATTCCGGACACAAAGCGGATAATTCCGGACAGTTATTGAAATGCAAAAAGATTAATGTACAGTCTACAAAACGGGACAAAATTTTGCAGTTTTTTGTATCTTTGTTTTATTGTTTGTTTTCTTTATTTTTATTTGAATTGTATGCATGAAGTTTTAGTTCTGGAGAGAGACACACAGAGAGAGAGAGAGAGAGAGAGAGAGAGAGAGAGAGTTACTGTACTCTTTTTGTAACGGCAAGATCAGTGAATTATTTCTGAATTATACTGTGATCAAGTGCATGATTTTAAATTCAGAGAAATTCATGTGTTCACATAGATAAATTTAATTTACTCAATTTTTAAAATAATTTTTTATCAATTAATACTAATATTTTAAATAATCAAATGAAATTTGATAATGCATGCATACAATTTAGGTTATTTTTAATTTAAACTTGTTTAAACTGTTTAATTAAAAATAAAATTTAACAAAGTTATTTTTTTAAATTATTATTACATTCATACACCTTCCTTGTAGAATGTTACATTCTTCATTAACTATGAACTCGATCACATTTAGACTATCAAATTTTTTTGGTGGGTTCTGGATGATTCAAGTTATAGGGGTGCATGATTTGATATGTTATAAATCATACAAAAAAATATGAAATGTATATTATAACCCACAATATACTCGATATTCTTGAAAACAGATAGATACCTTCTGACTGCCTTTATTTTCATCCTCACTTTCTGACGAGCCATCACTTGACGATGAATCGCTGGAGGAGGAGGAGGGGGGTGGGGGTCTCTTGGCAGACTTTTTAGGACTACTGATCTGTGTCTGAAATCAAAATGGCAGAATAGAAATAAGGTTTTGATGAAGAGAAGTCAGTCTATCTGTTCTCCTTTTCGTCATTACATGTACTTTTATTAACATTCCGGAAAGTTATAATGTTTATATCAATGCAAATGTCAAACAATAAGCTACTGCAAGGATTATTGTGACATAAAATGTGACCTCTTGACCCTTTAGAAAGTTTATAAAGACAAGAACGTCAGGCACCTGCACATAAAACATCTCATCCACAATGCAGACAGTTGCCAACAACATTCAGGAAAGTCAATGCAACTGTCAAACCATTAGCTACTGCAAAGATTATTGTGACACATAAAATATGATCTCTTGACCCTTTAGAAAGATCTTAAAGACAACAACAGGTCAACATATTGGTTTATATAAGGAAACATATTTGCAAATGTAAATAATTGTGTATTCAAACAAAGTCTTTCTAATGTGTCAATGATAAATAATACACCACAGGGGATTGACAGTTGCCAAATTGGTCAAAATTGGCTATGTATTTTTTTTAGAAATCTTAAATGCTTTAACTTTACATGTATCCTGATAATGACTGATCAGCCTGTTTGTTTAGAGATACCTTTCTCTACTGACTCACACTGATGAACAAAACTGTATAAAACCAGTACCACCTACCACAGGGACAACATCAGACACATCAGAACTACTGTCATCCTCCGACTTCTTTTTTCCTGCAGAATTAACCAATCTCTTGGGTGATTTTACGGGTGTCTGTGGGAATAAAACAACAGAGACTATGAACACATCATTCACGAAGAGGACAATAAAATTACAACCAATATGATTTCCATCATCTTCTCTACAGAGATCCAAAAGCATTTCATTAGTATACAAGCCCAGCGTAACTCTCCATATAAGTGCATTAATTGTTACAACGCACTTTGAAAAATTGCGCACTATGAAAAATTTTTTCAAAGTGCGTTAAATTTGGGACAATCTTAACGCACTTTGAAAAACTTTGAAAAAACAATTTTTTTTTTTCAAAGTGCGTAAATATTGACAATATCAACGCACTTTAAAATTTTTTTTGTCAATTTCTTTAACTTTCAGAAAAAATTGGTAGTAAAATTTATTCCTGTTATAACGTCCAAGTCATTACATAAATACACACACACATATATATATATATAGGAATGGTTATTTGCCATTTACCTACTGTGAAGATAATGTGACTCATGACTTAGTATTTAAGTATATAGACATACGATTTTCTTAAAGCAATAATTCTAAATCAAATTAATTCCTTTAAATTTCAACAAAGACATAAGTGTCAATAAGGCATCTCCTTCTTCGTTAATTCTTTTATGTGTATAAAGGGTACCTTTTTTCGAAAAACAAATAGCCCTCGCTCATATTACATGTAATTATAGATCCATATTTCAAAATCCCTGTCTACGCGATTCTTAGGACGAGTTTATATTTTTCTTTTTGAATTAAAGGGCTATTTCAACAAAAGTAGCCGTCAAATTACTTAGTGTTAAATATTAAATAATATGTTTATAATTGGCTGAAATGTACATTCAGTATAAAGATTGTTAAAATAGGATTTCAAAAAATGAATAAATTCTTTTAATTATCCATTTTATAATTTGGTTTTCATAATTTGATGCTAAAAGATCTTCTTTACTCCACATAAGAACTGAAATTCAAATAACGACTGAATTAAATTCAAAAGCTAGCGACCTTATATTTAGACATCATTAGCTGTGTTATAACAACATTTTTAACGTTTAATAATAGATTCTTAGTTTGTTTAAGAAAAAAATGAATTTAAAACTCATTGTTTACACTTTTAGGTGGTGTTAAATTGATTTGAAGAATCTTTGCTTTATAACCCGCGAAGTTGGGAAGGGGAAGAAATATGAAATGTATATGTGCCCTATTGGATGTTTTTGTTTTTCTTTTCAATGGCTGCGGTAGGTGCAATAATCCCCTTCAAAGAATTGTTTCATAAATCTATACATTTGTATCTAGTCTCTAATAAATTGGCAAATACAAATCATTAGGCCTCTGGGAGGAACTGAATCCAGCGGTAGGATTAATGTTCTATTTAGGAACCTCATCCAGTATGGATCAGCGCATGAGAAACGGAGCTTGCTGAAAAAATGGATTGCCGTATCGGTTCATCGAAAACGAAATATCAATTAATATTTCATATATAAACACAACTTTACATCTAATTGTAAAAAAAAAATATATTTTTTTTTTAAAGTGCGTTAAGTGTCATGATGTAAAAAGATGTTGGTCATAACTCATAACGCACTTTGACAAAATATTTCAAAGTGCGTTGATTTGGACTAAAATTTAACCCACTTTGAAATTTTTTTTCAAAGTGCGTTAATTTTGTCCAAAAGTTAACGCACTTTGAAAATTTTTTTCAAAGTGCGTTGCCACAGTGCATCCACTGAGTAACTACTGAGGTGAATCGGTGAGATTTTCAAAATCGATAATCGGTTTCCCCCAACTAATTATCGATTATAATCTGAAAATTATATTTCAAAGTTTAGTGCTAAATAAATGTAAATTTACAAGACACAATAAACTGACTTGTTACTAGGCCTTTTGTATTTTAATTTACTTAGTATTTCTTGCGATAAAAATGTTGTATTAAAAAGATTTTCTTAAGTAGGCGGTCCAACATTAATTTTCTTGAAACCAAAAATCATCCAAACCTGAGAACATGCTTTATTTCCCAGGTAAGGATATTGATATTGTTTCACATGTCAGCAATTTTCAGACCGTGTGCCTTTTTAGGGTTTAGTTAGTTTGCGTCTAGAATAGTCTGTTTTTGATATGCACTCGTTGATAGGAAAAAAACCTCAACCGATTTATCATAATGAAACCTTTAACATAACATCCATATATAGACATGTCTAGCTGCCTATATTCCTATTGTTTTCATTCTAAAATTATATCATTGCCAAAGACAGCAACAAAAGATAAATATGGATTAGAAAATTTACCCAAGGTTACTAAAAATTTGAAAGTTTCTGTTTATTATGTACATGTTTTTCTATGTCCAGTTAGATTTCTATGTCACATTAAGTACCTCAAAGAACTCCTAAGATCCTTCATTAAATAGTATACCAAGTTGCTATCAGTAACAATATCTAGCAGTAACAATATAACACTACCTTCTGACTGCCTTTATTTTCATCCTCACTTTCTGAGGAATCGTCACTGGACGATGAATCTCTGGAGGAGGAGGAGGGGGGTGGGGGTCTCTTGGCAGACTTTTTAGGACTGCTGATCTGTGTCTGAAATCAAAATGGCAGAATAGAACTAAGGTTTTGAGAAAGAGAAGTCAGTCTATCAGTTCTTCTTTTAGTCATTACATGTACTTTTATTAACATTCCGGAAAGTTATAATGTTTATTTCAATGCAAATGTCAAACAATAAGCTACTGCAAAGATTATTGTAACATAAAATGTGACCTCTTGACCCTTTAGAAAGTTTATAAAGACAAGAATGTCAGGCACCTGCGCATAAAACATCTCAGCCATAATGCAGACAGTTGCCGACAACATTCAGGAAAGTTAAAATGTTTATTTCAATGCAACTGTCAAACCATTAGCTACTGCAAAGATTATTGTGACACATAAAATATGACCTCTTGACCCTTTAGAAAGATCTTAAAGACAACAACAGATCAATCTATTGGTATATATAAGGAAACATATTTGCAAATGTAAATAATTAATTGTGTATTCAAACAGTCTTTCTAATGTGTCAATGATAAATAATATACCACAGGGGATTGACAGTTGCCAAATTCGGTCAAAATTGGATGCATGTATTTTTTAGAAATCTTAAATGCTTTAACTTTACATGTATCCTGATAATGACTGATCAGCCTGTTTGTTTAGAGATACCTTTCTCTACTGACACAGACTGATGAACAAAACTGTATAAAACCAGTACCACCTACCACAGGGACAACATCAGACACATCAGAACTACTGTCATCCTCCGACTTCTTTTTTCCTGCAGAATTCACCAATTTCTTGGGTGATTTTACGGGTGTCTGTGGGAATAAAACAACAGAGACTATGAACACATCATTCACACAATAAAATTACAACCAATATGATTTCCATCATCTTCTCTACAGAGATCCAAAAGCATTTCATTAGTATACAAGCCCAGCGTAACTCTCCATATAAGTGCATCCACTGAGTAACTAGTGAGGGGAATTGGTGAGATTTTCAAAATCGATAATCGGTTTCCCGCAACTAACTTATTA
Source organism: Magallana ariakensis (assembly GCA_020458035.1). Classification (NCBI taxonomy): domain Eukaryota; kingdom Metazoa; phylum Mollusca; class Bivalvia; order Ostreida; family Ostreidae; genus Magallana; species Magallana ariakensis. The sequence continues at coordinate 6,597,707 of CM035815.1, read as the reverse complement.
TTGATTATAATCGAAGATTATATATCATAGCTTAGTGCTAAATAAATGTAAATAAACAAGATACAATTAACTGACTTGTTACTAGGCCTTTGGTATTTTAATTTACTTAGTATTCTTGCTATTAAAATGTTGTATTAAAAAGATTTTCTTAAGAAGGCGGTCCAACATCAATTGAATAGTATGAGCACACCCAATATAAACAGATCTTTTCAATAACACTTTACACATGTAAATGTACTCTATTTACACTTAGATCCATTGCATTGTGGTTGAACTAGAGTTTCCCGAATTTATGACAAATCAGTTGTTACAGACACCATGCATTATAAAATCAGTACAGTGTATCTAGATCTCGAAAATCATTGCGACAGCTAGGTACCTGAAGCTATTTTTAGTAACAGGTACTTTCCATCCAAATACAGGTGAAGGTGAAATAATGGGAAAGGGGCGCTATACCTCTTTCATCAATATCATCGAGTGTACAGTGTTCTAAAATTCATTGTCATTGAGTTAACAGTGTTAATAACATTGGTGAGTTAACATCTTCATTAACATAAGGAAGTTAACGATGTCAAACTCAGAGAGTTCTAAGAATCATATTCAATGAAAATTACCTTAGCCAAAGGTGACTCAAAATTCTTGCTGAAATGAAAAGATGGAAATATTTACTCAAAATACATTTGATTGATTTAATGAAGATAAAAATGTCGTAGTACAACAGCTAGGAAATTACATTCGATACCACATAAAATAATTTTTTAAAATCATTACTCTTGAAAATTTGAGCAAACTCTTATCACATACAAAAGAAGCATTAATAGTGTGATTACAACCAAATCAAGCAAAGAGTGCACACAACACAAAACTTCATATAAGGCAGGGCATTGTAATCTATGATGCAAAGTCAACAGGGGTCATAGCTGAGCCTTTACAAGCTGTGTTTTGGGCTTATAATCCCTTCCCCTCCTTTTCCCTTGACTGATTGGGTGGAAAACATAATTCATCATTCTCCCTATGACAAGTGATATATGTTTTGGTTTTTTTACGCTAAGCGTACATGTAGGAATTCTATGTATCTTTTCATCTTTAATGCCTTCCAGGTCCAACATAAGTAAAAATTCATCTTAAACATACACAATACGTTAGTGTCCTTACTAGAACTCTGTAATCTTCTTCTGTTCCTGTATCGATATTTCAGCTTTCCGGCAATACGATTTCTGTACAAAAAGAAGGAAACTAATTCTCAAATCATAACCAAAAGCAACACATATTCGCTATGACTGTATGCCAGTGTGGAGCATTACAATGTAATATTTATTTAAAACTTAAAAAGCATTTTATTCATCAACAACAGGTGGTAGGATGTCATTATTGAATTTGTCATAATTTTCATTTATATGCATCTACTTTCATGAATAATGAAAAGAGGGTTTCACTATTGAGCACTGAGGAGTACTTATAAAATCCAAACACAAATATTAAGGCAGATGTTTTACTAACCTGAGTTTCATAGTCCAGGCTCCTGAACGCTTCAGAGAGTCTCTTGAGGACTTCCTCTTCCTCCAGGTCGGGGTTTTCTTTGATGGCAATCTTTTTCTCCTCCTTCAGGTACTGCAGCTCAGCTCTCTTAAAGTCCCTCTGGCTAAGGCCCTTGGACTTCTTCTCCTTCTTAACTCTAGCTTTAGATTTCTAGTAAAAGCCCAATCATATAAGTACTTTTTATATTGTATTTTCTGGAATATCTACATGTCTTAATGAGTAATGTCTAACTGACATGACACAAGCATTAACTAAGTAAGTACAGTTAATAACAGTGCGATACAGTATTCAAGAAAAAACACTGAGTAATCCTGTAAGTTACCTATCATTTTAGAAACATTTTTTTCAATTGTTTAGAAATAAAGCAACTAGGGGCTTAAGCCCAGTTAAACTATTCCATTCATAACAAAAGTAGGAAATACGTGGAAAGGTACATACCAGTATGTACATTTACCATTCACATGGTACAGACTGTGGACAAAAGTATCGCAGAATGTGGACTAAAGTATCGGAACGATTTACGTTGGGTTAGACAAGAATGCAAATAATCACGTTATTTACCGTGGGCATTTTTGGTGCACACACGATTTGATGGTACACCTCGGGTATTTTTAAAATGATGACGTCATGCTGTTTTTATTAGCTACATTAGATTTTGTCGTTTGATGTTACGAATAATTTCAAGAACAATGAAAACCGAAATGTATCTAAAAAGACTGTGTTCTAAAGAATCAGAAATATCTTCGCTGTGTTTGTAAGATAAAAATTCGGATTTCCCCAGTAAACAGATAGAGGAGAGTAGGATGGTGTCAAGTAAAATCAACATGGACAAACAATGACTGGAAAAAGGTCATTTTTTCAGACGAGAGTCAAATTGTTATAGGTAGTGACAACAAAGTGTATATCTGGAGTAAGAGACGAAGCCTTCAGGCTAGAGTGCATTTCACCTTTCAAAAAACAAGACACCTACCGTGATGTTGTGGGGTTGCATAACCTATCATGGCGTCAGCACATTAACACGCGTGGATGGAAACATAAATTCAGATAAATATATTCAAATTATAGACAACAATCTATGGCCAGTTATAGTAAGACACTTTCCTGACAATTATAATTATATATTTCAAGATGATAATGCATCACTTCATCATTCTAGGGCTACTAAAATTTTCATGGAAGATAACAATATTAATACAAAGGAGTGGCCGGTGCAGAGCCCAGATATAAACATTATTGAAAATTTATGGTTAAAGATTAAACGAAAAAAAGAGCAGTCTGTGCATGAAATAACATCTGTGGAACAATTGTATGAATTTTTTTTTCAATTTGGACCTGTTTTGATTGTAATACCATTCACAAATTTGTATCGATCCCTCCCCTCAAGAATCGCTGCAGTACGGAGAGCCAAGGGTTATATCACAAAATATTAAGGTACATTTTTACAAATAAGCTTTAGTTTAGATAGAAAGGTGCAAGATTTTCTCCTCTTTGAAACAAATGTAATTCATTTTTATTGGCTTTTATAAAATACGGCCATTTTTGGTATCGAATCAAACAGGAGTATTTTCTGTAAACTGCGCAACGTAAATCGTTCTGTTACTTTTGTCCACAGTCTGTAAGTATTTTATATTGAATATTTACTACGAATTAAATTTAAAGAAAATTGAAATTCACGTATTCTATGAATAAATTTCAGAAATAAAAGCATCTCCTTTCACACTCATAAAATATGCTCTACAAATAGATCCTGGAACTTTAAAAAACTGGAACCAAAATTATTATCCAATTACACAATATAATCATGCTATTATCTGTACAACTAATATACAAAAGGACCTTCAACAAACAACAAAAGGTTAACTTCCTCACCTCTGTCAGCTTTCTGGATTTAAAGAACCTCATTTGCTCTTCATCTGTGAGAGATTTAACGTATTTCTCTAATTCCTTTTTGGCCTCTTCATTTATCTAACCATAGAATAAGATATCATAAAAATATCATGAGACCACGTGTACTCAACTGTTTTGTGAATAGATAAGTTGGTCAACTACAAGAGACAAGAGGCCCAGGGCCACATCGCTCACCTGAGCAACAATAGATTGAATTCTGATCAAATTAGCACTACAGTATCAACTGAAAAATTAAAATATCTTAACAACTAAGTACAGTAAATTTTGCTCAAAAAATTTAAAAAGTCTGCCAATTTTTATCCACATATTTTTATGGTAAATACCAAGCCCCTTTTGTTGTTGTACCTGTAAGAAGATTTTTCTCTATTCCTATATACCCCCCCCACCCCTTTTGTCCCCACTTTTCTCATGATTTAAACAAACTTGAATCTACACCGTCTGAGGATGCTTCCACTCAAATTTGAGCTTTTCTGGTCTAATAGTTTTTGAGAAGAAGATTTTTAAAGATTTTCTCTATATATTCCTATGTAAAAATTCATCCCCCATTGTGGCCCACCTTACCCCTGGGACCATGATTTGAACAAACTTGAATCTACATTACCTGGGGATGCCTCAACACAAGTTTAAGTTTTCAAGTTACAGCTTTTCTGGCCTAATAGTTTTTGAGAAGATTTTTTGAAAAATACCAACAAATTTTCAATAATTCTAAATTATCTCCCCTTTAAAGAGGGTATGGCCCTTTATTTGAACAAACTTGAATCCCCTTCACCCAGTGATGCTTTGTGCAAAGTTTGGTTCTGCCATGTGGTTCTTGAGAAGAAGATGAAAATGTGAAAAGTTTACAACAATGACAAAACCAACAGACAATGGACAAATTTTCATCAGAAAAGCTCACTTGAGCTTTCAGCTCAGGTGAGCTAAAAAGTGTATACACTGTTTAAAGGCCGGGGCCCAGGTATAAATAGCAGCCAATCACAAAATGAATGGGAAATTCAATTTTCTCTGCAGCTTTCAGTTCAGAGAGAATATTTAAAAATTAATTGCATTATTCATGAATAAAAAATTATAATTTTTGGTGTGGAAGTAGCTACCAAGGCAGTTATCAATTGACATTAAAATTTTTTACAAACAAAAAATTATTTAATGAGTATTCATCTTATAAAATTCTGAAGCAGTGTTCATATTTTCTTCTCACATCCTAATGCCGATTTACTGGGGTTTTAATCAGTTGAATGAAAAATATCCCTAGAGAACCTCTGATTATTCTTTGTAAGCTTTATCATTTTGGTGGGGGAACTGCTAAATGTTACTTGGATCAAGTTTCATGAAACAGTCATGGGAAAGGTCAAGACATATCAATTCAGTTTAGTGGCTTTCATCATAGATCAGAGCCAACATTACATTAACAGATCTAAATTGATAGAGCTTTTTAAAGCCGTGTTAAAACTTTAAATACGCTCTGACTTGGTAGTGCTTTTTCTGAGCTATTACATGTATTACTTTCACAGTCCTGATGTTTAAGCCAGTATTACTGCCCTGACTTGGTAGGGTTTTCTCAGCTATTATTACCTTCACTGCCCTGACTTGGTAGGGCTTTTTTTGAGGCTCACTCATGCTCTTCCAGGCGGCAGCTATCTCTGTAAATGTGATACTGGGATCTTCTGCGAAGCGCTCCTTCGTGTACTCTTGGTAGCCGTTTGATCTTGAATAAAAAATTTAACCATCTTACTCCTTCATCTAATGTTCTTCTTTGTTAAAGGTTACCTAACGTTCATAAAATTGAGAAATCAGCTAATACTGTATTTTAAAGTATTATAGAAGAGAAAATAAAAGCTATTTTTGCCAAATATAATACACTCTTTTTGTCTAGAATACTTCTTTTTGAGAAAGGGGTGCATATTATACACCACAATGGAATTTTGACCTATACTAGTAAAGCATTGGCCATTGTGCTATTCAGTACATAGTTTTTATGAAGAAACCCAACTTCTGTTTGTTAGCTCTTAATCAGTCGATAAATTGTTTTAAATTGTTCATTTAAAATCAATTTGAACTGTTTGTTCATCAATTTGAGCTGTGTATTCACTATCTCCACTTGCAACATCATTACAGACTTATTAACAGATCCTGATTTTGGGCCAGAGTAAGCCTACTACATGTACTTGTTTTTCATAATCAGTAAACATTTTAAGACACATGGTTAAATACTATTAATTAAAACAACTTATCAGTGCTTATAATCCATAACTGTGTATTATATTCAGCAAAATACGGCAGGCATATTGCCTGCTGTTCAATCCTTTTCAATCTTTCAGCTAAGGTGAGGTTAAAAAAAAGGGAGAGTGCTACATTATTGGGTTGGATGGGTATCTTTTTTCCTTTGCTCCTTTGTCAATACCACTACTTTTTTTTTTTTAACAAAGAATAAGCATATTTGCTTAAGGTTGTGTGTGTTTTAATAATTTACTTTTTTTATTTACATTCACCAAGTATGATTCCCTCAATTTCTTATGGAATTCATAGCTCTATAGAAACTGACAGGACTGAAATCTACACGCCCCATATGCAGTTATTGATTGGTCAAAACCTACAGTAACCTAGGAAAAATCACGGACTGCACAAAATCATGATGATGATGTCAGACTCGTAATCCCATAGAAAACGATTTGGCTGTTTCTTTTATCTAACGTACTGATGTATATTAACAGTAATTTACTGAATTTTACTTACTTTTTACAATTAATTTATTATTTCTCAACAGAAAAATGTAAATACAAACAATAAAATGCTTTCTCTGATGATTCATGCGGGTTATGAAGGTAGCGATCATTGAAGAAACAAGATATGTTTGTGAAACACTTATGCCCCCTCCCTTGGAAACCTCTGCTAAGAAAATGAACGGAAACTGCAAATAATTTGAATAATAGCCCATTTACCTTTGTTGAAAATTGTTGGATCGTACCCAAACTAGAACTAGACCTAGATATTATTATGATAAATCTGTATACCAAATTTTATTTGATAAGGTGCAACCCCTGCAAAGAAAATGAGTGGGAACAGCAAATAAATGGAATGTTTCTAACTCCATGGGGCATATCTCTGTCATAAATTGCTTGATTGTACCCAAAATCAAACTTGACCTAGATATTATTATGATAAATTTGTAAACCAAATTTCATTTGATTAGGTGCAACCCCTGCACAGGAAATGAACGGAAATTGCAAATAAATTGAATTTTTATAACTCAAAGGGGCATAACTCTATCCAAAAATGCTTGATCGCATCCAAAATCAAACTTGACCTGATATTATCACGAAAAATCTGTATAATAAATTTCATTTGAGTACGTGCAACCTCTGTGAATAAAATGAATGGAAACTTGGTGGACTAACCAACAGACAGACAGCAGCAAAGCAATATGCCCTCCCTTCTTTGAAGGGGGGCATAAAAATTTACATAACCTGCATTAGCGGGTTATGTATTTTTTCTGCAATCTCTATATTGTTTAAGTAAAATCAACTATGTGCAGTAAACTTACTGGGTAGACTTTGGTGCATCAGCAAACTAGAAAAAAAAAAAAAGAAGATTGTTATCTACAAAGCATTATTTTTCAATGAATAATATTCCCATTTTAGTATCTTTCTGACCCTAACAAGTCAGGGTTTGAAAAAAAAATTGTAAGCAAATATTTTCTTACACGAATTTCCCATTTCATAGCCTCCAAGTCAGTCTATGTTCCACAAAAGAATATTTTTTGATGCCGGTAATGTATAGGGCTGAACCGATATATCGAGATCTCGATACATACTGATTTTTACCTAAGTTTCGAATATCGGTACACAACCCTCGATACGCATGCCGAAATAAAATTGGGTTTGTTTAGCATATTTTTGATCGGGTTCGACCTCACAACAATTATTAACGTGAAATGGCGTCTAAAAGATCAAAATGCTGGAACTATTTCAGCAAAGAAAACAACAAAAAAGCCAAGTGCAGTCTTTGTTCATTAGAACAGAGACATAAATAACAGAGATTGGCAACTGATCGAAATCTCGCGAAATATCGCGGTCCCTATTGTAAAGTGTTCCCAGTTCTTTCAAATAAACAATTATATTGAAATATAAACAGCTAAAACCTATTACCAAAACATTAAAATATTATATTTTCATGAGTTTATGTCTTATAAACAATATTAAAAGAGGAGTTTTAGGAGGCAGTTGGCTACCCATCGTCCGAGCTTTCGCCAATGTTTTATAGCTGGCCTATATATTTTCTATATATATATTAATCTTATTTTTCAATTTTTTTGTTTCAAAAATGTCTAAAACCTATGCCTTTTTTTCATAAAACGGTATACTTTTGGCTTAAGATCATTATCTCAGTTTACTAAAAAGTAGTTCTCAAAGTAAGGTCGGTCCCGTAACATTTTTCAACAACAAAACACGCTAATGGCGGAGTTGTCAATCTCTGTTATTTATGTCTTTGATTAGAAGTAGCAACATCAGGGGGGACTTCAAATTTGTTATTCCATTTGAATAGACATCACAATATTTCATTAAGCAGTATAACTACTCCCTGCACGACAACTCGGGCTTCTGGCGATGTCGGTATGTACTACTATGTAGATCTTCGTAACCGAAACATTTAAAAGTGAGAACTGAGAACAGGGTTTGTAGCTGTCATAGGATTTTGTTGATTGTATTTTTTAGTTATTTTACATTGTCTCAGGAAAGAACAGTATTAACATTGTTTTTTTTACATTTTGTTTATTGTTATCTTTTTTGTGTTCGATTCTTTATTAAATTAAAATCAAAACCAATATATCGTGTATCATTATATTTGATATCGTATCAGATCGTATCGGTTTTTAGAGACCAATACACAGCCCTAGTAATGTATATGGGAATTTTTATAAACAGAGAGAGAAAGGGGGAGGAGAGAGATGACTAATAGAAAGAAAATTTACTTTTGAAGAAAACTTACCTCTTTCTGTGATTTGGACTTGCTGGTCTGTTTTTAAAATAAAAAGGAAAACAAAACTTTGTTACTCATATTACACATAGTTTCTACATGTACATAATGTTTTGGTTAACATTTAGACATCTATTTGGGGGCACTAAATGAACTACAGTTTGAGATAACGTGACATAATTTTTTAAGTGGCCGTTTATCAAAATGTATCAAACAAGTTAATGATAGGAGCAGGTGTCAAATCACTATTGATAGTAACATCAGTAATAAACACTCTTTCTAATATATGAAATGTAGAAAAAATTGGGGGTGGGGTGTTTTTCTTTATTCCCCAGAAGTGAGGAGAATTCCAACTTATATTTATCCTATTATTCATCTTGAAAATAAAGGTAACCAGACACAATCTTAATGAGTTCTTCCATCACATATGTAGAAAGTCAAGATAATAAAGGCCCCAACTTAGATATTCAACAATGAGGCCATCTTCGCTAGCCAAGGGTTTACGATCCGCTCTGCTCCTCTACAACCCTTGGTAATGTTTTAGCCAATGTTTTCATTGAGCCTGAGCTTAAGGGTCAGCCCCTTATTTTTTTTTTATCTTAAATGAAACTCTTGATTTTATAAATTTTTTGTTCTATATGGTTTAACAAAATACATGTACTTTCTAGAAAAGAGATATTAAATTTTTTTTTCAAAAATCATAATGCTTTTTTTATCTCAATTTTCGACATAGGGTGAGCTTCAGCACTTTTAGCGATAGAAACGATTGAAGACCATGCACAATTTCAATCATTCATCTACCAACCCTGAAAATTTTATCTTCATATCTTAAATAGTATAAGAGGAGTTTACCTGACAAAATACCCCCATGAAAATCAACTAATCCAAAATATCTCAAGACAGGAAGTGTTGTCATCAACAACAAAAAATTCAAACAAGGTTCAGATCATTACCATACATATCTGAAAATCTGATGTAAATCAGTTGAGCTGTTTCAAAAAAATAACTTGCACAAAATTGGTAAGAAAAAACTAACAAAGAAAATGAAACCTAAGAAAAGCAATGATGTCCTCCATTGGTCATATGATATCTGAAGCCTGTTAATAAAAATCACCAGATGCACAACATGCTAGTTTGCTGCAGGTAGAATTCACAGGTAACTGTAGTTCTTACCTGCCCCTTTTTTTGGGTTTGCTCCAAATATTTTTCTCTCATTTCTTCACTAAGGCTTTGAATGAATTCTTCTTGTTTCTTCTTTGTTTCTTTATTGGCCTAATTTCATCAAATGAAAATGTTTATACTTGTGGGAAATTTGACAAGAGCCCTATCGCTCACTGTTCATCAAATACATAACCAGTTCTTAACATGCAAATTTAAGGGGTACATGTATGTTCTAAATCATTATATAAAGTTTGTTGATTTCTTTTCAGTGGTTTGAGAACAGTTGTTCTGTTAAATTGCTTCAGTAGTCTATTTTCTGTGAATATGCAAGTCTACACATTATGCACTTTCAAGCATTTTGGTTTTGTAAAATTTTTGCAGAGATTAAAAGGAGTTGAGGTGAAGAGAAGACTAATAGTCTGATGGATATTATACTACATGTAGTACTACAAATTGTAGGTAGAGTATTAAAACAATAAAGACAAAGAATTGGTTCAAGGTCACTACACACTACCTATGCAATATACAGAGGACCCTGCTTAATATAATACCCGTTTAATATTATAGTTCTGTTAATATAATAGTTTTTCAACACACAAAACCATTTCTTAATAAATCATTGTATTTTACATTGGATATTAATTTATAATAATAGCTTAAATAGTGCACCCCGCTTAATTTAATAGAAAAATCACGCCTGTCAATTAAGATTCACACCTTTTTCACGTGCTAGCCCCTCATGAGTAGCTTGTATAAACACTCTGACTTCCTAAATCACTTTGAAAGGATGACTGCACTTAGCGCCAGGTTTTGGGCCCTTTTCGGTCGCTTCTGTTGCGTTTATTTCTTAACCTAATATCACTTTTGTTAATTTTTTTAAAGAGTCTAGTCAATTTCCAACATGAATTAAGATTTTAGACTGTGATACAATAAGCTTATTCTATGCTTTTCTAGATCTTACAACTTTCGAAAAAAGGAGAATGTTCGCTTATCTGCCCTTTATCAAGCATAAGATTGATATTAATATGCATGAGAGGTGGAGCTGACATTATCATAATGGTACTAAAATTAGACTAGCATAAATAACAATGCCATGTATAAAAATTTATGTGACCGCTTTTTCACCATAGCCCTTTCTATTCTACATTGTACATGTATACTATTTACTATGGTTTCAGCAATTAGACTACGCCCATGTAAGTACAGAAGACTTTAAATCAATGCTTGACAACTTAACATGTTTGAAAACATTGTCCTAGTTAGCACATAACATGCTATCTTACACGTCACGATAGAATTTGTGTTCACAAAGTTACCCGAGGTGAGAAATCACGTGGTGAATTATAATATTCAACATGCATCAACCCTTGGTTCCAACAGGGATAGCGAAAGTAAGAAGAAGCAGTTTTTTTCTCATTTAAACCATGAGCGCATGTTTGTCTACTAATCTCCTTTTGACATAACTTTGATAATGCAAATATACAACTACTGTTAAACGGAGAACAATAGACAAACATGCGCTGACTATGTATGAAGTCAGTATAAAAGTGGGCGTCCTCATTATCGTATGGAGATTCAAGAAATCGTGATGATCCACGCCTATGAAAACAAATTCGTACTTGGTAACAACATACTTTTATTTAACGCAATTACGTAAAGTTGCAGTTTAGATGTTGACCATTTCTGCAATAGAAAGAAAAATTCTTCTTTTAAAAGTTTATTTTCTCGCAAATATCGCATGTCCTTAAGTGCAGTCATCCTTTACCGACAGTGCTGGCCAGACATGATTAGTCACGCCTCACTGCACGTGGCTTGGTTACTATACCTATGCATCTGTCAAGTGCTGTATATTGAAGTTTTTTGTAGTTTGAATAAGTGAATGCCTCTTATTTTTGTAAAATAAATTACATGTATATCAAATGGGATATTTTACATGGCTTAGCATTGTTCATGATGTTCCATTAGACGATTTGTACTGCAGTTAAGTAGTGACAACCTCTCATTTAAATAAATCAAAGAAAATAAGAAAGTTCTGCATAGCTTTGTGGTTTATATGATTTTTATTGAAAGAAGTTATTAAAAACGAATTGTTTCATGAATGCCTTTTTAGATTTAGTCAAAACCGGAAGCACATGAAGAAAATGAAAGCATCAACCTATCGGAAGCATATTTGTGGATCTTGCAATTTTTCCAGCTTGTTACAGTTATTTGTCTCCATGAAATTACTTTTTTGAAGCATTAAAATAAAATTTTTGAAGAAATCCTCATTTATTGTGGAAATTTCACTGTCTAGAAATAGGTCGTAATAATACATGAGGTGAATAAGCACATACATGTAGCATACTTGTTCACATTGAATTTAGCTGGGCTCGGTTATTAATATAGTCCGGTTAATATAATAATTTTTCCTGACAAAATAACTGTTATATTAAGCAGGGTCCACTGTTCAACTCTTTAGACACAAACACAACATCAGACTTAATTTGATCTGGACCACTAGAGATTGTACCTTGTCTGCCTTCTCCTGATACCGGCTTCTCTCTGAGTCAGTAAGAGCCTTCCATTCTACGCCAATATCTTTAAATGATCGTGGAGGAGTCTCTGCAAGCCTTTCCTTGGTGAAGCATTGATAAGCACTGAGTCTGTTAACATATAGACAGATCTAGCTTCTATGAATTAAAATTTAAACTGTCTCCTGCTAATTGTGGTGTGTTTCATTATTAATACTTGCATCAAATTATTCGATATTTATTGCACATTGGCAAGATAAGGGGACTACAGTAACAAAAGGAAAGAAACACACACATATATATACACACTCAAACTCATGTGTTGATCACTCTCTGTACAAATCAGTGTTACTAAGAGTTTGCTTGACATAGAAAAAATTGAGATAAATGTTGATGATGACAGTAAAAGATGACTTACGTTTTATCTGTTGGAGCACCGGGAAACTAAAATGAAACAAGATGATAAATCAGATAAATCTTACATCATTAGAATCAAGGTATCAGATAATCAGATAAATCTTACATCATTAGAATCAAGGTATCAGATAATCAGATAAATCTTACATCATTAGAATCAAGGTATCAGATAATCAGATAAATCTTACATCATTAGAATCAAGGTATCAGATAATCTGATAAATCTAACATCATTAAGATTCAAGGTATCAGATAATCAGATAAATCCTACATCATTAGAATCAAGGTATCAGATAATCATATAAATCTTACATCATTAGAATCAAGGTATCAGATAATCATATAAATCTTACATCATTAGAATCAAGGTATCAGATAATCATATAAATCTTACATCATTAGAATCAAGGTATCAGATAATCAGATAAATCTTACATCATTAGAATTAAGGTATCAGATAATCAGATAAATCTGACATCATAAGATTCAAGGTATCACTTAATTCATGTTTAGGTGAAGCTAAAACGCACACACATAACAGAAACTTACCTTAGATACAAGCAACTGAAAAAAATCAAGACAGGTATATAAATACATGTATTATCTTCAGAAATCAATTTGATAATTATAAAGGTCTTGAATGAAGAACATTTAAATTAGAACTTTTAATTAGAGACTAGTATCCCCGCTTGGGGCCTCTTTTAGATAACTGCCATATTGATGATGATGTGAAATTGATCTTGGTCAGTGACCTTAGATTAGGGTAAAACACTAAAACATAACCTCAGTTCACATGCAACCTTTGTGGTAAGTTAGAGCTGTAGATAGAGAAGAAAGTTACTTCTACTTCTAGGACACATAGCTGAATTTCAGCAAAGTTAATCCCAATTTACAGATCTCATGGTGAATACACATATGCATGACGAGGAACGAAGACCAAATGCAATAGTCACCTGAGTAACTCAGGTGACCAAAAAAAAGTATGTTTGCTCTATTCTTAGGTAATAAAGGTTTTAAGGTGGTATGGGACACCTCCATTTGTAACATATTGCTTATCGAAATAAATAATAAAATGAAGTTTATTTATATAAGAAGTTTCGTTCCTAATATTGTAGCCTTACAGCGTAGCGCAGTGGATTAAAGGGTTTACTACGAATCTGTAAGTCATAAGTTCGAATCCCACTGGGGTTTTTACATTTTTTACCGCTCCAAATTTTTTCAAAAGCTATTTTTTGGTTAAATATTGAAAAATTTGAAAATTCTAAACCGGTGAAAGTATTCTAATTATAATGTACTTTTACCATCACTTTAATCCACATTAATATTGACAGATGTCCCATACCACCTTAAGTTAGTCAGTTTTTTGAAGCCTCAAGGTCAAAAGGTAACTTAAAATGACCTTGATTTTGTATGCTCTGACCTTCATTATCTTTTGATTATTTCTGGAGTGCATCATATCTTTCACGATCATCACAACATGATGAATGGTCAAATGTGTCTTCACCTGTAAAAAACAAAACCATCAAGCATGAGATTTCATAACATCAAATTTTAATTTGGTTCTTTTGCAATCTTCAGAGAAAATATATAATACATATGTAGGTGGATAAGACTGGGCATGCATATATTATAACCAGGATTTTCATTCTAATAGAAAATTCCACATTTAACAAATTTTGGTATAAACACATTTGTTCCTTCTTGAAATTTTATAACTTGATATTTTGCTAAATTTAGATTGTTTTGACAATTATCTGAGAGAAACATAAGCATCTGATGGTATTTTGTTGATAAGCTTCTTATTTCTTTTATGATGGGCATATATCATCGCAGTAAACTATATTGCTTGAAATTCCATCTACTAGTAAATTGAATTAACTGACCACGTGGCAGATTTTATTCCAGGTTGTGTGGCACGACTCAGGTGAGTGGTCCCCCACCCTGAGTGAGGACCACACCTCTGGAGGGACCTTGTGACAGACTACTTCTGCCTGTTCTTCCATGTTCTCTAAGGTCTCTAGGAGGGCTTCAATGTCATCTTCAAACCAGCCTGAAAACAACCAAAACCCCAATGTAAACAAGAATATATAATACACAGCACACTGTAAACAAGAATATATAACACACAGCACACTGTAAACAAGAATATTTACTACACAGCACACTGTAAACAAGAATATTTAATACACAGCACACTGTAAACAAGAATATTTACTACACAGCACATTGTAAATTGGATATTTAATACACAGCACACTGTAAACAAGAATATTTACTACACAGCACACTGTAAATTGGATATTTAACACACACAGCACACTGTAAATTTGGATACAGTGGAATCATTAGAATTCGTGGTGGCTCAATTTTACAAATTTACATCCTCAACGAAAACAAAATTTAAAGAGTTGGTTTTCTTACAAAAACCAAATACTTTTTTATAATCCACTTTGTGACTCAAACCAGGTTATATCCAATAATCTGGGCAAAAATAAAAAAATTCCTCAATTATGTAAAAATTTGTTTACCGATAAATTCAAAGTACATCGAACCTGGAATGAATTTTAACTTTAACAGAATAAAAATACTTTCATACAAAGTGATATATGTTTACATCCACCAAGTATGATTCCTTACAAAAATTAATTGTTATTCATAGCTCTGTAGAAACTGACAGGACTGAAATCTACATGCCCCATTTATCAATTGGTCGAAACCTTCAGCAACCTAAGAAAAATCATAGACTGCACAAAATAATCATGATGATGTCAGATTCAAATTCCTATAGAGGACGATTTGGCTAATTCTTTTAACTAACATACTGATGTATATTAACAATTAATTTTACTTTATAATATGGTACTTTTTACGATCAATTTATTTATTTGTTAAAAGAAAGATGTAAATATAAACAAAAAGAAAGATGTAAATATAAACAATAAAATTCTTTCTTTGATGCTTCATTAGGGTTATGAAGGTAGTGATAATTGCAAAAAAAATTACATAACCAGCTATGTCGTCACCTTCATATCCCACATGAATCAGTCACCAAAGAAAGCATTTTATTGTTTAAATGAAAACAAACATCATAATGTCTTTCTGTAATACTTAAACAATAAAATGCTTTCTTTGGTGATTCATGCGGGATATGAAGGTGGCGACACTGCAAAAAAAAAAATATGTAGCCCGTATTAGCAGATTATGTAAATTTTTTCTGCAATGATTGCTACCTTCATACCTGCATGAATCATCAATGGAAGCATTTTATTGTTTATATTTACATCTTTCTTTTAAAAAATTAATAAATTGATTGTAAAAAGGAAGTTCAATTAACTAAATTGCTGCTACTGTACATTGGTATGTTTGATAAAAGAAACAGCCAAATCGTGTCCTCTGGGAATTGAGTCTAACATCATCATGATTACTTCGTGCACTATGTGATGTTTCTTAGGTCGCTGTAGGTATTGACCAATCAATTAACAAGGCATGTCAATATCAGTCCTGTTAGTTTCTATAGAGCTATGAATTAACTAAAGTTTCCATAAGAAATAGAGGGAATCATACTTGGTAGATGTAAATATATTGTATTAAACTACTTCTGTACAAAATTGATAATGTTATGTTGAAAACTACTTGAGTTAAATTGCATCTCAACAAAATGTTGACAGACATACAGACAGTGGCCAAACAGACAAAGTGATTCTTATTAGGCTATATTTTCATTCTGGGCTACAATAAAAGCCATACATGTGATATGTACTGGTGGTACCCAAAATGTACCATTTTTCTACCCCATTCACAGTATACCGGCGGGACACCAAAATTCATGGAATATGCAAATTTGTACAGTATTTTGAATTTCTCACTAAATGCCGCCATTTTTATCTAGTTCTCACTTGCCAGACACTGGAAAACATCACCTGTGTTTGACATGTGACCTTCTGATACTTTTGTAGTGTGAAGGTGTGAACTACCAATTGGGATAATTATATCACTGAAAATCCATTTCAAGAAACCTCTTTAGGTAGCTTTGTTTGTAAAGGGGTACTTAATTATAACTGTTAATGTTTCATAACTTGATTGAAAACATATATATAGACAACTTAAAAAACATACATGAATCTGACCATGCTCTCCATACGTAATGAAAAAATGACAGTAACAAACCGTCAACCATCTCAAAAATCCATAAAACAAAATACAAATTCAAAGCAGAGCAACATGGACCTCCAAAAATAAAGAGGTAGGATCAGGTGCCTAGGAGTAAGCATCCTCTGCTGACCGGTCACACCCGCTGTGCCCACTGTCATATCGGTAAAAATGTCATTATCGAGAAAAATGTCGTAATTTGGGGAAAATAACACGGGGCCCATGGGCTACATCGCTCACCTGAGGAACAATAGGTATGATAAAATCAGCTTAATGGAGTCATAATAAAAACTATCTGGACAATGTAGTATAATACATGTAGATCCTGTATAAATAAAAATCAATTTTTTCCACTGAATATTCTTATGTTTATTATCATTAGTCCCTTTTCTAACAGGATGATTTTATAGTAATATCACATGTTGAGCATTGCAGCTCTCAAAAAGATCCTAAACAATAGTTTATAAATGGGATATAAACCTACATCAAACTCTGAACCCCTTGTGAGACCCAATCGTCCAGGAATCATCCAGAAGTCAAAATCTAAACAATATTAAATAATTACCTGGCTGATTAGTTTCTGAGAAGAAGATTTTTAAAGATTTACTCTTAATATTCCTATGTAAAAATTCAACCCCCCATTGTGGCCCCACTCTACCCCCAGGAATCATGATTTTTACAGCTTTGAATCTACACTACCTGAGGATGCTTCCAAACAAGTTTCAGCTTTCCTAGCTTATTAGTTTCTGAGAAGATGATTTTTAAAGATTTACTCTATACATTCCTATGTAGAAATTCGATCCACAATTGTGGCCCCGCCCCCTCTACCCCTGGGGGAAATGATTTTCACAACATTAAATATACACTACCTGAGAATGCTTCCACACAAGTTTCAGCTTTCCTGGCTAATTAGTTTCTGAGAAGAAGATTTTTAAAGATTTACTCTTAATATTCCTATGTAAAAATTCAACCCCCCATTGTGGCCCCACTCTACCCCCAGGAATCATGATTTTTACAACTTTAAATCTACACTACCTGAGGATGCTTCCAAACAAGTTTCAGCTTTCCTAGCTTATTAGTTTCTGAGAAGATGATTTTTAAAGATTTACTCCATACATTCCTATGTAGAAATTTGATCCCCAATTGTGGCCCCGCCCCCTCTACCCCTGGGGGAAATGATTTTCACAACATTAAATATACACTACCTGAGAATGCTTCCACACAAGTTTCAGCTTTCCTGGCTAATTAGTTTCTGAGAAGAAGATTTTTAAAGATTTACTCTTAATATTCCTATGTAAAAATTCCACCCCCATTGTGGCCCCACTTTACCCCCAGGAATCATGATTATTACAACTTTGAATCTACACTACCTGAGGATGCTTCCAAACAAGTTTCAGCTTTCCTAGCTTATTAGTTTCTGAGAAGATGATTTTTAAAGATTTACTCTATACATTCCTATGTAGAAATTTGATCCCCAATTGTGGCCCCGCCCCCTCTACCCCTGGGGGAAATGATTTTCACAACATTAAATATACACTACCCGAGAATGTTTTCACACTAGTTTCAGCTTTCCTGGCTAATTAGTTTCTGAGAAGAAGATTTTTTAAGATTTACTCTTAATATTCCTATGTAAAAATTCCACCCCCACTGTGGCCCCACTCTACCCCCCGGGGTCATGATTTTCAAAAATTTGCATCTACACTACCTGAGGATGCTTCCCATCAAGTATCAGCTTTCCTGGCCTAATGGTTCTTGAGAAGAAGATTTTTGAAAATTTCACGAAAATTTTCAATAATTGCTAATTATCTCCCTTTGTAAAAGGGTGTGGTCCTTAATTTTCACAACTTTGAATCCCCCTTTGCCTAAAGGTGCTTTATGCCAAGTTTGGTTGAAATTGGCCCAATGGTTCTGGAGAAGATGTCAAAAATGTGAAAAGTTTACAGACAGACAGACGACAGACAAAATGTGATCAGAAAAGCTCACTTGAGCTTTCAGCTCAGGTGAGCTAAAAACGGAGAAAAATCCGTGGACAATTCGGTATTCAATCAACAGTCCAAAGCAGAGCAATCACAGACCTCTGAAAAACCTCAGAGGTAGGATCAGGTGCCTAGGAGGAGTAAGTATCCTCTGCTGACCGGTCACACCCGCTGTGTGCTCTTTATTTCTTGATGTTTTAACTCGTTTTTTTTTCCTGCACGCACTGGTTCTTAGAGATCACTTCACTTACTATTACCATGAAATAAAGGATATTGTTTTACGTTTTTATGTGCTGAAATTTTTGTAAGGATGCATTTGCTCCTGTTATTTAGCATTGCTGATGTATATATTGGTAATATGAACAAGACACCAACTCTCACGTTATACTGAATGATGTTGGACGGTAAACAAACTATCGACTAAACTAGCTTAATTTATAAGATTCGTGAGGAAACTGTGACTATAAAACACAATATATGAAATTTTGAAGCATTCAAATCTCCATAACAAATTTTAAAATAAGACAAACATTTATTGGTTTAGAAATAAGGTACCTTTTCAGAAGAATTTCAGCGCTACTGTGGTTTCATTAATATTCAAGGGTATCAATTTTCGTGGATAAAGTGAAAGTCACAGTTTCAAGGATACGTAAATTCATGGCCAATGACCCTATCAATACAAAATGTTAATAGAAAATGCACTTCAATGATTATTTAATTTCGTGGATCAAATTAATAACGAAATCCACGAAAATTGGTATTCCACGAATATTGATGAAACCACAGTATTTTGTACCGTTTACCATTTTTTGATGGACAGTGTACAGTTTTTTCACCCAAATTCCAGTTTTTTATGGCTTCTGTACAGTTGTGTGGTCTTCAACTTATCACATGTTCAAAAAGCTCTCCAAATTAAAAAAATTAAGGAACATAAAGCTATATAAAATCATAAACTGGTCAGCTAGCAACTCACCAGATTCCTTGGGAATCTTCTGCTTCTTTAATTTTTCTATATACAAGAAAATTATACTGTTTAAATTATAAAGAAAAAAAACATCAACAAACTAATATTTGAAAAAATATATAGTCATTGCCCCAAAAAACACTGAAACACCCCTACCCACCAAAAATGATATACAGAAACCAACTAGATTTTCTTAAACTTAATACAAAACATGCTATATAATTTCTGTTTTTCAAACATTTTTAATTGCTTTAGGAAGAAATTATTCACAACTATTCTTGTGATATACTGCATACCAACTTTTTTTCATGCGAGACATTTTTTTGCAAGGTTCGCAAGAGCCTCATTGTTGCAAATACTAGCCCTCAAGTGTCTCTGGTAACCTATTTTTCAGACAATCTAAATCTTGAATAGTCGCCGCTAATCAGTTAACCTTCAGTAAATTGTGAAAACTAGTGTAGCAAATAAGAGTTAGATTACAGTAATGTCAGAGAAAGCATTCCCACCTTTGTCCGCCTTTTTCTTTTTCTTCTGTTTTTCTAAAATGAAAATGATTTAGAGTTAAAATTTCAATCATTTAACTTTAGCTTGTTTTTTTTAAAACTTCAAAATATAATGACAGACACTTTTTTTTAAAATATAGAAATAAATACCTGGGCTGGTAAAAGAACTTTCCATGCTATCTCCCTTCTCTACAAATTACCAGGAGAAAACATAATGTGCATTGTTTTTCTGCATTTAAAACTAACAAACATTTTTAGTAAATTGCATAAACTATTCATGTTCTGTCCCCACAATGACCCACATCTCTATGTACATGTACTTGAGTTTTATGTCATAATTACTTGATAATAAATAAAAAACATTATAAAAATATAAGCTGTGGAAAAAAAGACAGCAAAGCAGGAAAAGTTGTGATATTTTGTACAATAAAATCATTAATGGTGTAAGAAACATGATAACCTATCACAGGAAAGAAAGTTTAAATAACCCACTTGACAGGTACAATTTTTTAACAAGAGGCCCATGGGCCACATCGCTCACCTGAGCAACAATAAACATAATAAAATCAGCTTTATGGAGTCATATACAAAATATCTGAACAATGTCGTATAATAGATTCTGTATTAAAAAAAAAATTCCCCTGCATATTCTTATGTTTATCATCGAGCCCCTTTGTAACAGGGTGGTTTTACAGTCATATCACATATTGAGCATTGCAGTTCTCAAGAAGATGATCAGACTTAAACAACTATTTATATATGTATTATAAACCTACATCAAATTTTGAACCCCTTGTGAGGTCCAAGAATTGTCCAAGGGCCAGAGTCTAAACAATTTTAAAGAATTAACAATATGTCAAAATGTTTGCATATAAGTAAAACCATATATAATAACATTTGAGTTTTTGTGAATAATTTAAATGTTTTCCTTTGTAAAATTGGAATCCCCCCCCCCCCCCCAACCCTACTCCTGAAGAATATGATTTTGACAAATTTTAATCTACACTATCTGAACTGACTGAAGCTTTTCTAGACAATTTGTGTTTAGAAGATGATTTTTAAAGATTTTTCCCTATATATTCCTATGTAAAAATTTGTCACCCCCCCCCCCAATTGTGGCCCCACCCTACCCCCTGGGATCATGTTTTGAACAAACTTTAATCTTCTCTACCTGAGGATGCTTCCACACAAGTTGCAGCTTTTCTGCATGATCGGTTTTGAAAAGAAGGTTTTTAAAGATTTTTCTCTATATATTCAAATGTGAAAATTCACCCCCCCCCTCTAACTGACACCCCACCCTACCCATAAGGATCAAAATTTTATCAAACTTGAATCTACCCTAACCGAGGATGCTTTCACACAAGTTACAGCTTTTCTGGCCGATCGGTTTCTGAGAAGAAGATTTTTAAAGATTTTTTCTTTATATTCCTATGTAAAAATTCGACCCCCCATTGTGGCCCAATCCTACCCCTGGGGATCATGATTTGAACAAACTTGAATCTACACTACCTGAGGATGCTTCCACACAAGTAATAACATTTCTGGCCAATCAGTTTCTGAGAAGAAGAGTTTTAAAGATTTTTCCTTATATATTCCTATATAAAAACTCGCCCCCCCACCCCATTGTGGCCCCACCCTACCCCCAGGGATCATGATTTGAACAAACTTGAATCTACAATACCTGAGGATGCTTTCACACAAGTTACAGCTTTTCTGGCTGATCAGTTTCAGAGAAGAAGATTTTTAAAAATTTACACTATATGTTCGTATGTAAAAATTTGACCCTCCATTTTGGCCCCACCCTACCCCTGGGGATCATGATTTGAACAAACTTGAATCTACACTACCTGAGGATGCTTCCACACAAGTTACAGCTTTTCTGCACAATCGGTTTCTGAGAAGAAGATTTTTTAAAATTTACTCTATATATTCCTATGTAAAAATTTGACCCCCATTGTGGCCCCACTCTACCCCTGGGGATCATGATTTGAACAAACTTGAATCTACACTACCTGAGGATGCTTCCACACAAGTAATAACATTTCTGGCCAATCAGTTTCTGAGAAGAAGAGTTTTAAAGATTTTTCCTTATATATTCCTATATAAAAACTCGCCCCCCCACCCCATTGTGGCCCCACCCTACCCCCAGGGATCATGATTTGAATAAACTTGAATCTACAATACCTGAGGATGCTTTCACACAAGTTACAGCTTTTCTGGCTGATCAGTTTCAGAGAAGAAGATTTTTAAAAATTTACTCTATATGTTCGTATGTAAAAATTTGACCCTCCATTTTGGCCCCACCCTACCCCTGGGGATCATGATTTGAACAAACTTGAATCTACACTACCTGAGGATGCTTCCACACAAGTTTCAGCTTTCCTGGCTGATCAGTTTCAGAGAAGAAGATTTTTAAAGATTTACTCTATATATTCCTATGTAAAAATTCGACCCCCCATTATGGCCCCATCCTACCCCTGGGGATCATGATTTGAACAAACTTGAATCTACACTACCTGAGGATGCTTCCACACAAGTTTCAGCTTTCCTGGCTGATCAGTTTCAGAGAAGAAGATTTTTAAAGATTTACTCTATATATTCCTATGTAAAAATTTGACCCCCCCATCATGGCCCCATCCTACCCCTGGGGATCATGATTTTAACAAACTTGAATCTACACTACCTGAGGATGCTTCCACACAAGTTTCAGCTTTCCTGGCTGATCAGTTTCAGAGAAGAAGATTTTTAAAGATTTACTCTATATTTTCCTATGTAAAAATTCGACCCCCCAGTGTGGTCCCACCCTACCCCCGGGGATCATGATTTGAACAAACTTGAATCTACACTACCTGAGGATGCTTCCACACAAGTTTCAGCTTTTCTGGCCAAATGGTTTTTGAGAAGAAGATTTTTGAAAAATTCCAACAAATTTTCAATGATTTTTTATTATCTCCCCTTGAAAGAGGGCGTGGCCCTTCATTTTAACAAACTTATATCCCCTCTACCTAAGGATGCTTTGTGCCAAGTTTGGTTGAAATTGGCCAAGTGGTTCTTGAGAAGAAGTTGAAAATGTAAAAAGTTTACGGACGGACAGACAGACTGACGCCGGACAAAAAGTGATCAGAAAAGCTCACTTGAGCTTTCAGCTCAGGTGAGCTAAAAACGATATTGCTATTTTCATTCTGTCATCCACAATGTCTCACCTGTAGGTTGGCTGTTCTCCTTTTTCTTGGCTGAAGTGAGAAAACTAGAGTAGCTTAGGAAACATAACCCGCACAATCGAGAGCAAAGCCTGAGTCCTTATTAACTAGCATATATTCACTTATTGAAACAAAAACTTAAAGAGAATGTTAATAAAGTTTATTATAGTATCCAAGTGTTTTATCAAGTTACAGCATTTTTGTTTAGCAGAGTTGTGATGGAAAATATTTGAAATTTAACGATAAAAACAGTAAAACATATAGGTATTATCAGACTGGGATTAGATATAGAGCCATTACATCTTTTCCCCTATAAATCTTCAGTCAAAAGAACTACACAAACCTTTTTTGTTCTTCTTCAGTTTTTTCTTTTCAACTTCTTCCGCCTCTGCAGCAATGAAAACAAAGAAAAAGAATAGAATTTGTCACAAGTAATATGCCGGCACTTTACTCAAGCTTTGCCTATGAAAAGTAAATATGCACTTAAAATCTATTGGTGAACCAATAACACTAAGCAATAGCCATTTAATTCATAGACAATAGCATACAGCATTTATTACATACTTCTTAAGTCTTGAAACTTAATTTCATAATTCAATTTCTAAAACAATTACATTTAATGAAAAATTTGGAAGTAAATTTAATTAATAGCTCTATCATTGTAAAATCATTGCTTTGCATACAAAAACACATTTAATTAAAAAATATTACACACGTTAATTCATACCGTTGTGGTCATTGTGTACTATTTACATCTACCGAATATGATTCTCTCTATTTCTTACAGAAACTTAAAAGTTAATTCATAACTCTATAGAAACAGCAAGACTGAAATCTACACGCCCCGTTTATCGATTGGTTGAAACCTGCAGTGACTTAAACTGACAGGACTGAAACCTACAGCGACCTAAGAAAAATCACAGACTGCACGAAATAATCATGATGTCAAACTCAAATTCTCATAGATGATTTGGGTGTTTCTTTTAGCTAACGTACAGATGTACATTAACAATAATATTTAGTGAATTTTATTTACTTTTTACAATCAATTTTTTATTTGTTAAAAGGAAGATGTAAACATAAACAAAAAATGCTTTCTTTGATGTTTCGTGTGGGTTATGCAGGTAGTGATCATTGCAGAAAAAAATTTACATAACATACCCGTTAGCAGTTTATGTATTTGTTCTGCAATATCCCTCATGAATCATCAAAGAAAGCATATTATTGTTTAAGTAGTACACATGATTTGATATACCCCAAACTGAAGGGGGTTTAAAATGCATTCATAGGGTTTAAATTTGATAAGTTTTGTAAGAAACCTTAACAGTTCTAAAACATTCATTATCTTTGAATATTAAGACTAACATATATAAAACATATGGAGGAGCATTTTCACCGTGCACATTTCATGGAGGATTGCAATTACCCATTAATTATATCACAATTCATTTTTTTTAAAGTATAATATCTCCTCTTTTGATTTTGTACAGATTGAGATATATATTGCTGAAGATGACTGTTGGGTAGTTTTATTCATTGATGTCCTATAAATTGCATGGCGACACTTCAAACTTCCATATTTACCATTCAGTGTATATTTTCCCGTAAGTTTGCATTGGAAATCTACGACATTCAATGTTTAATAAGTTAACACATGACAAACTGATCACGGCGTATGAGCAGAAGTATTTAACATCATTGCACATTTTGAAGAGATAATAAATTATAGTTTGATTTAATGAAACATTCTAACAAACCTAACAATTTGATATGTACTTGAGATAAATAATCATCAAATCACATCTATCCTATCTCAAAAAAGATTTTTTCAGCCTAATTTCTGGCACTATGTTTCGCCGCTGAAGCAGTGCAGCATATGGCATGTTTTACGACTGTTCCATTTATTATAAAATGTCCATGACAAATGGCTTTGATATGGCAATACAAAAATATTTCATACAAATAAACATCAAAATAAATATATTAAGCACTGAATGCTTATTTTTGGATATCGTCGATCCTATAACACACCAGGCGGTGCACACAAATTATCATACTCTAGTAACATGCTGTATTTTATTTGTCTGCATTGCCTGGTGTGTTAAAGAACCAACCATATCCAAAAATAAGCATTCAATACTAAAAAAAAGATGAAATCTGGGTGATTCAAAATACCCCAAATGACTAGTCTGAAATATCTGACGTTTTCCTGGTTTTTTTTTTAAACGATTTTGATATTTTACATGTTAGGAAAATGTCAGAACCAGCATCATTACGAAAACTGGAAATTCGTTGCCTCCAGCAGGAGATGACATTCCTGACTTAATATTAAATATTTACAAGAAGAACCAAATTTTTTAATCACAAATAATTAATATAACGATGATTTTACTGCTCACTAATATCGCTTTAATGGGTCCTTACATTAAAACTTTCCCCTATGCATCCCATTAACAGGCTATTAACACATTCTATTGAACTGTTGAGAATTGTTTTGATTTTGTGCATTTTTGAAATCTTCAGAGAAATTAGGTCAACAACACTATTGTTTATCAGTGTGATTATCAAATTGTGCAGTAAAATTATATATTATGATACATGTATATTATTGAGTTTAAATATATATCTAGAGTCTATTTAAAATCGAGCCTAGAATGCCACTTCCAGATAAAGGTGGTGAATTTCCAGTTTTCGTAATGGTGCTGAAGTTTTCCTGGCAAGTAAAATATCAAATTGTTAAGAAAGCCAGGAAAACGTCAGATGTTTCGGACTATCCAAATGACTATGTCATGTATATCTACATGTAGTTCTATGATAACATGTAAACACAGTTTTTCCTGTAGGGCTACAGAGCTGCAGCTAATTCAATGATAAATGTTATGGATGCAGCATGTCAAATATATAAAGTATGAGAAACGTGATCTTTGAGATATTTAATGAAGTACAATTGTTTGAATTTGACTGATTTTGTTCTTTTTGAGAATCTCACAATGGTCAAATGCTCAAGCCCAGACACTGTTAACAGTAAAAAGATCTTTATTTTAAAGATATGTCCATAAATAACAACATTAAAAATATGTCAGCAAAACAAGAGCAAGTTTGAAGAATATCATGTATATTGGCAAGGAGGCACGTGTTGACTGTTGTACGTAATGGTACACGTCCCTGTTTAAACCAACACTGCATGCTCAATATGCGATGTGTAAGTAAATCATGGAACGCTGCAGCTTACCTTCTCCTTTTCTCTTCATTGTGGATATGAATCGTCAAAAATCAAAGTAGGTTGTTTAGTAATCTCTTAATTTTCTATCTTCGCACTGTATTCAAATAGCGCCACCTGCGTTCAAAACCACAGCATGGCTCAATAGAAGGTCGATCCCGATTTATTTACGCGAGTGTTGTATGTAATTTATGTTCAGGGTTGGGGTGAATTACTTTGAAATGTAATAAAATACTTTCAAATACACCAATAATTTTATCAATTTCTTGCAATTACAATTACATTCATTTTTTTTTTCAAATCAGTTAATCAGAGACATGTCTCTGAGTTAATCAATTAATCTCAATTACTTTAACTTGTATTGTAAATACCAATTAAGGACCTATATACATATACTTCCTTACATTTCGATTTACTTTAGTTTTATTTTTAAAAACCTTGAGAATAATTACATGTATAAACAGCATTGATATACATAAAGATGTGTGTACAATGGTTGGAGAACAGTATAATCATCATTAATTATATAGATTTTGCTTTGAAAATTCTAGAAAAAAATTCATTGACATTTCATTAGTTGATGATTGGTTATGCAAAAGGTTTTCTCTATAGTGAATATTCGTGCGCATAAATATGTTTATTCAGAAAGAAGAAGTACAGCCCATCCGTACATAAAAAATAATGACTATATAATGCAAAAAATATAAATTACAGACTGTTTAAAAAATCATTGGCTTTTGAGGAATATTTTCTGAATTTGCCATCAAAACTATGGAAGAAATATTGTATTTTTAGAACTGGTAATGCAAAACTACCGATTGAGACAGGAAGATGGTTCAATATTTCAAGAGAGAATAGAACTTGTAAATTATGTATTTGTAATGAAATTGGAGATGAATTCCACTATTTGTTTAACTGTTCTGATATTTGTATAACTGATGCTAGAAACATGTATTTACCAAAATATTATATATCAAACCCAAATTTTTGAAAATTTGAAGCATTGTTTAATATATCAAACAAAAAACAACTTATCAAGATTTGTAAATTTATAAATACAATTATTGAGAGAGTTAGCTCTCTTGGTTAATGTACTTTTCCTTCTTCACAATGTAAATTGTATATATTTTCTCTACACTGTAAACGCAGTTTATTGAGAATAACATATGAAGTTCATTGTCATTGTAATTACATCCTGTTAACGTTATCAAGGTTAAAGCACTTTAATTTTATACCGGTATATAAGATAGCAGTTATTTATTTATTCTAAAACACAAGGTCTTTTCTTCGCAACTACAAAGCTGAGGGTAAACGCATATATAAGGACTTTTTAAACGCAATATTAACAAGAGGCTCACAGGCCAAGACGGTCACCTGAGTACAATAGCCCGTAACTAGACGGTCCCCCGAGTACCACATAGCCCATGCCTAGACGGTCACCTGAGTACAATAGCCCGTAACTAGACGGTCCCCCGAGTACTATAGCCCGTATCTAAACGGTCCCCTGAGTACCATAGCCCGCACCTTGACAGTCCCCCGAGTACCATAGCCCGTACCTAGACGGTTACCTGAGTACTATAGCCGGTACCTTTGATTATGTAAATTAGGCAATCAGGGTCAATTAAATATATTCAATCATAAGCTATTCCTTGGGTGTGGTAAACTGTCTCAAACATTTTGATGACCCTACGATGAATCAGAAT
Source organism: Magallana ariakensis (assembly GCA_020458035.1). NCBI lineage: Eukaryota > Metazoa > Mollusca > Bivalvia > Ostreida > Ostreidae > Magallana > Magallana ariakensis. The sequence goes on along the minus strand of CM035815.1, from coordinate 6,569,486 downwards.
TGACGAAGGGTATAAATAGGAAGCGCGTCTGCGCATTGTGGTTAGTCTGCTGGTAGACGCAGAGGAGAGAAGACCTCATTCAGAGAGCAGAGATACATCAATAATAGAAGGTACGGTTTATGTTTCATTTGCGGGACCCCAAAATACTGACCATTTGAAACATAAGAATATATTAATATATAGTCCGGGAGCATAGGCTCATATATAAAATACATGTAGTTCGGACTAGGTTCAGAACAGGGTCTGAAACGGCGGTTTCAGACCAAGTGTTGTACAAGGATAGCTTAAGGAAAATTATACTTTATAAATCAGTTAGAAATAATCACCGTGTTTGATTCCATTTGATTAATACTGTTTAAGAGTTGATTTATTCCAATCATTTAGAAACGTAGAAAACGTTTAAGAAAAATTTATATCCGTGGTTTGAACCCACATTACATGTTACAGTACCATAGCCAGTAACTAGACGGCCCTCCCCCCGAGTACCATAGCCCGTACCTAGACGGTCCCCTGAGTACCATAGCCCGTACCTAGACAGTCCCCTGAGTACCATAGCCCGTACCTAGACGGTCACCTGAGTACCATAGCCCGTACCTAGACGGTCATCTGAGTACCATAGCCCGTACCTAGACGGTCACACCTGAGTACCATAGCCCGTACCTAGACAGTCACCTGAGTACCATAGCCCGTACATTATCATAGCCCGTACCTAGACAGTCACCTGAGTACCATAGCCCGTACATTATCACAGCCCGTACCTAGACAGTAACCTGAGTACCACAACCCGTACCTAGACGGTCCCCGAGTACCATAGCCCGTACCTAGACAGTCCCCTGAGTACCATAGCCCGTACCTAGACGGTCCCCTGAGTACCATAGCCCGTACCTAGACGGTCACACCTGAGTACCATAGCCCGTACCTAGACAGTCACCTGAGTACCATAGCCCATACATTATCATAGCTCGTACCTAGACAGTCACCTGAGTACCATAGCCCGTACATTATCACAGCCCGTACCTAGACAGTCACCTGAGTACCACAACCCGTACCTCGACGGTCCCCGAGTACCATAACCCGTACCGTAAAATGAACGTTTGTACACGAAAATGCTGTGAAATTTAATCGTCTTGACGCACTTTTGTGATTGAAGTTTCACTTCCAAATGCTCTTCAGCTATCCTATCAATGTAAAGGCATAATGCATTAAATTTACTACGGGCTACTCTGTAACCACAACTTAATAAGAGACATTATGGACATGTTAACAATGCATCTTGTGTGTGTGTTTTAGCTCACCTGAGCTGAAAGCTCAAGTGAGCTTTTCTGATCACTTTTTGTCCGGCGTCCGTCTGTCCGTCCGTCTGTCTGTCCGTCTGTCTGTCCGTAAACTTTTTACATTTTCGACTTCTTCTCCAGAACCACTGGGCCGATTTCAACCAAACTTGGCACAAAGCATCCTTAGATTAAGGGGATTCAAGTTTGTTAAAATGAAGGGCCACGCCCTCTTTCAAGGGAAGATAATTAAAAGTCATTGAAAATTTGTTGCTATTTTTCAACAATCTTCTTCTCAAAAACCATTCGGCCAGAAAAGCGGAAACTTGTGTGGAAGCATCCTCAGGTAGCGTAGATTAAAGTTTGTTCAAATCATGACCCTGGGGGTAGGGTGGGGCCACAGTGGGGGGGGGGGGTAGAATTTTTACGTAGGAATATATAGAGTAAATCTTTAAAAATCTTCTTCTTTGAAACTGATCAGCCAGGAAAACTGAAACTTGTGTGGAAGCATCCTCAGGTAGTGTAGATTCAAGTTTGTTCAAATGATGATCCCCAGGGGTAGGGTGGGGCCACAATAGGGTTTCGAATTTTTACATAGGAATATAAAGAGTAAATCTTTAAAAATCTTCTTCTCTGAAACTGATCAGCCAGAAAAGCTGTAAATTGTGTGGAAGCATCCTCAGGTAGGGAAGATTCAAATTGTTCAAATCATTATCCCTGGGGTAGGGTGGGGCCACAATTGGAGGTGGGGGGTCGAATTTTTACATAGGAATATATAGAGTAAATCTTTAAAATTCTTCTTCTCTGAAACTGATCAGCCAGAAAAGCTGAAACTTGTGTGGAAGCATCCTCAGGTAGTGTAGATTCAAGTTTGTTCAAATGATGATCCCTAGGGGTAGGATGGGGCCACAATGGGGAGGTCAAATTTTACATAGGAATATATGTAGTCAGTCTTTAAAAATCTTCTCTGAAACTGATCAGCCAGAAAAGCTGTAACTTGTGTGGAAGCATCGTCAGGTAGTGTAGATTCAAGTTTGTTCAAATCATGATCCTCTGGGGTAGGGTGGGGCCAAAATGGGGGGGGGGGGTCAAATTTTTACATTTGAATATATAGGGAAAAATCTTTAAAATTCTTCTTCTCAGAAACTAATTGGGCAGAAAAGCTGCAGCTTGTGTGGAAGCATCCTCAGGTAGGGAAGATTCAAATTGTTCAAATCATTATCCCTGGGGGTAGGGTGGGGCCACAATTGGAAGTGGGGGTGTCAAATTTTTACATAGGAATATATAGGGAAAAATCTTCTAAAACACAAATTGTCTAGAAGAGCTCTAACTTTAGTCAGTTCAGTCTTCAAATAGTCTAGATTAAAATTTGTCAAAATCATATTCTTCAGGAGTAGGGTTGGGCCACATGGGGGGGGGGGGGTGGGTCCAATTTTACAAAGGAAAACATTTAAATTGTTCACAAAAACTCAAATGTTTTTATATATGGTTTTACTTATATGCAAGCATTTTGACATATTGTTGATTCTTAAAAATTGTTTAGACTCTGGCCCCTGGACAATTCTTAGACCTCACAAGGGGTTCAAAGTTTGATGTAGGTTTATAATCCATATATAAACAATTGTTTAAGTCTGATCATCTTCTCAAGAACTACAACGCTCAATATGTGATATGACTGTAAAATCACCCTGTTACAAAGAGGCTCAATGATAAACATAAGAATATGCAGGGGACTTTTTTTTTAATACAGGATCTATTATACAACATTGTTCAGATATTTTGTATATGACTCCATAAAGCTGATTTTATTATGTCTGTTGTTGCTCAGGTGAGCGATGTGGCCCATGGACCTCTTGTTTTTATTTGTATCTTTTCTATAGTCTGTGTTGTATTATTATTGAACATTTAAATATTTCAATTCGTTCATTGATGTAGGGAAAGGGCTAAAATAGGATGTGCCTACTGCCTAATCCCATTCAATATACTATATTGAATAAAATATTGTTTTTAGCTACAGTCTATAGTTCATGAAGTGCATTTTCATATGTGTAATAAAAAAAATCTTTTTGTTTATCTCTTGCGATGTGAAAGAATAAAAGAAAATATTATAAAATTTTATATATTTTCACTATATATGGCCATTTGACTTTACCCCAAGGACCTGAAACCCTGATCCAGGCGGTCATGAATTTCATAATTTAGGTAGAGGTCTTCATGGACATCATACATGCGTTCAGTTTATCTCCCCCTGTCAGGGACGTAGAGAAGAAGGATTTCTAAGATTTAAACACTGTCGTGTATCCGCGCCGGTAGCGACATGTTTGGATAACGTGAAAATGGCGCATCCATTGCAAAAACAACGAGTGTTGTGTTCTTTTTTCTATCGACAATGAGGTAAATATTAATTAAAATATCGTAATAGTCATTCGTGTTTTTCTTAAGGTTTTGCAGATGAAAAAAGTGTGTGTTATTTTTGTTCATCGTAAATAAAAACGACTTATTTGTAGAAATATCAATCGTTAACGTGTCATTTAAACGCAAAATCCAAGATCTATTTCGAGATTACGTAGATTATATAACAGATACTAAAAATCTGAGGCAGCCAAAATTAATTATAAACATTACACTAACCAAACGAAATCATTTCAATATCTTTTTAATACATTAATATATATAAAAATAGCAATAACTTCATGCACCTGCTAAATAAGTAGTACGGTTTGGATAAATAAATTATTTCGGTTTGGATGCAAAAATATAAATTGTGCAAATGGTACGGTTTGAATAATTCAAAGATATAGCATTTGTGATATTTTAGAAAAAATGGAGCAGTTTACATTTTATCGGAGTGCAACCGAATATACAATCATCTTTTAAAAAGATAGTGGGCCATTCAATTACACAGAGTGCAAAAGATGTAAATTAAAACTCAGGTCCAAAGAACCTAATATATAGACGGGGAATAACATCTCAAAAGAATACTTTTCTTTAATTTTAAATTATAAAGAAAATATGAGTTAAAACTTGAGGAACACAAGAAAACTATATAAAACAATGTAAAAAAAAAGAAAAAAAAAGCTTTTCACTTTTTACCTGAAAAGCAATACATCGTATAAAGACCTATCTACTACAGGTGACACTCGATGGCTCGAACTTCGATCTCTCGAAGTTCTTGATCTCTCGAAGTGAAATCATGGTCCCGATTTTTTTCTCTATATAACTAAGCAAATTTACTCTTGATCTCTCGAACTCCGATCTCTCGAAGTTCTGATCTCTTGAAGTAAAACCTGGGTCCCGTTATACATATGTCATTGTTTTTCACTCTTGATAACTCGAAGTGGTGGCTAGGTACACACGCGACCAATCAAGCGTGTAATTATATCTCCACATATACCTTACCTGGATGGTCAACTGAACGCCTGAGGCTAGCGTGGTAGTGTTAATTGGTTGATTACGTAAGTGACACTACCCATTGCTTCATTCAAAAGGCAGATCTAATCTTTTAATTTCAACAACTTGTGAAAATTACGGTAAATTAAACCGCTCTTAATTTATTAAAAAAATTCTGTGATTAAGAAAACATAAAATACTTTAAAGTTTTTTAAAGTGAAAAAGAACACTTAATAAACACACAACAAAGTTCAGTATTGTTTAAATTGAATTATTGTAGCAGAAAATACTCCTTCCATGTTATAAATATAAACTTCCGGCTACTATAATTTTAGAACCAAAATGACCCGAACAAATATTTCCGGATTTTTTAAAACTATTGATCTCTCGAACTCTTGATCTCTCGAAGTTTAATCATGGTCCCCTGAAGTTCGAGTTATCGAGATTCACCTGTACTTGTTATTTAAGTTATTCTAAAATGATGTAATCGTGACGTAAGTTGAACGGAGAACGTGCCAGGTACGAAAATAATACTATGAAAGTGAGCATGAGCATCGTTTACATGTATATTCAATGCAAAGCCTGTACATCGCTGAACGAAGAAAATTCTACGATTATTTCACTCCCAATGATATAATGTAAAGAACCATAGAGTCATATTTATTCTATTGTTAGAAATAGTTGGTCCAAAAATTCAAGTGATGACGAGACCTGAGTAAACGTCGCCATTTTGCGAACTCATCTATGGCCAACTTCTGTAAATGTACATTTATTTAAGGAAAAGGGAATCATTCTTTGAGTATTATGAGGTGATAATTTTGGCCGGGGCGTGGTCAAATCCAATAAATCCCGAAGGGCTTTATGATAGATTTGATCACGCCCCGACCGAAATTATCACCTCAAAACATTCAAAGAATGATTCCTTGTTACTTATTACTTATTATTATATATAAATAAGCAAACCCCGCTTTGAATTTATTGGACTGTATAGTACAAAATCGATACGTAGTGTTATCAGAGGCAAAGACACTAAAAATGTAAATATTTAATTGTAATTCTCACCAGAAAATCAAAAGGATTAATATCTATGTATATTACTGATCAAGAACTTTTGTTGATTTCTTCAATTAACATTTAACAAACTGAAATAATAAAATTGATTACACAATATACCGTTATTTTACATAGCTCTGATTTCATCCAATGTATATTGCTATTCTGTTCATAATTTAGTGCATGTAAAATAAAAATAAAAAAAATGAACACGTTTGTTAAAATTCATTTTCAATATTTAGTTCTTTTTTTACTGCAATGACAAAACATCGAAGTTAATGCTTACGAAGAGGACATATGCATGTGTAGAAAGTGAACGAATAATATAATTTACAACAACGACATTATAATTTAGTTAATTGAAACAGTAAAATGCTTTCTTTGGTGACTCATGTGGTAAATGAAGGTGGCATATTAAGGAATATATAGATTTGTTGACTTAATTGCACACGTCTTTCAACGTGTATGTTTATTTCTTTAAACAATGTTACTTCAAATGTCTATCACATGACGATCTCCATTGAAAGCATGCTTTGCAGTGAGGGCATGTATATCGCACAGTAGCGATGCTATATACCCTTCGCGAGGGGATAATTAAAAGAACTGTTTAAACTCTTAGATATTAACCACATCCAAACCGTATCAGATGCGTATCCAAACCGTTCCTATTTGGAAAAACAAGGTCATCCAAACATGTTCCGTTGTTCAAAATTAATCGACATAATCTGCTTGTTTACCTAATTTTCACATAAACTTCGTAAAAATATAAAGTATTAATATGCTTTTAAATAGATTGGACGATATTTTTAGCGTAAAAGTAAACAATGTAAGCCTTAAATAACACGAGAACTTATCAAGAAACAAGCGGTGCCGCCATTTTCACTTTATCCAAACACGTCACTACCGGCGCGGATACACGACAGTGTTAAAGGGACCTGGACACGATTTCAGATGAAAATTTAATTTTTGATTTTTATGTATTAAATAGTTTACTTGTGTATTTTGAATGATTTACCAAAATTTGAATGTTAGAAGTCGTGTTACAAGGGAGATACAGAGGAAAGAAGTCGTTGTTATGTAAACGAAGCTCGAGTCTTATATTTGTTTACAAATAATGTAAAGTAAAGAAATTACCATTTCTTTGACAAAATAACTTGTGGAAACAAGATAAACTTATTAAATGTGTTCATAAATAAGTTTATCAACAACAAAATGCAACATTAGATTAAAACTTTTACCAATTCAAGACATATGTAAACAATAACAGGACTCGAGCTTTGTTTACAAAACAAAGAATTTTAACCTCTGTAACTCGCTTGTAACTCGATATTCGACTTTCAAATTTTGACAAAGCATTAAAAACATCCATATTGACCATTCTAGACATTAAAATTGAAAAAATAAATTTTGAAAAAATTGAGCTCAAATCGTGTCCAAGTCCCTTTAATACATTTCTATGATATGCCCAAATTGGCCCCATCCAAGGACCCGAATCCCCAACCCAGGGGCAATGAATTTCACAATTTAGGTAGAGAGCTTATTGGAAATCATAATCTAAATCATGAATTTAATTTTTTTCCTCATGTGTGGGAGTAGAGAAGATTTAAAAACATTTGTATATGGCCCCGCCAATGAGACCCATGGGATGGTAAGGTCATAATATTTACAATTTAGATTCCTTTTATCCTAGACATGCTTCAAATAAAAATGGTAACAATTGGCTTTGTAGTTTTCAAGAAGAATTGAAAAAATGTAACATTGTTAACGAACGATGCACGTCGCACGACGGACTGGTACGTGTCATAGGTCATCTGAGATAGGTCATCATAGTGAATCAGAGGACCTAAAAACCGTAAAAATCAGTCAGCAGAAAACTCTGAATGAGAAGAACTATTCCGCTATCAAGTTTATTCAGAAAGACAAATTGGACGTTTATTTTGATATCGAATATACATAAAGTATGCACGATATTTGGACACTGGAGAGACAAATCTAAGAGGATGCAAGCTGTAGAGTCTACGAGGACTCTAAATATACATGTAAATAATTCAGCCTTTACACTATAAAGCATGAATAATCCATATTATTATACTTTTGTCCAGAACCGTAACATTTGAAGTAGTCGATTTGGATCACGAAAATACAATAATGTTTTTATTGGTGGTGATACTCAGTTGCACTAGAATTGATAAAGACAGTCAACATTCAGCCGTAGATATTGGCTGCGTTTAAGACACTTAGAAATGTTCTTTTTAGAGAAATTGCGGAGGCCTTAAAAAATCGAAAATGCATAATAATAACGTTTTAATATTGATGAATTAAAATTTACTCTTCAAGGAAACATCGAAGACACGATGCCCAAAGAATTATAGAGTCTGAGGGAGATGGAAGATAATGATTACGTTACACAGGTGGACAGACCATCGGAGTGCAGACAAAAATAAAGAAAAGTTACGCATTTGTACTTGGAAGAAGATAAAATTACAAACATATAGGCAGTGTTCTAAATAAAATATTCAAAGGATAACACAAATCGGTAATTAAAACTCACCTTGCTTAGATGGAAAATGCATGCCAAAAACAGTTCTCATCAGTTACTGTATATTGGTAAAATATAGTGTTTAATGTACCTTTATTAAATACAAATTATCTTGCACTTTATTTTATTTATAACACGATCAATGGTGTAGATAAACTTTAACTCCCAAAATTACCACATGTTCTTCAGTATGTATAGAGAGATCAAAAAACGCATACAAAGAACGTAACTTCTTTATTTATAACAACTGTGAGATAAAAATTATGATGATGTTGGAAAAGTAAATATTAATAGTGTTAATCTGCATTTTGTTGTTAACAAATGAAAGAGAGTTATATCCAACATTTCTGTGGAAAAAAGAAAAGAATTATAGCATAATATATTACATAAACGTCATAAAATTTAAATAATAACATAAGCGGATAATTAAAAAGAATTAACACTTTCAAATCCCACGCAAAATGTCGGCTCACAGAGATGATGATCAAGATACCTAATGTGGATAAACTGTAAATCAAGATATCTAATGTGGATAAACTGTAAATCAAGATACCTAATGTGGATAAACTGCAAACCTGAATATGACGTTAAAACACTGGAATGTATCGGTGTATCTAACTAATTGCGTTTTTAATATAAATGACGTACATCATTAAACAATAGAGTTGATTGTAAACTATCGTTTCAACAAACATTCGTCAGAAACTGATCATATCGTTCATAGCTTTGTATCCTAATTAAAAACTAATTAAACATAGCGTTTTTAAACTCCGTATATTAGTCAGAAACTGCTAGTTTGTGTGTATCCCAAACTATATGTACATAGTCAGAAACAAACTGACCTTAGTACATATGCGTCCTACATGTACGTACATTTGTCAGACTTAACTTCATACAGAAATCAGAAACTGATTGAATTTTGCAGATTTCTACCTAAATACGTATATTATGACCAAAAACGAATTGATTTATCCAACTACAGACACTGATTGTGTAAAACATTTTCATTGGTTGTAATAGGATCCGTCTAAAAACACTGACTTAAAAAAATAATAAAAATGTGTTCCTTGATATAATATGTGATAATAAGGGTCTTCTCGTTCCTTAGTCACGTGACTCTGGTTAGATAACGGAACTCACTTTGTTGTTTTTGTTTTCTTTGTACATCAATATAGTGAAGACAATTAAGAGTACCTGAAATAAATGGGAAGAAATTGTATCTAAGTATCATCTATTTATTTTTATAGTTAACTACATGCGGTTTTTAATTGATAGACAAAGTTCCTTCATATATAGTGTAAAGTTCATTATTCTTTAACTGGATAATGATTTGGTTAATTGTATAAAATATCAAATATTTCAAAGAACATAATCATAGTCATCAATGGAGAATACCGTACCTGTATGGCGAACGCAACTGTCAATACTATGCCCAGCATGGTAGGGTTATCAAACATCTTGTCCCAGATACTGTCAAAGCATCCCTGTCAGATACAACACAAGACACAATAGTTATCCTTGGTAAATGTAAAGAATACTTTCTTGTTGAAAAGAAAACTATTTAATTAAATTTAAAAAAAATTAATAATTTTACTTAAGGCCGATCAAACATTCATGTTTTGGACATCTATAGATTAAGAAAAAGTAAAATATAAACAGGACTGGCAAGGAGATGCACGTTTGCTCGGGAAATGCAGAGTGATGGGTGTTTGAACAAGTCAACGAGTATCTTATTTTTCAGCTGAGAATTTTTTGTTAGCATTTGGCAACAATACATTGAAACGAACCACACAGTTTGTTCAGTTCTTTTAAAATTCATTGGTACCTAAAATAGGACTTAGCATTACCTTCTCGAAGTTGCTGTTCGCTGAGGAAGGTGTCGCGGCACATGTTTCTGCATCTGCTTTGTTTCCTGGGATAGTTATACAGCATGCGACCGGTGTGGTCAGTGTAATTGTTACGGTACCGCCAACATCTGGTGTTTTATCCCAATTCGGCGCGTAACTGGCAAAATCTCTATAATTGTTGACTCCACAGCATTTGAACTAATTTTAAAATGTAATAACAAGATTATCCTGGTGATGGTCATGTACTTTAAAGGATAAAAATATCATTTATTTTTCAAATGATACTCATTCATTTGGCAAAATGTCCTATACTGAATACTTGTTTATCTAGTACTCTCACACTGATCTTTGGTACTGTGTCATTAAATTAGGAAATATATCAGGACATTTCGAGGATTTTGAGAAAAAAAATCTAAACTTATTATATTTTTAGAAATGACGTCATGAAGTTTGTCTAATTTTGATAAATTGATGCAAAATATGGGTGTTTCCCGATGGTTTTTCGACTGGGAAACATCGACTTGCTCAAGTACCATTTCTTAGTATAATGTGTAAAATTATATGAAGAAAACCATATGTTGAAATCGTTCTTGAGGAGACCTGCGCTCTATACTTCCGAATGCAAAATATAAAGAAAAAATGAGAATATTTTCATTTGTTTGCAAAATTGTGGGAATTTGGTCATTTAGGTGACGTCATAGATAAACAGCACCTTGTATTTGTATGTGGAGTAAGTATCTTTTTTAAATGGACCAAAATAAAAAAAGAATACTCTTGAATTAAGTATAGTCACGTACTATCTAATAAACTCAAAGATTTAAAATATCTACATGACTTGTACAATTTTGTTTAGAATTTTTAAAAGCACACAAATGTACAGCATTATTTCATAGACACAAAATTTAAGTTTAAAAACTATGTAAATTCAGATTTAGATTTAAAGCATAAAGAACCGGGAACTAGCACTTATTTTGTCTGCAGGTTTGTTTAAAATGACTGGATGGTCATTTTTTAGACATGTATGATATAATTGATCTCCTTAAGAAGGAGAGTCTTTTTATAAGATAGGAAAAAATTCAGATTTTAAAGCGTCAATAAATATTTCTTGACCAAATAATAGTACATAGCTAAAAATCATATAAGAATTAAAATATACATGTTTATGTGATGGGTTATTTGTACCGCCCCCCAACCTCCTTAAACCCTTTTCCTGGTGTGTCTGTGTGTGTATGTGTACATACGTACCTCTATCATTGCCGCGTTCCACAACAGCGACTCCACATTTGTTCCCGCCAGGCCGTGGTAGTTTGTCATGGACGAAGTAAGTTCTTTCTTAACCATGTCTTTCACCTAGAATATTGAATAAAATATTTAAAAAAACCAAACAGTTAAAACTTGTCAGTATCGCTATTTTAAAACAATGGACAGATAGTTGTATCGAATACAATAATAACTTAGAATTGAAAATGATAATAAAAGTAGTAAGACAAAGCTTAAAGCTTTGTTTAAAGCTCATTTGTTTCTGTTTGTCAAACTGACATTAAATATTAAAAAAAAATGAAATATCGGACGATCAAAAGAATTATGAACAAGATATCTGTGAGCCAATGCTCACTAGTGATACCCCCGCTCTGATGTGAATATGCAAAATAAGCAAAGTCGACATTTCACAGAAAGTTGGCATCTAATTGGTACAAAAATATACCCAATATGGCATGCCTAAACAAATAGTGTGTTAAAATTTCAAGCATCTGCGATAAATAGTTGCTGAGAAATCTTTGACGGAAATTTGTTTAAAAATTTTGGCTAAAAATAAGCAAAGTCGTCATTTAACAGAAAGTTGACCTCCGATTGGTACAAAAATATATCCCACGATATGGCATGCCTATACAAATACTGTGTAAAAATTTCAAGCATCTGCGATAAACAGTTGCTGAGAATATTTTGACGAAAGTTTGTTTGAAAATTTTGGCTAAAAATAAACAAAATCGTCATTTAACAGGTAGTTGACGTCTGATTGGTACAGAAATACATCCCACGATATGGCATGCCTATACAAATACTGTGTAAAAATTTCAAGCATCTGCGATAAAAAGTTGCTGAGAAATCTTTGACGGAAATTTGTTTGAAAATTTTGGCTGAAAAATAAACAAAGTCGTCATTTAACAGGAAGTTGACGTCCGATTGGTACAAAAATATATCCTACAATATGGCATGCCTAAACAAATAGTGTGTTAAAATTTGAAGCATCTACGATAAACAGTTGCTGAGAAATCTTTGATGAAAATTTGTTTGAAAAGTTTGGTTAAAAAATAAGCAAAGTCGTCATTTAACAGGAAGTTGACGTCCGATTGGTACAAAAATATATCCCACGATATGGCATGCCTTAACAAATAGTGTGTTAAAATTTCAAGCATCTGCGATAAATAGTTGCTGAGATAAATGCGACAGAAACTTTTGTTACGGACGGACAGACAGACACACAAGGGTAAAACAGTATACCCCCTTCTCCTTCGGAGCGGGGGTATAATTAAAGGACTATTACTTTGATAAAGAACAAGATATCTGTGAGTCAATGCACGCTAGTGATAACCCGCTTTAATGTGAATATACAAAACAAGCAAAGTCGACATTAAATAGGATGAAGCACACCATATAGCATGCCTTAACAAAGAATGTGTTAAAATTTCAAGCAACTGCGATTGATATTGCAGAACAATCTTTGACGAAATTTGTTTGAAAATATAGACTAAAAGTAAACAAAGTCGTCATTTAACAGGAAGTTGACGCCTGATTTATTACAAAATGAATCCCACTATATGTCATGCCTAAAGAAAGAGTGTGTTGAAATTCAAGCATCTGCGATTAAAAGTTTATGAGAAATCTTCGACGAAATTTGTTACGGACAGACAGACAAATAGACACATAATGTTAAAACAGTATTACCCCTCACCTTCAGCGGGTGTATAACAAAGTCTAAACTTACTCACCTTTTAATTAAAGTAATACATGTTTCAATATTAAATGTAAAAGTTTACACTTTTTTTTATTTTAAGAGTCGTTTAAATGATTTTTATGCTGATTAAATTTACGATGACTTGAATTTTATGGGGTTTTTTTTATACCTTTATATCAAATAAAATTTTTCTATCATTTCTGATCAATATTCAGGTCAATTCAATATAAAAATACATGACAATTATCAGAAAACATACACAGAGAGATGAAGATTATCAGACAACATCCACTGAAACAGGACGATCATTAGACGACATACACGGAGACATGATGATTATCAGACGACATACACGGAGATATGACGATTATCAGACGACATACACGGAGACATGGCGTTTATCAGACGTCATACACGGAGACATGACGATTATCAGACAACATACACGGAGACATGACGATTATCAGACGACATACACGGAGACATGGCGTTTATCAGACGTCATACACGGAGACATGACGATTATCCGACGACATACACGGAGACATGACGATCATTAGACGACATACACGGAGACATGGCGTTAATCAGACGTCATACACGGAGACATGACGATTATCAGACAACATACACGGTGAGATGACGATTATCAGACAACAAACATGGAAACATGACGATTATCAGACAACATACACGGAGACATGGCGTTTATCAGACGACATACACGTAGACATGGCGTTTATCAGACGACATACACGTAGACATAACGATTATCAGACGACATACACGGAGACATGGCGTTTATCAGACGACATACACGTAGACATGGCGTTTATCAGACGACATACACGTAGACATTACGATTATCAGAGACATACACGTAGACATGACGATTATCAGACGACATACATGGAGACATGACGATTATCAGACGACATACACGGAGACATGACGATTATCAGACGACATACACGGAGATATGACGATTATCAGACGACATACACGTAGACATGACGATTATCAGACGACATACATGGAGACATGACGATTATCAGACAACATACACGGAGACATGACGATTATCAGACAACAGTCATCGAGACGTGACGATAATCAAGACAACAGTCACCGAGACATCATAACAATTGTCAGACGACATACAAAGAGACATGACGTTTATAAAACAACTCACCGCTGGGGACGCATACAAGACGATAATCACAACCAGTTCTCCCACCAGCAGGAAAATAAGGATAGATGCATACTGTAGCATAAAAGTTAAAAGTTAACAAAATTACCAAATAATAATGATCAAGGTGAAAATAATTTTGTCGTTGTCATAGATATGTTGATCATGCTACACGAATCAAGAAAATTTGTCCGGGGGGGGGGGGGTCTGAAACTCCCTCCCCCCCCCCCGACCCTCTAGATCCGCGCATGCTACAGCATGTCAACGACGAAGGTTCAAATCTCGACATCAGGTGTGGTAACACTTACGATGATCAAAAGTGTCTGGAATTTGCAGAAGGCCCCACAGCATCCACAAAACCCCACGAATAAAAGAAAGGCGCCAATGACAATGAGACAAATGGCGACCGTTTCAAACATTCCCGCCAAGCTGAAATTGCTCAAGGCATCCGTTCCTTGTCCTACAAAAAATTATAGTGTTTAATGTTTTGTGTCTTGTTTACTTCTTCTTTGCAAAACATTTACTACAATGACGAACTAATAAACAAATATAATTATTTGTATTCTTTTATATGAACCTGTTCCTTCTAACAGCGATTTCAGAGCTGCTTTCAGCTGATCCTCTGTGCTTTTGATATAATCATTGTGTGGGAAGAATTTCAGTACGAGGCCTGACGCCAACAGCACGAAAGAAACAATCTGTAAATGAGTCAAGAACATTAATGAAATTGTGCACGGTTGTTCAAAAGCTAGTATAAATTTTGCTGATTTCATTAATCCCATTTACTAAAATCATTTTTAAGTTGAACCAAGCTAAAGGTATGTGTGAGTATTATTTTAATTTCTACATAAGTGCTGCTCATTAGGTATTCAGTGAAATACTATCGAGAAACACTTGGTCACTTCCTATTTTAAGGTAGACACCAGAATTTATGCAACATGCGCGGATCCAGAAAATTTTTCCAGGGGGTGGGGGTCCGAAGGGTAATTGTGTTTTCCGGGGGGGGGGGGGGGGGTCTGAGGCATATTTGCGATAATTTTACTATGTAAACTTAATAAATTTTCCCCCCGACCCCCCTCTAGATCCGGGCATGTGCAATATGGGGTATCATAAACAGGACACTTATATATATCCCCCCACCCTTAAGCACGGAGAAGCTGCAGTGTTGGCTGATGAGCTAAATGACGTATGTAGAAAGGGGAAGACAACTACATAACACAGGGGGACAGGTCTCTCGCGACCCTTTCTATGACCCATGTAATGCTTTCAACTAATGTATACTCACCACAAAAACGATATTCAGCAGTACAATGATGATCCTGCCCACTCCGCTGAAGAAACCCATCCTGGACCGGTGTCAGATTCTGCTAATTATATACACTCTTATTATACGTACACACTAAAGGATGAAGACGAGCAATTTGCAAACAATTCAAAATTGATGTTTTGAAAATATTAGAATACTAGAGAATATGAACAGTTTATTTTATCTCTTTGGTGTATAAATTTAAAACATAGAGAATATAACAACAACTTATGCTGTATGCGTGAGTAGAGGGAAAATATCCATAATACTAAGTACATAATATAATGTGATGGAAAGATATCTATTTCACATTGTCTTCATACTTATTTTCCTTGAAGGTGGTTACCTTTTAGCATTAAAATTTCCTCCGATTTTATGTTATTTATAATAGTGCATGAAATAATAATTAAATTTATGATGTTCTGTTTTAGAGATCAGGAAACTTAAGTCTGTTATTTGGATTTATTTACATACTAGTATATGTCGCAGTACCGATTAAGTGTTTATCTAATATATTGAGCACAGAACATTTTTTTTTATATAAAAATGTGTTAACTAGTTTGTTTTGTTCTACAACAAAAGAAGTCCGTACGCGGTCGTTTTACATTGTGGGTTGATCATTGTGCAATTGATTTTAAAATCATTTACTTTATTTTGCATAATTCCACGTAATTTCCCCCAAATTAATGTTGATTATGCAATTTATTTCATATACAACGTTTCAATGTTATCAAAACTTAAACATATATATTTTCGTTTGTATTTTGTGCCTTTTTTGCATGGTCGCCCATCTTAAAAAATTGTCAAAATCAGTAACATTTTTATTGACATAGACAGGGCACGTATTTTGCAATCATTTCAGTGGTCCAAACAGCATTGCTAGTTTAAGAGTTCTGGATGGTCGTGGTCAGTTTTAATATATTCTAACCTTTTTGAAAAGAAGAGTTACTTATGTGTATAGATTAAAGCACAAATATAGTCGTAGCCATTTTTATAATATATTTACCTCCTTGAAAAGAAGAGTTAAGTATAGATTAAAACACAAATAATAGCTAAAGACATAATATTTTAAAATTTAAGAGATCTGATGGTTGATTTGTTGACAACCCAGACTCCTATAAAACCCTGTAGTTTTGATGAACTAGCAACTAAGCTGGATTTCTTCCTCATCAATGGACGGTGTCTGTACGAAAGACGAATAGGGCCACATAAAAAAATATTTTTATCTCGTAATTACGAGAAAAGATCTCGTTATTACGAGTTAATTATCTCGTAATTACGAGAAAAGATCTCGTAATTACGAGAAAAGATCTCGTTATAACGAGTTAATTATCTCGTTATTACGAGAAAAGATCTCGTAATTACGAGAAAAGATCTCGTTATTACGAGTTAATTATCTCGTAATTACGAGAAAAGATCTCGTTATTACGAGTTAATTATCTCGTTATTACGAGAAAAGATCTCGTAATTACGAGAAAAGATCTCGTTATTACGAGTTAGTTATCTCGTAATTACGAGAAAAGATCTCGTTATTACGAGAAAAGATCTCGTTATTACGAGTTAATTATCTCGTTATTACGAGAACAGATCTCGTTATTACGAGAAAAAATCTATATAAAATGATGCATTTCATTGTTCTACATGTACTGTCTAAGTCTCTTTATGTAAAATGAATGAACATATATTAAGAAATTCATTAAATTTGTTAAAAGAAAAAATTCGAAAGAAAGAGCAAAGCAGATTGATAAATAAATTAAATGACTAATAGTTCTCTGTAACTAATGGAATTGTGTTTTTATGACTAGGACTACTTGGTATTTACTTCGGAGTCGAGTTGTAATATACGTGGAAAATAACACGAAGTTCTTTCCACTTATTCATATAAGATAAAATATCAAATCCGATTATTCTATGTAGAAATCAATAAATTATGATCATTGTTATTTAAAAATAATAAAAATTGAATTAACGTTTCTGGAAAAAATCCAAAATAGACTGAAAGGCTGACCCAATCGACTTGGAAGCTAGGATTCTGGTAAACGAGGAACACTTATTGTGTATGTATTTTTCACAATAATAAATCAAACTAGACTCTTGTTGCTATAGCAACAAAAAGGTCTTCCGTTCTCGTATAAATGTATTATTGTGTAAAACAAAACAAAAAAAAAACCCCACCAAACATCTTTCAAATATTTATCATCTATGTAAATTGTGTGCTTTCATCACTTACAGTTTATAAGAACTGCTTAATAAGATGAACTCCTTGAGATATTTGATATATCTCGCCGGAAGTAGATCTTTTTTGTTTATTTCACATCGCATAAATGACTTATGTAAGCATTAATACCTAAAAAAATATTCTTTGTTAAATAAAAAATAAAGTTAAAAAAAATTTTTTTTACAGTGCTTCCGGTGCCGACCGGAAGTTACGCCGACAAAAACAAAATTGTGTATACTTGTCTACATACGAAGGTCTATCATCCCACAAAGTTTAGTTGTTCAAGTCATTACTGTATTTGAGATTTTGATTAGTCAAGGTATTTTGCCTCGGGACAGGAAACGGACAAACAGAAGTGTTCAATGAAAATTAAAGATAGATTTTTATAAACACTAGACAACGTCACTTTATTGCCTAACATTTTATCTAAAAATATTGAAGAAAAACAGTAAAACTTAAAAACAGCTTGATTTTTTTCAACTCTTCCGGTGTGGACCGGAAGTGACGGTTGACAAAATGAAAACTATTAAACACATCTTCTATCAAATGTCTATCATCCCTGTAAGTTTCATGTCTTAGTCACTTACAGTTTCTGAGATCTCGTTGTTACAACATTTGTTTAAAAAAGACAGCCTGAGATATTTGAGATATCTCACCGGAAGTAGAATTTTTTGTTTACTTATCATCGGATAGATGATATATGTAAGCATTTATACTTATATTTCAATTCTATGAGAAAAAAGTTAAATGCGTAAAAAAATATTTTTTTAAATGCTTCCGGTGACGACCGGAAGTTACGACGAACAAAACAAAATAGTTTAAACACATCTACAACTATAGGTCTATCATCCTGCAAAGTTTGAATGCTTAAGTCTTTTTCGTTTCTGAGATCTCGATGTGACAAGCTTTTTGTCACGGGACAGGAAACGGACGACAGGAAGTGAATTTTGAAAAAATGAAAAAACCGTCTCGAGGTATTATCATTTTCTATCATTCCTGAAAATTTCAAGAAAATCTGTCAAGGCATCTCTGAGAAATCTTGTGGCCAAAAAGTGGGAAAAAAATAATAATAATAATAATAATAACTAGAATCTTGTTGCTATAGCAACAAAAAGGTCTTCCGTTCTTCATGTATAAGTCTGTGAAAATGTATTTCTCTTATAAAAAGAAGGGGGATTTAATCGATACTGTGATGGAATATTTCGGTAACTTTTCCTATGTGAAACAAAACAAAACGAGAAAAAGTCATTTTTGATATTTGCTCTGACGACCGGATGTTACGCCGGATCAAACGGAACATGGTAAACATGTCTTCATACATTGTTCTATTTTTCCTGAAAGTGTGGATGCTTACGCTTTTGTCAGTTATGAGATCTCGTTGAGAAAAGGTTTATTGTCTCGGGACAGGAAACGGACGAACATAATTGCTTAATGAAAAAAAATGTTAATAAATCATAAACATTTTCCTCTCGTGCACTACCGTTTATCAAGCTTACTGAAACAGTGTAAAAAAAAAAACCAGTTAAACTTATCAACAATGTCATTTGTTTGAACCCTTCCGGTGAGGACTGGAAGTGACGGTTGACAAAATGAAACACGTTAAACACATCATCTATCTAATGTCTATCACCTAAGTAAGTTTTGTGTTTTGATCACTAACAGTTTCTGATTAACAATTAACAGTGCGGGTAAACAATTTGGTATAAAGAAGCTACTTGAGATATTTGAGATATCTCACCGGAAATGGATCTTTTTTTATTTAACATCGCTTAAACGACTTATGAAAAGATCCATACTAAAATAATTATTCTATGTAAAATAACTAAAAAGGGTTAAAAAAAATAATTTTTGAAGTGCTTCCGGTGACGACCGGAAGTTACGCCGAACAAAACAAAATAGTGTAAACACATCTACATATATAGGTCTATCATCCTGCAAAGTTTGATTGTTCAAGTCTTCACCATATTTGAGATCTCGAGGACTCAAGTTTTTGGTTTTGGGACAGGAAACGGACAAACGGAAGTACTCAGTGAAAATTTAAAGTTAGTAGTTCTTCCGAATTTTACAACAGGACTTTATTGCCTATCAATTTCTCTAAAATTGGCAAAGAAAAATAGTTAAACTTATAAACATCTTGATTTGTTTGAACTCTTTCGGTGTGGACCGGAAGTGACGGCCGACAAAATAAAAGCAGTTAAACACATCTTCAGTCAAATGTCTATAATCCATGAAAGTTTCGTGTCTTGATCACTTATACTTTTTAAGATCTCGCTGGTACAAAAATTATTTTTAAAAAACTACCTGAGATATTTGAGATATCTCACCGGAAGTGGGATTTTTCTGTTGATTGAACATCGCTTAGATGACATATATAAAGATTTATACTTATATATTCATTCCATGTAAATTAAATTAAATACGTAAAAGAAATAATTTTTGAAGTGCTTCCGGTGACGACCGGAAGTTACGACGAACAAAACAAAATAGTTTAAACACATCTACACATATAGGTCTATCATCCCACAAAGTTTGAATGTAAAAGTCCTTGTCGTTTCTGAGATCTCGAGGTGACAAGCTTCTTTGTCGTGGGACAGGAAACGGACGACAGGAAATGAATTTTGAAAAAATGAAAAAAACGCCTCGAGATATTATCATTATCTATCATTCCTAAAAATTTCAGGAAAATCTATTTACTCATCTCTGAGAAATTCTGCCGACAAAAAAGGGGAAAAAAATAATAATAACTAGATACGATCTCGTTACGAGTAACGAGTAGGTCTTCCGTCCGATTTGTTTTAAATGATACGATGAATAATCGATACAATTTCAGAATTACCCCCCCCCCTTTCAGATAATGTATAAAAATCCCTTATTACGTAATCAATGGGCGTTGCAATGACTATTCCAGATAGATATTGTTACGATCAACAACTTTGCTTCTATAATGCATTACAAAATCTTGATCGTTTTTAAGTTATATCTAAGAGACTTTACGAGTCTCTTGGCCCCTAATTAAAATGGCCAGCCCCTTTTTCTTAAATTCATACGAAAGGTCTCACGAATACTAAGATTTTTTGTTCTTACACTTATCTAAAATTGTTGTTCGTTTTTGAGATACAAATGATTGAATATTTTAGGGGCCAGCCCTCTAGATCCTTAATGGGGACATACATTGGTGTTTTGATTAGTGGAATCGATTAGAATCATCAATGCAAGCATTTTCTCTTCTACAATGCCTAACAAAATATGTTTCCTTCTCTAGATATATTGCGTCAAAGTTTAAGTACTTTGGCCCCTAAAAATCCCTAATTACGTAATAAATGGGCGTGGCAATGATTTTTTTCTGTTAGATATTGTTACGATCAACAACTTTGCTTCTATAATGCATTACAAAATCTTTATCGTTTTTAAGTTATTTGTATTAGAGTTTTCGAGTCTCTTGGCCCTTAATTTAAGGGGCCAGCCCCTTTTTCTTGATTTTATACGAAAGGTCTTATGAATACTTACATTTTTTGTTCTTACACTTATCTAAAATTGTTGTTCATTTTTGAGATACAAATGATTGAATATTTTAGGGGCCAGCCCTTTAGATCCTTAATGGGGACATACATTGGTGTTTTGATTAGTGGAATCAATTAGAATCATCAATGCAAGCATTTTCTCTTCTACAATGTTCTACAAAATATGTTTCCTTCTCTAGATATATTGCGTCAAAGTTTAAGTACTTTGGCCCCTAAAAATCCCTAATTACGTAATCAATGGGCGTGGCAATCATTTTTTCTGTAAGATATTGTTACGATCAACAACTTTGCTTCTATAATGCATTATAAAATCTTTATCGTTTTTTAGTTATTTGTAATATACTTTACGAGTCTCTTGGCCCCTAATTTAAGGGGCCAGCCCCTTTTTCTTGATTTTGTTGGAAAGAAATTTTGATTCTCTACTACATTTGTTCTATATGTTTTAACAAAATATCAACTAATAAAAAGATACAGATCAAAACGTATTAAAATTTTGAATGAAAATTCGTACCCAATTTTCGTGCCTAGGCGTGCTCCAAGAAATGGCGCCACTGGCGTAAAACAAATACATGCTGCACAACTTCAAACTATAGTCTACCTATTCTAAAAATTTCATAGTGATATCTCTGATAGTTTCTGAGTTTATAGCTGCACAAAATGAGTCGTCAAAAATTACAAAATGGCCGAAAAATCGGTACCGGAAGTGACGACAAAAAAAATGAAAAATATGTATGAAGTTTAGGTTACGTCCAATCATTTGTGAAAAAATGACCGAGATCGGTCGAATAGTTTTCGAGAAATTGCGTGCACAAAATTTGGAAAAAAAAAATAATAATAACTAGATACGATCTCGTTACAAGTAACGAGTAGGTCTTCCGTTGAATATGTTAAACGATACGATAAAAATATTAATGAAATTTCAGAATTCCCAATCAACCCCTTTCCTTTCAAGTAATGTATACGATTGTCAATATCCTGTACAATGCTTAACAAAATGTTTTGCTTTTTCACACAGCACATTAATGATTTATGATTTTAGTGCCTTAAAATCCCTAATTATGTCATAAATGGGTGTGGCAATGAGTTTTACAAACTGATTTTGTTACGATCAACAACTTTGCTTTTATAATGCATTACAAAATCTTTATCGTTTTTAAGTTATCTGTAATAGAGTTTACGAGTGTCTTGACCCCTTATTAAAGGGACCAGCCGCTTTTTCTTGAATTCATTCGAAAGGTCTCACGAATACTAACAAGTTTTGTTCTTACACCTATCTTAAATTGTTTTGGTAATTTTTGAGATACAAATGATTGAATATTTTAGGGGCCTGCCCTCTAGATCCTTCATGGGGACAAATATTAGTTTTTTGATTAGTGGAATCGATTTAAATTATCACTGGAAGCATTTCCTCTTCTACAATACCTAAGAGAATATGTTTCCTTCTCTAGATATATTGCGTCAAAGTTTAAGTACTTTGGCCCCTAAAATCTCTAATTACGTAATAAATGGGCGTAGCAATGATTTTTTCAGTTAGATATTGTTACGATCAACAACTTTGCTTCTATAATGCATAACAAAATCTTGATTGTTTTAAGTTATTTGTAAAACAGTTTACGAGTGTATTGACCCCTAATTTAAGGGGCCAGCCCCTTTTTCTTGATTTTATACGAAAGGTCTTATAAATACTTACATTTTTAGTTCTTACGCATATCTAAAATTGTTGTTCGATTTTGAGATACAAATGATTGAATATTTTAGGGGCCAGCCCTCTAGATCCTTAATGGGGACATACATTGGTGTTTTGATTAGTGGAATCATAGAATCATAACTGCAAGCATTTTCTCTTATACAATGCCTAACAAAATATGTTTCCTTCTCCAGATATTGCGTCAAAGTTTAAGTACTGTGGCCCCTAAAAATCCCTAATTACGTAATAAATGGGCGTGGCAATATTTTTCCTGTTATATATTGTTACGATCAACAAATTTGCTTCTATAATGCATTACAAAATCTTTATCGTTTTTAAGTTATTTGTAAAACAGTTTACGAGTGTATTGACCCCTAATTTAAGGGGCCAGCCCCTTTTTCTTGATTTTATACGAAAGGTCTTATGAATACTTACATTTTTTGTTTGTTCTTACACCTATCTAAAATTGTTGTTCATTTTTGAGATACAAATGATTGAATATTTTAGAGGCCAGCCCTCTAGATCCTTCATGGGGACAGCCATTAGTGTTTTGATTAGTAGAATCGATTAGAATCATAACTGCAAGCATTTTCTCTTTTTCAATGCCTAACAAAATATGTTTCCTTCTCTAGCTATATTGCGTCAAAGTTTTAGTACTTTGGCCCCTAAAAATCCCTAATTACGTAATAAATGGGCGTAGCAATGATTTTTTCTGTTAGATATTGTTTCGATCAACAACTTATCTTCTATAATGCATTACGAAATCTTTATCGTTTTTAAGTTATTTGTAAAACAGTTTACGAGTCTATTGGCCCCTAATTTAAGGGGACAGTCCCTCTTGCATGATTTTTTACGAAAGGACTTATGAATACTTACATTTTTTGTTCTTTCACTTATCTAAAATTGTTATTCATTTTTGAGATACAATTGATTAAATATTTTAGGGGCCAGCCCTCTAGATCCTTAATGGGGACATACATTGATGTTTTGATTAGTGGAATCGATTAGAATCATCATTGTAAGCATTTTCTCTTCTACAATACCTAACAAAATATGTTTCGTTTTCTTGATATATTGCGTCAAAGTTTAAGTACTTTGGCCCCTAAAAATCCCTTATTACGTAATAAATGGGCGTAGCAATGATTTTTTCTGTTAGAGATTGTTACGATCAACAACTTTGCTACTATAATGCATAACAAAATCTTGATCGTTTTTTAGTTATATGCAATAGAATTTACGAGTCTCTTGGCCCCTAATTTAAGGGGCCAGCCCCTTTTTCTAGATTTCGTTGAAAAGAACTTTTGATTCTCTACCACTTTTGTTATATATATCTTAACAAAATATCAACTGATAAAAAGATACAAATTAAAACGTATGAAACTTTTGAATAAAAATTCGTACCCAATTTCCGTGCCTAGGCGAGCTCCACTGGCGTAAAACAAAATAATAGTGCACAACTTCAGACTAAAGACTACCTATCCTGAAAATTTCAAAGTCATATCTCTGATAGTTTCTGATATCAGCTCTGCACAAAATAGGTCGTAAAAAATTACAAAATGGACCGGATATCCGGACCGGAAGTGACGACGACAAAAAATTCAAAAACATATAAAATTCAGATAATGCCCCATCACCTGTGAAAAAATTGTCGAGATCGGTTGAGTAGTTTCCGAGAAATCGCGTGCACAAAATTTGGAAAAAAAAAATAATAATAAACAGTACGAAAACAATAAGGTCTTCCGTTGGAAACGGAAGACCTTAATAATAACTAGATACGATCTCGTTACGAGTAACGAGTAAGTCTTCCGTTCAATATGTTAAATGATACGATAAAAATATTAATGAAATTTCAGAATTCCCAATCAACCCCTTTCCTTTCAAGTAATGTATACGATTGTCAATATCCTGTACAATGCTTAACAAAGTGTTTTGCTTTTTCACATACAGCACATTAAGAATTTAAGATTTTAGGGCCTTAAAATCCCTAATTTTGTCAGAAATGGGTGTGACAATGAGTTTTACAAACTGATTTTGTTACGATCAACAACTTTGCTTCTATAATGCATTACAAAATCTTTATCATTTTTAAGTTATCTGTAATATAGTTAACGAGTGTCTTGGCCCCTAATTAAAGGGCCCAGCCCCTTTTTCTTAAATTCATTTGAAAGGTCTCACGAATACTAACAATTTTTGTTCTTACACCTATCTTAAATTGTTGTTCATTTTTGAGATACAAATGAGTGAATATTTTAGGGGCCAGCCCTCTAGATCCTTCATGGGGACTAATATTAGTTTTTTGATTAGTGGAATCGATTTAAATTATCAATGGAAGCTTTTCTACAATGCCTAACAAAATATGTTTCCTTCTCTAGATATATTGCGTCAAAGTTTAAGTACTTTGGCCCCTAAAATCCCTAATTACGTAATAAATGGGCGTGGCAAAGATTTTTTCTGTTAGATATTGTTACGATCAACAACTTTGCTTCTATAATGCATTACAAAATCTTTATCGTTTTTAAGTTATTTGTAATACAGTTTACGAGTCTCTTGGCCCCTTATTTAAGGGGCCAGCCCCTTTTTCTTGATTTTATACGAAAGGTCTTATGAATACTTACATTTTTTGTTCTTACACCTATCTAAAATTGTTGTTCATTTTTGAGATACAATTGTTTAAATATTTTAGGGACCAGCCCTCGAGATCCTTAATGGGGACATATATTGGTGTTTTGATTAGTGGAATCGATTAGAATCACCATTGTAAGCATTTTCTCTTCTACAATGCCTAACAAAATATGTTTCGTTTTCTTGATATATTGCGTCAAAGTTTAAGTACTTTGGCCCCTAAAAATCCCTAATTACGTAATAAATGGGCGTGGCAATGATTTTTTCTGTTCGATATTGTTACGATCAACAACTTTGCTTCTATAATGCATTACAAAATCTTTATCGTTTTTAAGTTATTTGTAATACAGTTTACGAGTCTCTTGGCCCCTAATTTTAGGGGCCAGCCCCTTTTTCTTGATTTTATACGAAAGGTCTTATGAATACTTACATTTTTTGTTCTTACACCTATCTAAAATTGTTGTTCATTTTTGAGATACGAATGATTAAATATTTTAGGGGCCAGCCCTCTAGATCCTTAATGGGGACATATATTGGTGTTTTGATTAGTGAAATCGATTAGAATCATCATTGTAAGCATTTTCTCTTCTACAATGCCTAACAAAATATGTTTCGTTTTCTTGATATATTGCGTCAAAGTTAAAGTACTTTGGCCCCTAAAAATCCCTAATTACGTAATAAATGGGCGTGGCAATGATTTTTTCTGTTCGATATTGTTACGATCAACAACTTTGCTTCTATAATGCATAATAAAATCTTTATCGTTTTTTAGTTATATGTAATAGACTTTACGAGTCTTTTGGCCCCTAATTTAAGGGGCCAGCCCCTTTTTCTAGATTTCGTTGAAAAGAACTTTCGATTCTCTACCACTTTTGTTATATATGTCTTAATAAAATATCAACTGATAAAAAGTTACAGATCAAAACGTATGAAAATTTTGAATAAAAATTCGTACCCAATTTTCGTGCCTAAGCGAGCTCCAAGAAATGGCGCCACTGGCGTAAAACAAAATAATAGTGCACAACTTCAGACTATAGACTACCTATCCTGAAAATTTCAAAGTCATATCTCTGATAGTTTCTGAGATCAGCTCTGCACAAAATAGGTCGTAAAAAACTACAAAATGGCCGATAAATCGGTACCGGAAGTGACGACAACAAAAATTTCAAAAACATATAAAATTCATATCATGACTCATCACCTGTGAAAAAATGGTTGAAATCGGCTGAATAGTTTTCGAGAAATCGCGTGCACAAAATTTGGAAAAAATAATAATAATAATAATAACTAGACACGATCTCGTTACGAGTAACGAGTAGGTCTTCCGTTTGATTTTTTAAAATGATACGATGATTTATCGATAAAACTTAAGATTTAAATGACTGAATATTTTAGGGGCCACCCCTGTAGATCCTAAATGGGGACATATATTGGTGTTTTGAATAGTGGAATCGATTAAAATCATCAATGCAGACAATTTCTCTTATACAATGCTTAACAAAATATGTCTCCTATTTTAAATACATTCCATCAAAAGTTAAGGACTTTGGCCCCTAACAAAGTTATAAATGGGCATGGCAATGATTTTTTCAAACAGATATTGTTACGATCAACAACTTTGCTTCTATAATGCATTACAAAATCTTGATCGTTTTTAAGTTATTTGCGATAGACTTTACGTGGGTCTTGGCCCTTAATTAAAGGGGCCAGCCCCTTTTTGTTCATTTCATATGAAATATCTTACAAATACTAACATTTTTTGTTCTTACACCCATCTCACATTGTTGTTCATTTATGAGATACAAATGATTGAATATTTTAGGGGCCAGCCCTCTAGATCCTTAATGGAGACAGACATTGGTTTTTCCAATATTGGAATCGATTATAATTATCAATACAAGCATTTTCTCTTCTACAATGCTTAACAAAATATGTCTCGTTCTCTAGATATATTGTGTCAAAGTTTGAGAACTTTGGCCCCTAAAAATCCCTAATTACGTCATAAATGGGCGTGGTAATGAGTTTTTCAAATAGATATTGTTACGATCAACAACTTTGCTTCTATAATGCATAACAAAATCTTGATTGTTTTTAAATTAATTGTAATAGAGTTAACGAGTCTATTGACCCCTAATTAAAGGGGCCAGCCCCTTTTTGTTCATTTCATACAAGAGATCTCTCAAATACTAACATTTTTTGTTCTTACACCCATCTCAAATTGTTGTTCATTTTTAAGATACAAATGATTGAATACATTAGGGGCCAGCCCTGTAGATCCTTAATGGGGACAGACATTGGTTTTTCCAATATTGGAATCGATTATAATTATCAATACAAGCATTTTCTCTTCTACAACGCTTAACAAAATATGTCTCGTTCTTTAGATATATTGTGTCAAAGTTTGAGAACTTTGGCCCCTAAAAATCCCTAATTACGTCATAAATGGGCGTGGCAATGAGTTTTTCAAATAGATATTGTTACGATCAACAACTTTGCTTCTATAATGCATTACAAAATCTTGATCGTTTTTAAGTTATTTGTAATAGAATTTACGGGTCTATTGGCCCCTAATTTAAGGGGACAGCCCCTTTTTCTTGATTTTGTTGGAAAGAACTTTTGATTCTCTACCACTTTTGTTATATATGTCTTAACAAAATATCAACTGATAAAAAGATATAGATCAAAATGTATGAAAATTTTGATTTGAAATTCGTACCCAATTTTCGAGCCCTAGCGAGCTCCAAGAAATGGCGCCAATTGCGTAAAACGAAAACAATAGGCACAACTTCAAACTATGGACTACCTATCCTGAAAATTTCATATTCATATCTCTGATAGTCTTCGAGATCAACTGCTCACAAAATAGGTCGTAAAAGTTTACAAAATTAGCAATAAATCGGTACCGGAAGTGACGACGGCAGAAATTTTGAAAACAAAATAAATTCAGACCACTTGTAATCATCTGTGAAAAAATGGTCAAAATCGGTCAAATAGTTTTCGAGAAAACGCTTGCACAAAATTTGTGGAAAAAAAAAATAATAATAATAATAATAAGAAACTGTACGAAAACTATAAGGTCTTCCGTTGGAAACGGAAGACCTTAATAATAAGAAACAGTACGAAAACAATAAGGTCTTCCGTTGGAAACGGAAGACCTTAATAAGAAACAGTACGAAAACAATAAGGTCTTCCGTTGGAAACGGAAGACCTTAATAAGAAAGAAAGAAAAAACCTTACAATCACTATAAGGTCTTCCGTTGGAAACGGAAGACCTTAACTAGACACGATCTCGTTGCGAGCAACGAGGAGGTCTTCCGTCCGATTTTTAGAAGGTGGTATGACATCATCGACTTTGATTTTTGACAAATAAACATGATCTTGAAATAGGAGTTGAGTACTATTGCTTTCCTGCAATGCTTTTTATAAGTTCTCTTATGTTGCTTTTTTAAATACTTGCATTTCTTCCAATTGAGATAGAAAAGATTAAACTTTTTTACCTCTGGCCCCTCAAAACCCTAATTAGGTAACGCATGAGAAAATCATTGTATGGTTAGGATATATAAACGTATTATACCTAATTTTGCTTATATAACATATTACAAAACATATCTCAGTAAATGAATTTAGACTCATCTTGATCCTTATCTTTAGACCCATCTTGATCCCTAATTTGAGGGGTCAGTCCCTTTTTCTTAATATCAAATGAAAGGTCTTTTAATTTTAAACATATTTTGTTCAACAAATGTTTGAAAATCGTTACTGTTCATGAAATATATGGGAAACAATGTTTTAGGGGCTGATCCATTATTCCCTTATAGGGGCCGTTCAACGAAATTTTGTAGGGTGCATATTGTTTAGTACATCATTTTGAGCATCTTTTCCTGTATACTGCATTTCAAAAGATTTTCCTCTCTGATATATGGGTGACTAATTTTTCGGACATTTGACCTCTAAAAGGACCTAATTACGTAACGCATGATAAAACATTACATCGCTTGGATACATAACTGTAAGATAACATATCTGCTTTTATGACATTTCACAAAATATCTCTCAGTAAAGGGGTATAGATAAAAGTCTTTAGAGCCCTCTGGTCCCCTAATTTGAGGGTTCAGCCCCTTTTTCTTGATATCAAATGAAAGGTCGTTTAATTGTAAACACATTTTGTTCAACAAGTGTTTTGAAATTCATTACCGTTCCTGAGATATATGGGAAAGAACGTTTTAGGGGCCGATCCCTTATATCCTTTTAGGGGCTGTTTAACGACATTTTTAATGTTGAATATTGTTTAGTACATCATTTTGAGCATCTTTTTTTTTCTATACTGCATTTCCAAAGGTATTTCCTCTCTGATATATGGGTGATTAAAACGTTGGACATTTGACCTCTGAAAACCTCTAATTACGTAACGCATGATAAAATCATTACATTGCTTGGATACATAACTGTAAAATAACATATCTGCTTTTATGGCATTTCACAAAATATCTCTCAGTAAAGGGCTATTATATAATAGATAAAAGACTTTAGAGCCCTCTGGTCCCTCAATTTGAGGGGCAAGCCCCCTTTTCTTGAAATGAAAATGAAAGGTCAAATATCAAATGATATATGGGTGATCAAAATTTTGGACGTTTGACCCCTAAAAACCCCTAATTACGTAACACATGATAAAATCAGTAGATTTCTTGGATACAGTTGAGATGGACTCAAAATTTGAAATTTTATTTACCTCACGTGATTTTGAATGACAACAGTTGTGAATGGAATTGGAGATCATTTTGGAGAAATAAACAGGTAGTGAAAATAATTCATGCACAGGATCATGCACAAGACAAATAAAGTGTCTTACACATGTTAATCTAAATGTTAAACCTGCTTAGTCCGATTTTCAATAAAAGTTTTGTACTCTAATGCTAAGTATGTGTGTAATAATATACGTTGCAGCAGTTTTCCGGGTCAATTAAGCCATATTTCAATGAAAAAATAATGTACATGTTGAAACTTGTTGAATCCGGATGTTGTTTATTCCAAGATGCTGTCCAATCCGGCGACATTATTCAGCCCCTTGACATTTTCCTATAATTTTTGTGTAAAAAATGTTGTGCAATCCGGATCTTGTCTATTCTGTAAACCGGCCGCGATGAAAAAAACACGAATGCTTATAACTAGTGAGAGTTATCTCCCGTAGTCTGGCCACTTATCGATCGATCGGCCTTCTGCGAGATAATTAATGTTCAATTATCGACCAATTTTTCTGTCGTTGCTATTGATTTAAACAACTATGAATATAGATCCAAACTAGCAACTCATTTCAGTTTATATCGTTATGTCCTGTTATAAATAAATACGCATTTTTTGCCAAAATTAGATAATTAGATTATAGTTCACCCTATTTTTTTTTTCAGGCCGTGATTTAGGCTACTGAGGGAGTAAGACTGCCGATATCGTTTGTTATCCCCGTTGTATGGCTACACGTACAGATCTAGAGTTACATATTATTCTGTCAAAATGCTCAATTTTTTATAAAATTCTCATTTATATAATATTTATCCATTGTTCCCTGCATCAAAACAGTTCTCGCCATTACGTATTCAGCCACCTGTTGATTTGTAATGTTTGTTTAACAATTTCCGGTTAAGCATGCAATTTTCAGGTTAATCGGATGTTTGAAAAATTATCAGTTACGATGATTTGATTAAAAAAGTATTTCCATCGTAAGTATTCCGTTGTGGATTTATTGTCCCCCCCCCCAAAAAAAAATATGAAAATGAAAATAAGTGCCGTAACTAAGATCGATGAAATCTAATGTATTTCAAAAGAATTGAAAATTTTGCAAGAATACACGACGAAGACCTACTGCATTAAATACTAAAATTAATTTACAACAATGCCCTCTAAACCGGATGTTGCCTAATCCGGCCATTTTTTTAGAACCACCCTCCGCCGGATTCGACAAGTTTTACTGTAAAATGTACAAACAACTGACATAAAAGGGTTTCGCGTTATTTCGCCTCGTGTTTAAACTGGCCCCTTACGTCGAAGCGAGTATGATTGTATCTGTCCTTTTTATATGATCTATTATAACAAATGAAATATACAGCATGACTATTAAAAAAACCCAAAAATAAAGCAGTGTACACCCTCTTGTTTGAAGTTTACGTTGTTTATAATCGATGCAAAACTTGCAGGATGAATAAATCCAATCATTCGGAGGACGAAACCAAACGGTTATCTTTTCTAAACATTCCCATGCTGTATTTTTAGGGTTTTTTGTATGCCCCAAAATTTATTTTTATTTACTTTGAATATTTCTAACGTTGAAAGGAGATCAATTCCGTGTAAATACGTCTATAACTTTGTAAGATCATTCATTTGGTTTGCATGGAAAAATTTTTGGATACTGTAATGGCCGACAAATCGGAAGATGCAGCTTAAAGAAATTTCTCCGCTTGGTATACCTCGAAATGTTATTTCAAATCAGGCACCAAACAATGAAGGGAAATGGAAATATTCGACGGATCTAAATGTTAAAATATTCGTATGATAAAATGTTGTATTTATGGCAAACGTAGATTAATTATTTTTAATCTCCTACAATATATAATCGCACTTGTGTTTTGTATCCATCTCTTTTAAACTCTTTGTAGCTGAATCTGTCAAAATTCGTGGTCGTTTCACCCTCTTGTTGTAAACCACGCTGAAATGTTCACAATCGATGTGCTGTTGAACGAAAGACGAAAAACTAACAGCATGAGCCGTCGAAAATTATTAATTTTTATGATAAATTCAGAAATGTTTAGATTTCACAAAGTGTAATTTTTGTTGTTACATGAAAATTGTCATTTCTTGCACATATAATTTGCACAAAATAAGTTATATGTTATTCAACCAGTGTTTGAAATTTGAGACCGTTCTTGATTTATTTGGGAAATAAATTGTAGGGGTCATGCTTTCATCTTCTTATCGGGCCGTTAACAAAATTTGAGCCATTTCCGAGAAAATGCGTGCACAAAAATCGTTCATAAAAGAAAAGAATGCAGGAAACGGAAGCTCTTAACAAGGGGGCGGGGAGTGCTTTAAAATTCATATTTACATGTATTTAATTTACCTTGTAAAATTATCAATCATAGGCATTGGATAACTGCTATTGCCTAATTGGCAAATTTGATTTGCTTATTGACTCCATGACCTCTACAATTTCGCTTGGTTAAAAGTTAACTTTTAAAGAAAAAAATATATAAGCATGTACTCCAATCAGGTGTTGTACTATACATAAGTTTCTTTATGCGATCGCCGAGCGCTTCTTTTGGGGAAGAATAGTCCTATTCAGGCAGCAAATACATAATACAATATACAGACGTTTTAGTAGAATATATATAAAATTTATGTATTAACTATTCGAGTGTGCCTGCATATGCAAAGCCCATTCGATTTGAAAATTTCGCTAATCTACTAAGTAGTATTTTTAACCATGTGTCCTCTACTCGATCTTCAACTGTCCGAATCCAATCAAATCTTTTACTCACCGAATGTACATAAACTTTTTAAAAACTCACATATTCTTTCATAATCAATAACAAAAAATAAAAATTTAATTAAATGAAAGAATAAAATCAACAATGAGTATGCTTTTTAATAAATCGAACTACCATTCAGAAGAGGTTAAACCAATAGTGTGACCATTATTGTTTTACGGCCTGAATGTAAATACAACTTCAACTTGTTTAAAATTGGTTAGTTTTATCGTTCCCGCACCTACCGCAAGCATGTGACATTGTACCACTTAAGCTGCCTTATCTCGAACGCTTTTTAAATATATTTCAACTCACTTTACTTACTACACCCTACGTAATTCACTCTCTCTCTCTCTCTCTCTCTCTCTCTCTCTCTCTCTCTCTCTCTCTCTCTCAACTCATAAAAAATTCTAATATATTAGCCAAATTAATTATCACAGATTACAGATACTTAAGTTGTGTGTGTGTTGGAATTATCGCCTATTTTGTTGAAATGGGTAGTGTAATGCATTAAATTCTCAGCAGCAAAATGTCAGAAATAGACACAGGTGAATGTATTTACATTTCAACTCGATTTACGATTGTAAAACGTTGTATTATATTCATTGATGGCAGTTTTTTTCCCCTTTATTTTACGCACTATGATTTAAATCAATGGTCTGATGCATCGTTAACCAATGTAATTAAAAATGAAAATAATTTAACAAAGAATCATAGAACATTCAAATGTGTGATAACGTATAAACACGAGAAGCATGTGTCCTAGACTACAGCGAATCGGTTGTCCACTAGCGCAGCATCTCCTCGGCCCGTGTTATGTAAATGTACACTCAACGTAGTTGGTTTAAAATGTTTGCAGTTTGATAACTGAATTTTATTTTCCAACAATAAAACTATTTTATTACATAGACAAGATCACAAAGAACGCCTTTTTTCAATGACAGTCGACTAAAACAGCATTACTTCGTAGGTAAAGGTATAATCTTTAATATCGTTAAAATCGGAATTCTTGGTGTTTGCAGCTACATAAATAAACCCATGTGTGCATTACAGCAAGGCGCAAATCTTGTGTATTGGATAACGATAGATCGCTCGCTAGTCCAGCCGCGACCTATTTCCTCGGCCGCAGGCACGAAATCGGATACGTATAATTGTTTGCATACACAGCTCGGAATCCAGCTAGATTTTAAATGCGACTCAAATGCATTGCATAGAAGCAGTTCTTTTATCCATAATGTGTTTCACTAGAAAAGAATTAAACTGTTTAAACACTTTCCACATGTAAGCTGGTACACTGTCTATGGTAGTAGGTAAAGGTATAATCTTTTTTTTTGTTTACTATTAAAATCGTTTAAATAGGAATGTTTGTGTTTGCAGCTACACAAAGAAACCCATATGTGCATTTCAGCAAGGCGCAAATCTTGTGTATTAGATAACGGCAGACCGCTCGCTATCTCCAGCCGCGACCTATTTCCTCGGCCGCGGGCAAGGGATCGGATATACAGCTCGGAATCCAGCTTGATTTTAAATGCGACTGCATTGCATAGAAGCAGTTCTTTTATCCATAATGTGTTTCACTTGAAAATAATTAAAATGTTTAAACACTTTCCGTATGTAAACTGGTACACTTCATGTCAGTCATCCGCACAAATACCCCGTTTTTTGCCAAATAAAACACAAATACATGGTAACAAGTCTAGCTTTTTACACTCATATTACGCAATACCCGAACAAAATATTATTGCTACGACATTATTAAGATCATAATGAACAACTTTTGCAGCGACAGCAATATCGAAATCTTAACCGTTTTTGAGTTATAAAGTAAACAATTTTAAGGGTTCTAGCTCCCTAATTTGAGGGGCCAGCCCCTTTTTCTTGATGTCAAACAAAAGATCTTGTAAATAAAAATCTTTCTTCTTCTACATGTCTTAACAAAATATTTGCGAGAAAAGAGATAAACTAAGAAAATCAAGCAAAATTACAACGCATTTTTTATCTCAATTTTCAAGCCCTATGGAGCTCCGGCGTTTCTTGTGCTAGGCAAATATAAATGCTTTTGTACATATAAACAATCTTTTGTCTATCATCCCTGAAATTTTGAAATCGATATCGTTTGTAGTTTATGAGAACACTCTTGGACAAACCAACCCCCTAAAAATCCTTAAAATGTCAATATCTCAAAAACGGAAATGACGTCATCAACCAAAAAAATTTCCGATAAGGTTCAGAACATATTTAGTAAGATCTGAAAATTTCGTGCAAATCGGTCGAGCCATTTCTGAGATATCGCGTGCACAAAATTGGTAAGAAAAAAAAAGAAGAAGAAGAAGAACTAGAGCAAAGCTCGTTGCAAAGCAACGAGTGGGTCTTCCGTTAATGTCGAAAGAAAAGCTAGATGTTCCTGTAAGAAGCTGAGCTCTAAAACCAATACCAGGAGTTTTAAAACAAAAAGATATAAAAAATCGAATAATTCTTGGTACGACTTAACAAAATCCGAATGACTTTAAGTACGAATTAACAAAAACCTTACTGATTTCAAGAACGACTTGACAAAAAAAATCCGAATGTGTTTAAGAACGACTTAACAAATATCGAATCATTCTAGGTACGAGTTAATTTACCTTTGAACAAAACACTATTTTCTTAACCAAGAATGTGGAATCAAAATTTCCGGAAAAATCAATTTTTAAACCCCTATATCTCTGTAACGCATCGTCCGATTTTAAAACGGATTTCAGATTTAAATTAAGCTTAATAAGTTGAACATTTTTGCTTCAATAATATATAACAAATTATTTTTCAGTAAATAGTTATTATTAAAAGACTTTGTAGCCCTCCTGGCCCCTAATTTGAGGGGCCAGCCCCTTTTTCTTGATATCAAATGAAAGGTCTTGCAAATATAAACATATTCTGTACAACAACTGTTCACGAATTGTTAACCGTTCTAGAGATATCCGAACAACTGTATTTTAGGGGCCGACCCTTAAACTCCCTAATGGGGCCAAAGACCAAAAATTTAAAGGCAGCATAAGGATCACAACATTATTTTGAGCAACTTTTCTTCTACAATGCTTTACAAAATATTTCTCCTTTTTCAGATATAAATGATCAAAATTTTGGACTTCTGGCCCCTTAAAACCCCTAATTACGTAACATATGATTTCAGTATGGTACTATGTAGATAAACAGCTGCACAAAAAACATTTTTGCTTCTATAATTGATAACAAATTATTTTTCAGTGAAGAGTTATTAATAAAATTCGTAAGAGCCCTCTTGGCCCCTTTTGTAAGGGGCCAGCCCCTTTTTTATGATATCAAATGAAAGAGCGTGTAAATCTAAACAACTTTTGCATTACATATCTTAACAAAATATTTACACATTCAGAAATAATTTAGAAAATGTGCAAAAATTTCGTGAAAAAATTTGGTGCCAATTTTCGAGCTCGGGCGAGCTTCGGCGCCTTGCGCATTTTCCTCAATATCAAACCCAGAGAATCATCTACAGACATTCATCTACTATCCCTGAAAGTTTCATGTTTTTATCTTCATTAGTTTTGGAGGAGTTAGGTGGACAAAATGGTCCTTAAAAATTCACTAAACCCTCAAAATCTCAAACCGGAAGTGACGTCATCAGCCCAAAATTTAACAACTTCAAGTACTTTTGATGTTCTATCTGTCCTGCAAATTTTATGCAAATCGGTCCAGTAGTTCACGAGTAATAGCGTCCGAAATAAGTCAGAAAAAAAATAATAATAACTAGAGCAAAGCTCGTTGCACAGCAACGAGTGGGTCTTCCGTTAATGTCGAAAGAAAATCTAGATGTTCCTGTAAGAAGCAGAGCTCTAAAACCAATACCAGGAGTAATTAAAACAAAAAGATATAAAAAGTCGAATAATTCTTGGTACGACTTAACAAAATCCGAATGACTTTAAGTACGAATTAACAAAA
Organism: Magallana ariakensis; assembly: GCA_020458035.1. NCBI lineage: Eukaryota > Metazoa > Mollusca > Bivalvia > Ostreida > Ostreidae > Magallana > Magallana ariakensis. The sequence goes on along the minus strand of CM035815.1, from coordinate 6,532,422 downwards.
ACCTAAAGGATTTCAAGAACGACTTGACAAAAAAAATCCGAATGTGTTTAAGAACGTCTTAACAAATATCGAATCATTCTAGGTACGAGTTAATTTAACTTTGAACATAACACTATTTTCTAAACCAAGAATGTGGAATCAAAATTTCCGTAAAAATCAATTTTTAAACCCCTATATCTCTGTAATGCATCGTCCGATTTTAAAACGGATTTCAGATTTTAATTAAGCTTAATTAGGTGAACATTTTTGCTTCAATAATATATAACAAATTATTTTTCAGTAAATAGTTATTATTAAAAGACTTTGTAGCCCTCCTGGCCCCTAATTTGAGGGGCCAGCCCCTTTTTCTTGATATCAAATGAACGGTCTCGCAAATATAAACATATTTTGTTCAACAACTGTTTACGAATTGTTAACCATTCTAGAGATATCTGAACAACTGTGTTTTAGGGGCCGACCCTTAAACTCCTTACCGGGGCCACCAATGAAAAATTTTTAGGTATCATATTGTTGAGAACATTATTTTGAGCAACTTTTCTTCTACAATGCTTTTTAAAATATTTTTCCTTTTTTAGATATTAATGATCAGAGTTTTGGACTTCTGGCCCCTTAAAACCCCTAATTACGTAACATATGATTTCAGTATGGTACTATGTAGATAAACAGCTGCACAATAAACATTTTTGCTTCTATACTTAATAACAAATTATTTTTCAGTAAAGAGTTATTAATTAAATTCTTTAGAGCCCTTTTGGCCCCTTATGTGAAGGGCCAGCCCCTTTTTTATGATATCAAATGAAAGAGCGTGTAAATCTGAACAACTTTTGCATTACATGTCTTAACAAATTATTTACACATTCAGAAATAATTTAGAAAATGTGCAAAAATTTTGTAAAAAAATTTGGTGCCAATTTTCGAGCTCGGGCGAGCTTCGGCGCCTTGCGCATTTTCCACAATATCAAACCCAGAGAATCATCTACAGACATTCATCTACTATCCCTGAAAGTTTCATGTTTTTATCTTTATTAGTTTTGGAGGAGTTAGGTGGACAAAATGGTCCTTAAAAATTCACTAAATCCTCAAAATCTCAAACCGGAAGTGACGTCATCAACCCAAAATTTAATAAACTCAAGTACTTTTGATGTTCTATCAGTCCTGCAAATTTTATGCAAATCGGTCCAGTAGTTCACGAGTAATAGCGTCCGGAAAAAGTCAGAAAAAAAATAATAATAATAAAAATAATCAATAGAATAACAAGAGGGTCTTCCGTTGGAAACGGAAGACCCTAATAAAAATAATCAATAGAATAACAAGAGGGTCTTCCGTTGGAAACGGAAGACCCTAAAAAGAATCCGAAGAATAACAATAAGGTCTTCCGTTGGAAACGGAAGACCTTAATAAAACATTACAATCACTATAAGGTCTTCCGTTGGAAACGGAAGACCTTAATAACAACTGTAATGTATTTTATTATAACAATATATTTTCTCGTAATTACGAGATAATTAACTCGTAATAACATGATAATTATCTCGAAATTACGAGATCTTTTCTCGTAATAACGAGAAAATTAACTCGTAATAACGAGATCTTTTCTCGTAATTATGAGATCTTTTCTCGTAATAACGAGATAATTATCTCGTAATAACGAGATCTTTTCTCGTAATTACGAGATAATTAACTCGTAATAACGAGTTCTTTTCTCGTAATTACGAGATCTTTTCTCGTAATAACGAGATAATTATCTCGTAATAACGAGATCTTTTCTCGTAATAACGAGATAATTATCTCGTAATTACGAGAAAAGATCTCGTAATTACGAGATAAAAATATTTTTTATGTGGCCCTATTCGTCTTTCGTAGTGTCTGACCTCCGCGTTTTTTTTTTAATTGCGAATTTTTTTCATAGTGTGCATTTTTTCAAAGTGGTTTTCCACCGCTCATTCTGAAACAAAAGAATATCCACTCCTTCTTTGCTGTTGTCACACGCCGAGCATAATTACGTCAAGTTCGATCTTTATCATTCTATTTATAGTTATGACTCAAATAAAGAATAACGGGACGTGAATTTTAAAGATCAAATTAAAGATGTAAATTAGATTCGGCGTTTTGTGTTTAGAAAAACAAAGCCTGGTAATTATTCAGTCAAAAGACACATGCACCAGGCTGGCTTAATGACAATTACCGTACACGTGTCCCTATGGTAATAATGATATACACTACAGTAGTTAACCTAGTTAACGTGTAATGGCACTTTATGTTTACACTGAGTAATACATGTATGTACAATAGGTTATACTGGTAGGGATTACAAGGAAAAAATTATAAAAATTTCCATTAGGATGTCATTTGATCACAGAATGACTCAGTTTAACATTTATTTAATTTGTTTTAATAAAAAAATTTTCCATCAATAATATTTATTTTTAAATACACGTGTAATGCAGCGTTATTTTCTACTATGCAATGAAGCAACTCTATTACAATAGCTATAGTTTGTTTTAATTTACAACAATTTGAACTTTTTACCAATCATATTAAAAGGGGTTACTTTTTGTGGTTTTTAAAATTATATATATAATTTGTTATATCACCAAGAAATCGGAAAGTTAGTAAAATGTCAGACCTTCTCCAAAGCACACAAAAGATTAGAGCATGAACATTTTATACATTTTATATATAATTCGTTTAGTGAACCATCAAATCGATGTTTAAATACATATATAAAAGTTATATAAAATCACAACGTAATGAACATGTAAAAGAGATATGAATTCTACCTTAATTCTTAAAGATTTCTCTTGATGACTACTTCAGCCTTGTTCGATGTGTTACTGACCAGAGCTGTATTTGCCAATGGTGTTTTCCTGGTTGTTTGCAATCAAGGAGGACATGTATTCAATGCTGTCACGACTCCCCTATTTATTAAATAATAGAACATATATCTATACGCATTCTTTATAAACCCCATCCGATGAATGGTTGAAGCTTCACACAGTGGGTGTTGTAAATTTATTCAAGTTAAAACAATGCAGTGAACACGATATTTAAAATTCTTAAGGACAATTGTTCTTTATTGAGGGCTTACCCCTTAAAGAGACAGGAGTAAACTGATACAATCTCATCAATAATCATGCATGTGCTTTTTTAAAAAATATATCCAAGATTTGGTTTTGTAGAACTATCTTTTAAAATTTGTACAAGCAATTGAAAATTCTAAACGAAAAAAGTGTGTGATTTTCATATTAATGTGTAAAGGAAAATATCCACGAAACAACAGAAATAAAGGAAAGTCCAAAAATCTAAATCTGTTTTAACGCACCATCATAATGGGTTCGTAATAAGTTTTTTTCTTGCAATTGCAAATCTTTTTTGGCTGTTCAATGTCACATTGGCTTCACAAATCGTATCAATCTACACAACGTTACGTGTTCGAATCATTTGTACACATTCACATACATTTGTATACATTTACATACATTTGTATACATTTCCATACATTTGTATACATTCACATACATTTGTATACATTCACATACATTTGTATACATTCACATACATTTGTATACATTTACATACATTTGTATACATTCACATACATTTGTATACATTCACATACATTTGTATACATTCACATACATTTGTATACATTCACATACATTTGTATACATTCACATACATTTGTATACATTCACATACATTTGTATACATTCACATACATTTGTATACATTCACATACATTTGTATACATTCACATACATTTGTATACATTCACATACATTTGTATACATTCACATACATTTGTATACATTCACATACATTTGTATACATTCACATACATTTGTATACATTTACATACATTTGTATACATTCACATACATTTGTATACATTCACATACACCAAGCATGATTCCCTCTATTACTAACGGAAATTGATTGTACATTCACAGCTCTGTTTAACTGTTATAGTTAAGTTTAAATTGATAAATTTTAATTTTTTAATGTAACAATGTCATCGTAGAACATGGTAGAATCAGGGATATATTTAGGTCCCTGGTAGAATAAACACTGTTTCATCGTTTTAATATGTATGTATCTTAATGCCAATGTTAAATAAAAACCTTATATACAGGCGTAAAGACAGAACATTAGTGATGCAGAGGGACAGGATCTGCAACTGTCATTTTGTGGATGGCGACAAAAACAATGACCCCACTATTTTCCATGGAGTTGTGGAAAATTGTTAAATTTCCCCAATCCAACCAAAATAAATAGGTTATGTATACAATATGTTATGTATACAAAAAGCGGCATAACTATGTCAACGTTTTCAATGAAAGGCACGTTCTATATATCATGAGTAATAAAGTCGTTAAAGGTAATTACTTTATGTGGCGTATTTGGAGTAAAATTTTTGACATGAGTTTGAATTAAAATATACATCATGCTTCTTATAATTAGAGGTTTCACAAACTCTAGGCCCATGAAACGTGTTCTGTCTTTAGTTATTTTTCTCTAAACTTTGCTACACGTTTCTTTTAAACTTTTAATGTAACACACGTCTGATAAATATTAATGTTATCCGCCATTTATAACGCCACTGCGCATGAGTGCAGGAAAACCCAGCATTGAAAACACGATGGAAGAACAGTTTGCTTACAAATTAGAACTAGATGATGTCATTAGACAGTAATACCCGCACCAAGTGTTTGCCCCTAAATAACACTGTTTTGTACCAGTTTTAGTGAAAACGAAGGATACATGCAATTTCCGGTAATTTTTAAAAATTACAATTTCATAAATTGAGATTCCATCCCATAATACACATAGCGGCCCTTTATGTACAATTTGGGGTTGAACTTTTTGCATGTGAATTTTAAGTTAATCAAAAATCTTAGCATTTCATGTCATAGAAAGTATGGTCTATATGATTATTACAAACAAAATTAAATTATGCCCCTCCCCTCGACGGTTGTCGGCTTTAGATTTGCTTCTGTGTGCCAACATCATCGTGTGCACGGATTTAGAGAAGGGGTGGGAGTGAGGGGTCTAGACCCTTCCCCCCCCCCCTTGAAAATTCATTTATATTACCGTAATATAGTAAATTTACCAAAAATACACCTCGGACCCCAATCCCCCCAACCCCCTCCCCCTGCAAACACAATTACATGTATTACTCTGACACCCCCCCCCCCCCACACACACACGCACACACTCCTCAGGGATAAATAAACATCAGAATATTTTGATAACAACGAAAGCCTGCCTGTACATGTAGTTGCAACAAAGAAGATTTTAAACAGTGCAATATAAATGACATAATTTTATTGCACAATGATTTTCAATGGAAAACTGCCAGGACAGAAGATAATTACTGATTTAAGGTGGTATAAGACACATGTTGATCTTTATTTGGATAAAAGTGCCTTGTAATCAAAATGGTGATGTTTTAGAATTTTAATATTTTACAGTACATGTATTTGGCAAAAAAAATAAAATAAAAAAATAAGATTTCAAAATTTTTGAAACTTAAGTAAAAAATAGAAAAGCCCCAGCAGGATTTGAATTCTCTACTTAATGCTCTAACCCATTGCGCTTCACTGTTAGGTAACATTATTTTGAGGGAAAATATTATATTTATACTTTATTGTTTATTTCAATAGGGAGTACATCACAATATGCAGGTGCCCTGTACCACCTTAAGACTGAAATGTGTGCTTTACATAGTTATATACCTAATAAAATAGTGCAGCGGGTTTTGAAGAATAAATTATAAAAATACATGCATGTTACAAATAACCGACCTTTGTCTGAAGTTAACGTACTTAACACAGGTCTGCAGGTCGCATTAGCGGGTACTAGTTTTACCCAGTTCTTCGGTTTGGTGTACATACCGTTATGTGTTTTCCATATGCAGAAAAGGATTAAATACCATGCATAAACATATCTTTTGTGATGATCAGCAAAAGGGATTCATATTGTACTCTTATTGGATAATCATTATGATGTTGACCAATATAGGTAAGCATAAAACATGTAGTAGAACAATATTATAAGTAGTCTCGTTCAACCAGACCTCGGCTGTCTCCGTAAATCTCCGACGAGCAGAGATTCTCTGCTCGTCGGAGATTTACGGAGACAGCCGAGCGTCTGGTTAGTCAGCCCGCGGGCTGACTAATTAAGTTAGGATGAAACTTCAATTGCGCTTGCGTAAGTTGGAATTCTGGGAAGGAATTAGACAGTTCGTGTTAGAGAAATTCGAAGAAGTTATGAAACTGGTCAGTTTCTAGGTCAAACTGCGCATCGATGTCTGCAGCCACAGTCCGGAGTCCGCGTCATCAGAGACATAAATAACATATTTATGTCTCTGGCGTCATATCTTTTCTACTCTCTTAGTGAGATTGAAAAGTAAATATTAAATATTAATAGTGGTTTGCGACGAGACCATGAAAACCAGAGAGCTATGTCTACAAAGTTACAACTTTAAGTATTAAGTAGGATTGCTTGTACGCCGCTACACGCTTATCTCCTCACCTATACATGTACAGCCATAAAAATAAGGGTGCAAACTAAATGTGCACGCCACCTGCATATTATTATTGTTCTGGAAACTATTAACATGTATCTTGTATTTTAAAAGATTGTGTATTCACTTTTGACCTAAAATTAAAATTCCGCTGGCTGACTTTCTTAGCTTTTTAAAAAGCTAACCTTGTTGAACGAGACTATATTCTAAGCCACCGGTATAGGTATAAGTTTTACTTTCATTTTCTAAATAAGTGATCTCCCTTTGCCAGCCTACTGTATCATCATCAGTTTTTATATTTAAATAAGCTTATCATCATTATCTATCCTATTGCATTTGTACAGTTTCTGTCATTTTAATTGCAAAAGTTATTTTTTCATTTGTCAGACTTAGATTTTGTATTAAATTTGTGTATTTCATGTGTAAGTGTAGAGACTTATCATGTTTATATGAAATATGATAGGAAGGAAAGGGTCTTTTTTTTCTTAATGTATTATGATGCATCAAATATAATATAGGCCATGACCATATGGGATTGTTTTGACCCCAGGGAACAGGAAAATACCAAACATTTTGAAAACTGTTGAGATCCCCACCACTAAACATGCATATATATATATATATTCTCAATTGTTTCTAATGTCATTATAATGCATCAAATGGTATAAAGTACATGACCCCCAGGCGTTGTCTTTAATTTCATCCAAACTTGGTACAAAGCATTCTTAAAGGAAGGGGATTCTTAATTGTTAAAATAAAGGCTAAACCATTTTTAAAAGGGAGATAATTGCGAAACAGTGAGTATAGGTGTGTGTCTTTAAAAATCTTCTTCTCACCACTGCACCAGAAATGCCAATATTTACACAAAAGCTTGTATATATAGTGAAGTTTATAAATTATAAAAATCATGACCCCCGGACCAAAACTGGGACCCCAGGCGGGGTTTAAAATTTAACATAGAAATGCATAGGAAAAATGTTTAAAAATCTTCTCAAGAACCACTGCACCAGAAATGCCAATATTTAAAAAAAGCTTGTATATACATGTATAGCGAAGAATCTAAATTGTAAAAATCGTAAAAACCAAAACTTGTTTAAAAATCTTCTTTTCGAGAACTACAATGTTACAGTTTGTGAGATTACTATGCAAGGATCCTCAAATAGTGAAAATTCTAGATTGTAAGGCCGTGACCCCGGACCAACACTGGGGTCCTAGAAGGGGTTCAAAGTTTAACATAGAAGTATATTTGGAAAATGTTTAAAAATCTTCTTCTCAAGAACTACATTGCTAGAGTTTGTGAGATTACTACGCAAACATCCTCAACTAGTGTAGATTCTAAAGAGAGAGATTCAAAGTTTAAAATAGAAAAAGCATATGCTAGAATTTACAACGAACTGTTGTTCAGGTGAGCGATGTGGCCCATTGGCCTCTTGTTTTTTTTTTTTTAGAAAAAAAAGTCATTTTATTTACAGTGTAAGGAGGGATACATGCGCAGATCCAGAGAGTTTTTCTGGGGAAGGGGGGGGGGGGGTTGACAGTTATTCGAGTTTGCAGGGAGGGTGGTGGTTTAAATTTTAAAGAAATTTGATTTTTGGAGGGGGGATCTGGACCCCCTCCCCCCTTTGACCCCATCTCTAGATCCGCACATGGGATAATGTTAATTTTCTGCTACTATTTGACTACCAGGATTAAATTTAATATTTCAAAACTTATTGCACATCTTTAGGATAGCCCCTATTATATCCCAAGATGTGACATGTCTATTCATTAAATCAATAGAGGAGTTCTGGGATCTAGGTTTTTTTTTTGGAGTGATAAACGTCAATTTTATGCTATTATTTGACTCCCTGGATGAAATTTAAATTTTTAAAACCTTATTGCACATCTAAAGGACAGCCCCTATCATATCACAAGATATGATGTGTCTATTCATTAAATCATAAGAGGAATTCTGGGATGAATTTTTTTTTTTGAGTGATAAACGTCAATTTTCTGCTACTATTTGACTCCCTGGATGAAATTTAAATTTTTAAAACCTTATTGCACATCTATAGGACAGCCCCAATCATATCCCAAGGGATGATGTAGCTACTCCAAAAGTTGTAAGAGGAGTTACGGGAACCATACTTTTTTTTGCAAAAAAACGTCATTTTTTGTTGCCCACCGATCCCTGTGATGAAAAAAAAAATTCTGAAACCTGATAACACTTCAAAATGACACCCCAATCATATTCTAGAAGATCATTTGGCTGCTGCAAAAAAAAAATGACGTTTTTTAAACCAGATTTTTTGTAAAAAAAAACATCATATTTCAGCCACCAAATGACCCCCAGGGCAAAATTGGAATTTCCGAAACCTTATTGCGCATCTATAGGATACCCCAAAACATATTCCAAAAGATGATTTGTCTATTGTTGAAAATGTAGGAGGAGTTCGAGGAAGAAGGTTTTTTGTGAAAAAAACGTCATTTTTTACCAATTATCTGACCCCCAGGACTAACAGAGAACTTTTGAAACCATTTTACAAAACAACATGACACCCCCAATCAAACTCCAAGAGTTCAGATTGTTAGTTTATACGATGTAAGAGCAGTTTGAGAAAGTAAAACGTGACAGACGGACGGACGGACGGACGGACGGAACAGGACAACAACAATATACCCGAACTTTCTTTAGAAAGTGCGGGTATAATCACATTTTTCATGTCTTAAATTAAATAATTCTTATATCAGATGATACTCGAAACATTATTATTCCGATATTGATTATTGTAGAACGATATAAGTAGTTAATTATGTGTAATAAAGATGAAACACGGTTTTAGCATCATCGACACGGTAAACGGAGTAAAAACTCTCTCCATGAGGGATGCATAGTGTCCTTTCTGATATATTTCATTTTATCAAATAAAATATACAACATGACTAAAGATTTTCAACCTTTAATACTTTACATATACCTGACCAATATGGTGAAAACAATGTTTGTGTTTGTGATAACGACTGAAAATGGTTATGCTAGAACCAGGTGCCCTGTTTTAATTCCCCCCAGGTGTGAAATGAATATCCCAGTACATATTTTTCGGCATCAGAATGGTGACATTGTATTGTTAGAACCTCACAAAGATTTAGAATCTCTTAATCTTTCAGCTGTTAGATGTTGTGTGCAGGTAGACGGTAGTAGTGCTTTTCTAAGAATTATTAACTCTACTTTTGAGACTATTGAGTTACCCATGCATTTTGTTGTTGCAAATGTTATTGATGTTGACCATGAAAGTATTTTGTCTTTGGAGGGGGAAACAAGAAATGTTAGTGCTTTGAATCCAGACAGTTCAGAAAACAAATGTCAGGGTGAAATTCAATTTGATTTAGGAAATTCAGATTTAGATCAGAATCAAAAAGAAATTTTACTGAAATTTTTATCCAGATACAGAGAAAATTTTGCTATTGACCTGAGTGAATTTGGACGCACAAGTACACACAAACATAAAATTGATATTAAACCAAATTCAAAACCTGTTCGGCTTCAATTCTACAGAACTTCTCCGCAAGCTTCTAAAGAAATTGAAAATCAAGTATCTGAAATGTTGAAACATGATATTATTCAGCCTTCAAATTCAGAATGGCATTCGCCAGTTGTGTTAGTAAAGAAAAAGAATGGTACTTTTCGGTTTGCTTGTGATTATCGTGCTCTTAACAAAATAACATTGCCAATGTCCTTCCAACTTCCTCATTTAGAAACAGTTTTTGATGCTATAGGAGAAGCTAAAGCCAATTATTTTTACAAATTTAGATCTGGATTCTGGCAAATGGAGCTTGATGAGGATAGTAGACAGAAGGCAGCATTCATAACCCAAGGTGGAGTTTATGAATGGAAACGAATGCCTTTTGGACTGACTAACTCACCAATCTCATTTCAAACCTTGATGTCTAATGTGTTGCGCGGTTTAAATTGGAAGTCAGTGCTCGTGTACGTTGACGACATTCTTATCTTTTCGCGCTCCTTTGATGAACACCTTACGCACTTAGCGCAAGTTTTTGACCGTTTAAAAGAAGCCAATTTAAAATGACAACCTGCTAAATGTCACTTCGCAGTTAAAGAGGTTAAGTTTTTAGGGCACATCATATCTCGTCAAGGTGTACGAGTGGACTCAGATAAAACAGCAGCCGTAAGTGAGTTCCCTACACCTCGCCCTCAGAAACAGGTTCGTAGCTTCCTTGGCATGGCCAAATTTTATCAGAGGTTTGTACAAGATTTTGCCAAAATTGCAACTCCCTTAAACGCTCTTTTGAGTAAGGACAAGAGATTTAAATGGTCTGAGCAGTGTCAGGTAGCTTTTGAAACTTTGAAAGAAAAACTTGTATCTCCTATCCTGACACTTCTAAATCATTTATTTTAACATGCGATGCCTCTGATAATGCTGTTGGCTATGTTCTAGGTCAGATAGATAATGACAAGAGAGAATATGTAATCTCATATGGAGGTAAGTCTCTGTCTGCTGATCAAAAGAAATTCAATACTACTGAAAAAGAGTGTCTGGCAGTGCTAGAAGGTATTGCTGCCTTCCGTCCTTACTTGGTACACAGTAGGTTCACTGTAGTAACTGACCATAAAGCTTTAGTTTGTCTGCAAACAGCTAAACACACGGGTCGTTTAGAGCGCTGGGCTCTAAAGTTGCAGGAATACAACTTTCAGATAATTCATAGACCAGGTAAGAACAATTTGGTAGCAGATGCCTTCAGTAGAAGAGATTATCCAGGTGAGAAAGTACCTCTGAAATCAATTCAGTAGCTATCCAAGCTAATGATTCTATTGAAACCCAAGGTAGCAACTCTGCAGTGCCCTTGTCAAAATTGTCTAAATGCAAGTACCCAAACATCTCATTCTGATGCAGAAGATACCGGATATCAAGAGGTGAGTACCAACACTTGTACCATTGATCAGTCTACTTTCAGTTAACTCAGTAGGTATTCAGACTGACGAGTTAGAGGAACAGGTATCTAAATTTTCCTCAAACCTACCAATCATAGTTCATTGTGTTGAAGAAACACCCAAGGTCATGACAGTAGTAAGTACTGAGACAAAGTCTGAGGTAGAATCAGTTATACAGGAGACGGAAGAACCTGAAGATGATAAAATGCACATTGAAGACAATTGTTGCATACAGGTATCATTTTCATATAACCATGAAAGTCCTATTGTGGCACCGGTACAAACTGAGTCGGATGACGAAGATGACAGGCAGGTTATTTTCAACAATCTAGGTAAATTACAAGCAGATTGTCCAGATTTTAAACAGGTTTATCAATACCTTCATGATGGTACACTCCCTGAGGAAGCAAATGCAAAAGATTTGATCATTATGGTGGCATATCTCTGCCCTTTGTGTGCAAGGTATTTTTTGATCATTGCAGAGGCAAAACATTTTAGTTTAGTTGATGGTATACTTTACCACTGGTTCCAAAGGAGATGTAAAAAGCCTAAAGGTGAGTTTAACTTTATTAGACAATTAGCTCTTCCACAAGTTCTACGCAGAGATGCCCTGCTCTCATATCATGACAGCCTGGCAGGAGGAGGTCACCTTGGTATAGAAAAGGTAAAAACAGCTCTTTACAGAAAGTACTATTGGCCTAGAATGCATAGTGATATTATCGAATATGTAAAGTCATGCGATCGGTGTCAACTTGCGAAACGCGACTACAATCCCGCGAAACCGCCAATGCAATCGCTACCACCGGCAAAGAAGTTTGAACGATGGCACATAGACATCTTGGGTCCTTTATACAAAACTAACGAGGGAAATGAGTACATTTTACTATGTGTAGATGCGTATTCTTGATAGGTAGAAGGGTTTCCACTGAAAACTCAAAGTGCTGATGAAACTGCAAGAGTGCTTTCCAAAGAAATTTTCTATAGATATGGGGCACCCAAAGTTTTATTTTCAGATAGAGGTCGAAATTTCATGTCAAAATTAGTAAATGCCCTCTGTGAAATTTTTGATAATACTCAACATCACACTTCGGCTTATCACCCAAAAGCAAATGGTTTAGTTGAAAGGCAAAATAGCACTCTTGCACAATCTCTCAGAGCTTACTGTGGAGACCCTCAGGATAAATGGCCAGACTTAATTTCAAACATTTTAATGGCTTATCGGAAATCACCTTCACAGCATTCTACTGAATTTTCCCCATATTTGTTAGTGTTTGGGGAAGAGATGAACCTTCCCTATGATGTGGCACTTGACCCACTAGAAAGCATGGCACGAGATGCTAGAGCCTATATCAGACAATTTTTAGACAATATGAGGGTATTTGACAAAATTGCTAAAGAAAATATGGCATGGCATCAGAAACAAAACAAAATTAGACATGATCTAAACTCAAACACTCCAGTTTTTTCAGCTAGGTGATCAAGTTCTGATCAAGGTCAACAAAGCTCCTAAGGGGTGATCTAGCAAATTGTTTGACAAGTCAGACGGACCCTATAGAATTGTGGAAGTTGGTCCTAATTTCGCTTATAAGCTGCGACGATGTTCTGACAACAAACTGCATGGTTTTATATGATGAATGCATCAAATTTAAAACGCTATTATGACCCAGAGGTCATCAGACCTACTTTTCATACTCAGGTAACAGAAGGTCAAGGTCAGGATGAGATTCAGGTTCAACAGGATGAGGTTGATAACAATGATACTGACACTGAACAAAATGAGGGTTTAGGTCAATTGTTCAAAGATCAGAATGTTACTGTAAATGGTCATCCAACAGGTAGTCAAAACGAGTCCACAGACTCGGGTCAAAGGTCAGATGAAGATTCTGATACTCAGGATGAAGAAATCTATGATCCACAGAAAAAGTGGAAATTCACAAGGTTTTTGAGAGGTATTTCAAAAATGGCCGACGTGAGATTTATGTTGAGTGGGAAGATGGTTCCAAGACATGGAAACCAGATCAATGTTTTGATGATGAAGTTTTAGAAATGATCAATCGCAAATTTACCAAACTTGGCACAGTCAGGAAATCTTGTTTTAAAAGGAATTATTAAGTTCTTTATGATTATTTGAAGTAAGGATATGGGTATATGGTTTTCTTTTTTTTTATGCTGCTCAATGCTACCTTACAATGCCAAAACTTTTAGTAATGCATTCAAGTATTGAGGTAAAACTATGTCAAAACTTTTGTATTACACAATGGTTCATTTTTAGTGGTTTTATGTCAGCGTCAACACATTATAATTTGATATTTAAGGAATGTATTGAGGTTATCTACAGTGGTTCTAATTATAGAGTTTACTTTATTATTCTGGTCTAATGAGTTCTTCAATGTGTTTAAATGCCTTTTATTGGTCTGTAAGCATATGATTTTCAGATATGTATGTTGAATTCCTAAATGGCTAGCCTTAATTTACCATATCTTGATTAATATCACTTCTAAATTTAAAATGTATTCTAAAAATCTTGGATAAAGTTCTTATTGATGTGATGTAGTCATCCAATTTTGTAAATTTTATTTACAGTAACTTTAGTGCTAGAAAATTTGAATAACGTTCGGTTCATCTTTTCAAGACGTAATCATCACATCATTGAAGTTCTTTTTGCCTTTCTTATAACTTTATAGGAAACTTTGGAATTCAACATTACATGTTTGGAGTATTCATGATGTTGTCCTTGTGTATGGTAATGGCCCAGGCAAATCAAGTGGATCCGTCTTCTAACAACGTGGTACAGCGAATCAACTATGGTGTAATTTTTCAAGAACAATCGAACATCATGTTAGCTCAAGAGTACTGGCTGCATACTTTTCATATTCCGTTACCTGCTAGATTTAAGGTCAATAAGGTTCCATTTTGTTCACTCAGTACAACTCACAGTATTACTTCTTGTTTGCTACTCAATAACTTGGCTAACTTTATCCATGGTTTGCATGAGGAAACTCTTCTACAGTTTAATGAAACTATTCAGTCTATTCATAACATGATCCCTCAAACTAAAATGACAAGCAATCAACTTCAAACACGTGCATTGTTACCCTTTATTGGTTCTTTGTCAAAAAGTATATTTGGTACAGCAACCATGGATGACGTTAATATTTTGTCTGGTCATATAAACGCTTTGAATCGAAAAACAGAGAAGTTAGCTGACGCTTTAGAACAACATGGTGCTCATCTTTCTTCTTTTATCTCACTAACTGATAAACGTATGAAAAATTTAGTGCATGGAATCAAGGCTAATTCTGACTATATAACCAGTGTAGCAACCTCTTTTAACAACAAATTGTTTGATCTTGAATCTGCTTTCACTAATGTCTCTGAAATCCTTATTAATCAGGTTAATCAAGCTTCATCACTTAGAACAAATTTTGCAAAGTTAGAAAATGCAGTAGAAAGTCTCTTAGAAGGAAAAATTAGCCCAAGTTTGATTCCAAAACACATTTTGGCAGAGGTCATCTCAAGTATTCGGCATAAACTTCGAAAGTCATACCAAAAATTTTATTTGATTCAACTGGAGTCTTCATTTTATTACTCAAGTAATAAATTCCTGTTTGCTCGTCACAATTATGATTTGTTTGTAACGGTAAAATTTCCTATTTCCTCTAAGAGACTTACACTGAAGTTATACAAAGTAATCAGTCTACCTGTACCAACTTCAGAAAATGTCACATTTAAAATGCAAGCAACCCAACTTTAGTCACTGGCAGATTATTTTGCAATTACCCCTCATCATGATTATTTTTTGACTTTAAATTCTCAGGATTTGTTCGATTGTGTTCATGGCACCTCAATCTTGTGTTTTTCTAATTGGCCTCATTTTATCCCCGATAACTGTTCCTGATTGTACCATGGCGTTATTTGCAAACAATGTTCAACAAGTTAAGAAGTTGTGCAATTTTAGATATATTCAAAATGCACTTAATTCCAATATTGTTGAATTATCCCCAAAGTCAGTTCTATTATATAACACACTCACAATTGTTCTTGATTGTCCAAAAGAAAAGAAGGTTTTACAAGGTTGTGCTTTTTGTGTATTCCATATTCCCAATAGATGTTCCTTATCAACAAAAACGTTGTTTTTTGCACCACGCTTAGTCAGTTGTTATCAAGGACTGTCAAATTTTTCAGTGATCCATCCGGTAAATCTTGCAAATTATTACAACAATTTTTTGAGGAATCTAATTTAAGTAATCTCTTTGGAAATACTTATTTTCCAACCCATATCAATATGTCAATTCCAGAATTCATCTTTTATAATCATACTATGCATGATGTTTTAGCCGATGACCACAAAGTTCATTTAAATCTTAAGAAAATAGCTAATGCAGTTAAGAAGGATCAGAAAATTTTTAAATCCCTTGCTGAACCCTTGTTAGATGGTCAGATTGAAATTCCTCAAGAATGGACCAATACCTCAGATACCAGTACCTTAGTTTCTCTAAGTTAAGCAGGTATATGTTTTGTGTTATGTATTGTATTATGTATCAAGGTGAGGAAAATTTGTACCACTTTGTTAATTTTGAAGGAGGTGTACCATGCATCTTCTCAAAATGTCCCTTCTTTTATATATAGAAAGCCCAGAAGTGAAGCAGCTCTTAAAGATACTTCTGATGAAGTTGTTGAATTTACCTGGGTACATGCTTCTGTCATCATATCGGTCATTGTTTTGGTAATCCTTTTAATTGTAATGTATCTATTGTACAAATCTAAGTCGCAAAAGGGGTCAATTATAGCACTAGAGTTAACCTCCGGTGGAAACTGTTATAGTTTCGATAACCCATTTATCACTCTGTCCTTCATACTATGTCATAACCAAACCAATCATTTCTGATATTTCGGTATCAACTTTTCCGTCTTGTAAAGTAATTGCTAAATGGTCTGAGTTCTCAGTCACAGATAAACAAACTCAAACAACCATACAAATCCCTCACAAATTTACTGTCAATCCATTCTTACATTACAATTAAGTTACACAACATTCTAAAACAACCCTTCAGAGCTTACGTAATCATTATTCACAACAAATATGCATTCCACTTACAATAAATACAATATTAATTTGGGCAATTTCTTTCAATGACTTACAAAAAAAAAAGATTAACTTCAAATTTCTCCTAGTGTCTTTTAGTTTGATAATTTTCTTTATTGGATTGGTTAAATGTTAAACAATTTTTTCCCAAATTATCAGAAACCAATAGAATCACAAAACGTTACCAGACTTGTCTTCTTTGTTACTAACCAAATTTTGTTTTTCTATATTAACAAGCTTAACAGCATAATTTTTGTTCTTTTTTTTTTCTCTCAACTTCTCATTTTTTTTTCCTTGTGTTCAGTCAATGTTTTTTTATAATGTGATGGTATTTCCATGTTCTGGTATATCATTATAATCAACTCAGAGTTATTGTTTTAGATTTTTTTTCCTTCTTTGGAGACTCACTTATTACATGTATTTTTTCTCTCCCCTAAATACCTTGATGAAGTACATAGTTAATTGTAGGTATATGAAGTACATAGTTAATTGTAGGTATATGAAGTACATAGTTAATTGTAGGTATATGAAGTACATAGTTAATTGTAGGTATATGAAGTACATAGTTAATTGTAGGTATATGATGTACATAGTTAATTGTAGGTATATGAAGTACATAGTTAATTGTAGGTATATTATGTACATAGTTAATTGTAGGTATATGATGTACGTAGTTAATTGTAGGTATATGAAGTACATAGTTATTTGTAGGTATATGATGTACGTAGTTAATTGTAGGTATATGATGTACGTAGTTAATTGTAGGTATATGAAGTACATAGTTATTTGTAGGTATATGATGTACGTAGTTAATTGTAGGTATATGAAGTACATAGTTAATTGTAGGTATATGAAGTACATAGTTAATTGTAGGTATATGATGTACGTAGTTAATTGTAGGTATATGAAGTACATAGTTATTTGTAGGTATATGATGTACGTAGTTAATTGTAGGTATATTATGTACATAGTTAATTGTAGGTATATGATGTACGTAGTTAATTGTAGGTATATGATGTACATAGTTAATTGTAGGTATATGAAGTACATAGTTAATTGTAGGTATATTATGTACATAGTTAATTGTAGGTATATTATGTACATAGTTAATTGTAGGTATATGATGATTTTTATTTTTATTTTTTCTCTTGGTTCTGTACCGGTATAAGTTTCACCTTGCTCCTATGATTTTTTTTTTCGGTTTGTTTTCTTTAACTACTATGCTAATAAATTAAGAGTTGAAATTTGAGCTTTCGAGGACGAAAGTAATTGGAGCAAGGGGGAAAGTAGTCATGTTGTATATTTTATTTGATAAAATGAAATATATCAGAAAGGACAGATATGTTTATTAACCGTGTATGTGTGTTTAAGTAAATAAATATGAGTTAAATTATTTTGCGTAGAATATTATTAGAGGAATTTTTAGTCATAGTTTGTTTGATAGTAGTTTTGTTTTATTGATCTCGATTTTTTTTGTTCAGGTCTACTGTTTACAGCGATGCACACATTTATTGCCTTTTACTTTTAATTCAAAATACATTACAAAATGTTAAATACAATGATTACTTTAAATGTCGTTTTCGGCATATCTGACAGTTACAGATTTTTTTGTACAAAGCAATGCTGTTCAAAGTAAATACCTAAAGGTTGTCCAATTATCTATCAAAACTTATTATGTTGGGTATGCGGAGTTTAAGATTTGTTTACCGCACAGCGATGCAACAGTTAACTTTTATATCGTAAGTTTATACTTTAAATTACTTATTGATCCTTATTTAAAGGAATACTCGGGTAAATTTATGCATTATTTGAATCACCGCTTCGTTTGTGTAAAGCCTCGCTTATCAGATAACTGTTGACTCTATTTTCTCATATAAGTTCGAATTTCCTCGACAATTGTTTACATTAACTATTATTTAGAAAAATGTCATTGTTTAGATTTTTTATACAGAGTGAGTGTTTTTATATTGTTTCATCAATCTGATAGTCACCAGCGTTAGGTAGGCTAGGGCACCCATATTTGTAATGCTTAATGCAGATAGTTGTCAATATATTTATAAATGGTAAGGTAAACACGTGTTGTTGTTTATTTCCGGTGTTTGAGAGTTATTTAAAGTATAACGATTTCGATTGGATTATTGATGAGTATACGGTATTAAGTGTACTCGTGCGGAACAGGTAGTTTACCTGTGTCCAGAGGCGTGTTGAACAAATTTGTGTTGCAGGTATAGGGAATTTTGGCGAGCGCTTGCGAGCACTCGCTCTGTTGAACACGCCTCTGGTATTAGGGAATTAAAATCATTCGAGGTTTCGCTGCTTTACGTGCAACAGCGCCCCTCCCCTCCCTTTCACTGTATACATGTATCTAATGTTTAATTTTTTATATTGTAGAATGTTGATTATGAAACCAGAAGATAGTAAAATTTAATGTACATGTTGTAAAACTTGAATTAAAATTTGTTGCACAGACGCAGGCGAACCAGTTCCTACATAAGTGTTTGAGTATTTAATTTATAAATGATTTATGTTCGTTTGAACTGGTGAATAAGAACATAATAATTATACCCGCACTTTCTAAAGAAAGTTCGGGTATATTGTTGTTGTCCTGTTCCGTCCGTCCGTCCGTCCGTCTGTCACGTTTTACTTTCTCAAACTGCTCTTACATCTTATAAACCAGCAAACTGAACTCTTGGAGTTTGATTTGGGGTATCATGTTGTTTTGTAAAAAGGTTTCAAAAATTCTCTGGTAGTCCTGGGGGTCAAATAATTGGTAAAAAATGACGTTTTTTCACAAAAAACCTTCTTCCTCGAACTCCTCCTACATTTTCAACAATAGACAAATCATCTTTTGGAATATGTTTTGGGGTATCCTATAGATGCGCAATAAGGTTTCGGAAATTTCAAATTTGCCCTGGGGGTCATTTGGTGGCTGAAAAATGACGTTTTTTTACAAAAAATCTGATTAAAAAAACGTCATTTTTTTTTGGCAGTAGCCAAATGATCTTCTAGAATATGATTGGGGGTGTCATTTTGAAGTGTGATCAGGTTTCAGAAATTTTTTTTTCAACACAGGGATCAGTGGGCAACAAAAAACGACGTTTTTTTGCAAAAAAAGTATGGTTCCCAGAACTCCTTTTACAACTTTTGGAGTAGCTCTGTCATCTCTTGGGATATGATTGGGGCTGTCCTATAGATGTGCAATAAGGTTTTAGAAATTTTAATTTCATCCAGAAAGTCAAATAGTAGCAGATAATTGACGTTTATCTCTCCTAAACAAAACCTACATCCCAGAACTCCTCTTATGATTTAATGAATAGACACATCATATCTTGGGATATGATAGAGGCTGTCCTAAAGATGTGCAGTAAGGTTTTAAAAATTTAAATTTCATCTAGGGAGTCAAATAATAGCAGAAAATTGACGTTTATCACTCCTTAAAAAACCTAGATCCCAGAAATCCTCTTAATATGATTTAATGAATAGATACATCATATCTTGAGATATTATAGGGACTGTCCTATAGATGTGCAATAAGATTTCGAAAAATTTAATTTAATCCTGGAAGACAAATAGTAGCATGAAATTAACATTTATATCCCATGTGCAGATCTAGAGCATTTATTTTTGCTTAAAATTAAAAAAAAACCTTACATTTACACTTTTCTTAATTGTTGAATGATGTATTAAAATTAAAATATAATTTGCGGTCTAAAAGTTTTATAAACTGGTAAAAAATGTTTTTCTTAAAAAAAAAATCACATTACACCTTGCATAATTGACAAATGATCTATTGAGATATGATCAGAATTAGTTAAATGTTACACATGGAGAGAGACTCATCACAAGAAAGCATGGAAACACCAGAAGGAAGGGAGGGAGGGAGAGAGAGAGAGAGAGAGAGAGAGAGAGAGAGAGAGAGAGAGAGAGAGAGAGGTAGGATGTGTCAAATACAAAGATAGACCTTTCGAACACGACTGTGCAGTTCAAAATTCAAAACTGACTTTCCACTTACTAATTCTACTTTATCTAATGAATTGAACATAACCAATGGTACTGCGCATTTGATACTGATGACTCAGAAATTAAAAAAATAATACCCCCCCCCCCCCGTCAAATACAATTTCGGATACTTTATACAATTGTCTATTTGAATTATGCACACATGTGTAATAACTTCATATGAAATTTTGTTGAATTAATAGAGCGGCTCAAAAGTCCATAACCGGATACTCATTTTAACACATAATTAAATACACATACACATAAAATTGGTGTATCAAATTCTCTCTATTCTATCAATGAAACTAAAAGTTATGAACTCATGATCGGAGCGTCTTTGTTGACATGACGTCACACTTAAAAATGTCACAATGCTAATGCATCACGATGTAAAACAACACGTCACAATACACAATCATATACCCAACGTCATAAAGTGAGAAATGAAACATGCACAAAGCATGTTATACATTTATTTAATGCTTGAGGGTCAAAATAAAACTCTACTGAATGAAAAAAAATGCTAACGCAGCAATTTTGTAAGATAAAGACAGATCAACGTTATATTATGTGTTCCCTTAAGGGTGCAAAACACAGTTTTATATGTAACATTATAAGGACGTTTTCAGATGAGGGACAAGCAAAACTGACCCCTATAAAAATAAATTGTAAAAACTTGTTACATATATATCTATATATCAATAGAAAGATAAAATTGTGAATTTTTTAAATATTTAAGAATAATGCACATGTTACTTAATGCTAGAATTTATTTAGCACTCAAAACATGCGGAAAATAGGCAAAAGGATGCCTCTAAATGCAGTACACCCATGCATTTTAGGCTCCCCCTAAAAGCAGAATGCACCCAAATCAGCCATTTTAATTTCCGTACATTTTTAAGAGCGAGTCCTTAGGCATCGTTTTATAGTATTTTCAGGGTACATTCGCCAGCTTTTTAAAGAGCTATATTACCCGCTAAAAAATTCATGAAATTTTGCACGTGTAAAATCCGGATGTTTTTGGAGTTACCTCCCTTTATTTTACAGTCTCACAAAATTAATTTTTAAAATTTTTCTACATACTTTTTTCATGTATTCGAAAGATAAACTACTATATTATGCAATTGAGAATTAAAAATAATAATTTTCATGTATACCGCATAAAAATAGCAGGAAAATCCCTACCCATCATGCTTTTTCCCACAGAAAAACCCCCTGGATTTTATACGAAACTGTGTTTAGCTACCTTAGTATTGTAATAGGGTGCATTTTATGATAATAATTAAATTCATGCATTATTCATATTTCATCAACATCATCATCTTCATCCTCCATTTCATTTATATTTTACATGTACATATTTAGAAACAGACTATTATCCCTATAACTCCCTGTCTTTTATGCACCTATCAAGTAATTATTATTTAATTATCTATTCTAGTGGCTTCTGATATTTTATAGCCTTAAGGCATTTCACCTGTATGGTCACTTTAATACATGTGCACATGATCAGGTGGTTTACTATAGCCAATAGAATCCTTTAATCTCTATATCTGAATAAATGAAGAACCCTTAAGTGGACTTGTTAATCTTTGGGACAACCCACTGTCACAGTATCATTCACCTTGGGACTTAAATTGAGTCTTTTCGATATAAAAAGGTACTAAATTACAGCATACTAGTATATATACATGTAATACATGTTGTTGAAAAGTAACAGAATTTTAAAAAATGACTGAAAACTGCAACATTGATTTAGGTTTAAAAAATGTGTATTACTACATTTATAGAAACATGCATTTATTTCTTCTGAATTTATGCTAATTTAACTGATTAGGGGAATCCAGGTGGACACAGGTACATTCTACCTGTAACCCCTTAGAGGACCCCATAATTGCCTAAAATAATTAGGTGTTTGTTTTGGCGAGTAGCCGTTTGGGGAATAAACCATCAGAAGTCCTTTTTTCTGCCAATTATACAAGTTAAAATTAATAACAATAAATGATTAAAATTAAATGTTTATCCTCCACACCCCCCATCGGATTCAGAGTCTTCTTTAGGTGGCAGGGGATAGTTTTTTGGGTCGAGGAAATGTGAGGCAGATACTGCTCATATATTTGATCTCATTATTCAGTCGATTTTTAAATTTGCTAAAATTGGTTTGCATGCACGGGACACATGGTCCCGACTCTTGAGAATTTTTAAACATTTCAGAATAAAACAAGTACAACTTACATATAGCACTATATAGAATAGCTAGGGACGGTCTCAAAATTTTCTGAAAAATTACCCTTTTTTCACATTTTCACGGTTCCAGCACCACGCTCCAGTCCCGAGCAACTGCCATAAACTACCATAGAATTTGTTGCTTAATGTATACCTATGCAAATAATCACCAATTAATGGGGGGTCAATCACCTTCTTTTCGAGTGACATTTCGTGTTCTGAACCCACCCCACTTTTCAAGCACAAAACCGAAAGTGAACATTTTGGCCACAGTTTCGCATTTTCATTCCATATCTGATGAAAAGTGCTACCAGTATTAACGTGTCATATATCAATAAAATTGACATTAGCTCCTCTATCCACAAAATGAATGCAATAAATATTCTAGCAATTTATACCCCTCAAATAACCAGCCAAACCTCAGGGTCTCCCTTTATTTCAAAATTTTGACCGGGTCTTTCATTCGAAACTATCCCCTGCCACCTTTAAGGTACCTCACTACACCCAGACTTATAATTTTTAAGACACTACGTCACAAGATGGCAATTTAAATGTTTTGTTAAACTCTTAATATCGTTCGATTCGGTTGTATATTGTCGTAGCTCAGTGGTTAAAGTATTGGGTTTCTGAACCGCAGATCATGAGTTTGAATCCTCCTGGAGCTTTTATTCAAGTTTACTGAATTAAATTTTCTAAAATGTAATTTTTCATCCAAAATTGCACATTTTTTTGCCTATTTGACTTAAATACTTCTTATCCATTATGATATCTATCATAATCAAGTAATTTTCTGCTGATTTGAGAAAATATTTCAAGGTGTAGTGAGCCACCTTAATACATTCTAACATGTGTACAGTAGCAAATTTTAAATCATTTCTTGATTGGTATTTTTCTCTAGATGCACATAAAGATTTTGGAAATTGCTTTTTAATTCTTATCGATAAGATAAACAAAATGTTATATGTATTCGGGGCAATTGTAATCCTAAACAAAGCAGGGTCATCAATAGGCTAGAAATTACCAACATGGATCAAACACTATACATATGAATAAGATAAAATACTTTATTATGGAAAGTCAGGGTGTCTCCAAGGGGGCATAACCTAGATACAATTTCATGCGCACAAAGAGCAAGAATAAATATGGGGGATCTCAAAAGTTAAAAATTATCAATGTTTATCATCATTTCCTATTTCAGAGGGGTGGGGGTGGTTTAAAGACAACTCCTGGGGGTCATGTACTTGCACCATTTGATGCATCATAATGATTTTAGAAACAAGAATATAGTTGGTTTAGTGGTGGGGATCTCAACAGTTTTCAAGATTAATGGTATTTTCCTGTTTCATTGGGTCAGAACAATCCCATAGGGTCATGGCCTACATTTTATTTGATGCATCATAATACATTAAGAAAAAAGACCCTTTCCTCCCAATTAAATAAAACTCATATAGACATGATAAGTCTCTACACTTATTTAAATGTAATACACAAATTTAATACAAACTGTCACAGGGTCAATATGGGGTCAACTTAATATTTAAATCTGACAAATGAAAAAATAACTTTTGCAATTAAAATGACAGAAACTGTACAAATGTGATAGGATATGTTACAATGATGAGCTTATTTAAATATTTTAAAAAAGATGATGATACAGTATGCTGGCAAAGGGAGATCACTTATGTAGAAAGTGAAAGTAATACATATGTATACCGGTGTCTCATAATATTGTGCGAGTACTACATGTATTATGCTTACCTATATTGGTCAACATCATAATGATAATCCAATTAGAGCACAATATGAATCCATTAATTAGCTGATCATCACAA
This sequence comes from Magallana ariakensis, assembly GCA_020458035.1. Taxonomy (NCBI): domain Eukaryota; kingdom Metazoa; phylum Mollusca; class Bivalvia; order Ostreida; family Ostreidae; genus Magallana; species Magallana ariakensis. Next base: position 6,507,823 of record CM035815.1, on the reverse strand, counting down.
AAGAAATGTTTATGAATGTTAATTTTCCTATTCTGCACATGGAAAACACATACCGTTATGTACACCACGTGAAAGCCATCTAACTGAAGAGCTGGGTAAAACTAGTACATGTACCCGGTAATGCGACCTGTATACTAGACCTGTGTTGTGTACGTAACTTCGGACAAAGATCATTTTCTTGTAACATGCTTGTATTTTCATGACTTTATTCTTTTAAACCCCTTGTACTGTTTTATTCAGTAAAAATATGTAAAGCACACATTTCAGCTTTAAGGTGGTACGTACAGGACACCTGCATTTGTAATGAACTCCCTATTGCAGAAATAAACAATAAGGTATAAATATAATAATTCCCCCAAAAATAATGTTACCTAACAGTGAAGTGCAATGGGTTAGAGCGTTAACTACATGTCTGTAGAGAGTTCAAATGCTGCTGGGGCTTTTCTATATTTTACTTCAGAGTCCAAAATTTTAAAAATTTATCTTTTTTTGCTACATACCTGTATTGTAAAAATTTAAAATTATAAAACGTCACTGTGAAAGAATTTTGATTATAATGCACTTTACTACATGTACAGGCTTTCGTTGTTATCAAAATATTCTGATGTTTCTTTATCCATAAGGAGTGTGTGTGTGGGGGGGGGGTGTGGCAAAGTAGTATGTAACTGTGTTTGCAGGGGGTGGGGGGATTGGGGTCCGAGGTGTATTGTTTGGTAATTTTACTACATGTATTAATATAATGTATTAATATAAATTATTCTAGAAGCAAATCTAAATTAAGCCGGCAACCGCCGAGGGAAGGGGGCATAATTTAATTTTGTTTGTAATAATTATATAGACCATACTTTCTATGAAATGAATAGATTATTGATTAACTGAAAATTCACATGCAAACAGTTCAACCACAACTGTACATAAAGGGCCGCTCATGTGTATTATCATCGTCGGAACCCACAGGTTTTCTATCCGTTATACTGCATGCAGTGTAACGGATAGAAAACCCGTGGGTTCCGATGATAGTGTATTATGTGCACGTGGCCTTTGTTTTTACTAAAACTGGTACAAAACAGTGTTATTTAGGGGCAAACACTTGGTGCGGGTATTACTGTCTAATGACAGCATCTAGTTTTTATTGTGCCTGGTGACTAATATTGTGTTCAATTCTGATCGGCAGCAATAAAGTTATAATTATTTTCTGAAGGCTTCCCTGCTTCTACTTTCAGAGCTTTTGGTCCGGACATTGCTAAACGGGTCCTCCCACTGCAAGCGAGTAAAACATTCCCCCCTTTAAAGTCATAGTCAAATATACGACACGACAATAGACTAAGAGTGTTTATTTAAAATCCCCTTCTGGTTTATAACTCATAAAGTAAAGACAAGGAACACATTGAGCACGAACCTGACTAGCAAAACACTACATCTATGATGCAAACTTAAGGATCCTCGACACCCCGTGACTTCTACTTTTTATGACAGTACGTCACAACATGGCGATTTGAACGCATTCAGAAACAGATTATATCGCCATAGTTTGGTGTCTATCCCTGTGGCGCAATGGGTGTAGCTTCGGTCTACCAACCCGCAGGCCCCGAGTTCGAATACCGCAGGAATTTTTATTTTTTATGAAGAGCGGTAGAATTTAAAAAGTTGATTTCCCCCCTAAATTGAAGTTTTTTTGTTCATTTTCAAGTCGAACATATGCTAAAAGATCCATATCTTCAAATAATTTAGGAGAATGGGCTTGTATGAAAAACTTTCCCCGGGTGTGTGGAGGATCCTTAAGTTAAATTCGGCTTTAATTCCTATTCCATCAATGTACATGGTCTCCGATGACTATCTTCCCTTTGTTTCTATCCTTGTCATACTGTCTCTTTCTTCTTTCCTTTCCAAATCTGTCAAACTTAACGGTCTACCCCTCTTTCTCGTCGTCACCATTGTTGTTGATAGGCCGAGATGGATGTCACGTGACCCATTTAAGGCCGGGTTATTTAAATCTTTTGTATTTTTTACCGGCACGTAAAAAAATAAAATATATTTATTTGATTTCCTGTATCTTTGTTATTCGATTGACTTATACAGCGTGATTTATGTGAAAGTCCTGTCTTTTGATTAAGTAATGAAGCAACTAAACAGATCTTAATCATCTTATTATTATTCACTAAAAATACGCAGCATATACCTTTAATTATTATTAGAGTAATCAAAATAATTTCTTGATACTCAGTAATATTTAATGTTTGAATTTATTGGTAAGAATGTATGGTTCCCTGTAATATTCTTAAGTTGTATATACATGTACATGTACAAATGCACCTTGGTGAGCTATTAATATTAGATCTTCTGATTGTTTTATTGAACACGATACTTTGTGAAGTATTTTTCTTTCTGTTTATATTTTGATATCGGGCCTACCGCTGGACAGTTCATCAGCCTGTGAAAAATGACAGATTAGTAGAACATGCTCTGCCAGGAAAGAATGAAACTGCTTGTATTTTGTAAAATGGTTAATTGAAATGCTGCTGGACAGCATTGTTTGTTTATCAGAAACATGTCTTTGATCATATAAAATGTAAAAGAAACCCCCAGAACTTAATCTTCAACAAAATGTGTTTGACTGTCATGTTTTATGTAGATGCTGATGTACACAAGTCGACGTCTAGACATGTCAATGATCACGTGACATTTTTGTGTTATAAAAGGTATACAATGTTGCACTTTCCTAAAACACGATAAGAGAATCAAAACCCCTAAATCATTAATTTTGGTTTGGAGATGTGACGTCACAAAATGTGAATTTTCAAGACCAGAAAGAGTTATTATTGTAAACTAAATTAACTACTTGGACCTTTGTTGCATAACATTAACTAATCCGAATTTATGTCAGATAATACGACGACTTATCTTGTAGAAATATGAATATGAGCATATTATTGTGATATTGGATTCGCATCACAGATTTTCTAATGTTCAATAAATGTCCAGTTTATCGAAGTCATTTCATTGAAGTCTATGCATGTATCTCTAAGATCGGGCTTCTAATGTTTTGTCCTGTCTGTCGTTATTAGATAAACTCATATATGCAATTACTTGCACCGAAAGTAGAGTGGAGCTGTGTACTCATTAGACTGATGAATCCGCAACATAATTCAGTTCCTTGAAAAAATTGAGAGGATTGTGACTGTTATTCATTGCCTGAGATACATTTAAACTATGTGTTAAAACAATATGCTCAATTAGATCAAAATTAGATATTTACACAGGCTACATAATTCACAAAACATTAAAACAAACAAATCATAAAACAATTCGTAGTACAGCATCATGCAACCAATGTAATGAATCATGCACGAGATACAGGCTCAGTTTAATGTTAGTAAGTAAGTAAATAATTCATTATAGTGACATGTGTTATAACAAATTACAAATATGAAATACAAAATAAATAATGAAACACCCGGCCCATTGGACCTATATGTCACTGCAAATACATTTATAACATATATACACGCACACAACAAGCAGGTTGTTATCTTCTAAATATGATACCAATCTATTATTTAAAATGGAACTGTACATTTTATAAATAGTTGATAATAGACTGATTCCTCGATAGTTAAGCGGTACTCTTGGATCAATGTTAATGAAATATTAGTTCATTCTCGGGGTGGGGGAATTACCTAGATACGGGTAATATTTCTGTGTGCGTGACAATTCATTTCTTTTAATTATTAATTCAATATGTATAAACATGTATCTGAATCGTAAGGTAAAACGATTAATCATTCAGACATGTCCCGGTTTATACCAAGGGCCATCTTGACATGATATACCTCCTTCAGTACTGATATCAATTCTTATCATCTAAGTGGTCAGAGACAAAATACTTAAGGTGTCGGGTATGTACCTTTGGCGTTCCCTATGAAGCACAATTCTTGTATCTAATCTGTGTATGTAGGTAGATGTCAAAGTTGTAAAGCCTGAAAATTGCCATACCACATCACAGGTACTGTCTCTCCCATTGACACTTGGGAAACATTATACAAGTGCGGAAATATAGCTCTAAACTAACCATACCGTACACGTATCCTGCAGTTATCGCCAGGAAAAACCTTATCATGGTGTTCCATATCTACACAATGCATTCACTTCTTAGCGTTTTAGTTCTTGACCTTTCATGCACAAGAAAATGAATCTTCCAGGAGGGAATCAGGTCGGATGGTTTCCTTCCAGAAAGACATTTTTACTACCTCTGTGCTTTATTCTGTTCGTTCGGAATGTGTCCGGATCTCGGCTGGTGGTGATACTCCTAGATGGGTTCCGATGGGACTATTTGGAACAAGATGGCCACATGTTGCCGGGTTTTAGCAGTATCCAACAGCAGGGCGTGAGGGCGGAGTATCTAGTTCCTGTGTATCCAACGCTGTCTTTTCCAAATTACTATTCTATCATGACAGGTTAGGCACAAGTCGGGTCAAACAAGTCAGTTCTAATGTTTAATGTATAATAATATAAGAATGATTCGATATGTAAGGGTCTAAACTCTGGATTATTTAATGTCAGGTTTCCAAACTTTCAAACCGTCCTGTTCTAAAATATAACAAATTACAAAGGTCCCACGCTCCCCCCGGCCATATTTCCATTAGCTATTCCGCAGGTAAAGAGGGTGTTGCAAAAAAAAAAAATCCAAAAAAAACCCCCCGGGCTTATTACCTAACGTGGAAAGAACCTTTAAAAGAGTCATATCTAAATATAGACACATTAAGTAGACGACTATATTTACATAGTGGGTATGTTCCGTATGTAGACGAAATACACAAACATTATACGCGCATTTCTATCGAACACGGCAACCACAATTTGAATTTCATAAATACAGTTGATGACCATATATTCTGTATTTTTATCCCGCTTTACTGTCCAGCGTGTTTAAAATATCGAATTTGCTCTTCACACCGTCAAAGTTGTAATTATAATCATCGTACGTTTTTATATTATCTAGATTAACGCCTAGTCTAGATAAAAAGGTAGAAATTTAGTCGTTCATATTTTTATTTACCTATTGTTTCATCACCGATTAATACTTTTTTTTTAAATTTATTTTTTGCCTTTAACAACCTGTATGTACACGTATCTTTGAAAACAGCATACTCGTTTATTTCATAAAATGAAAAACACAACTTTCTACATAGATGCGTAAATTATTTTGAAATCCCTTGTTCAGAAGAAAATGTTTATAATTCAAGTTTATAACGGGGACTTCACACAGTGATAATGTTGAAAAAATTAAGCATGCACAAATGCAAAATGTTACATTGACAAGCCTTAAAATAACTGAATTCGGACATTCTTAAATTATCAATATGTTACATTTTCATGCGATTAAAAGGAATATCATTAATCGCGTAAAATAATGTAAAAAAATATTCCAACTGTTCCGGGATTCGAACCTCCAGTCAAAAAATCGGACCCATCAACATCCTACTCTCACGTCGTAACCACTCGACTAATCTATACATTATTTCTACATGAGAAATTTAACATAGGGTTCTTAGATTTCAGAAATACTTTACTCATTCATGATTTTTTCCCAAAAGTTAGATTTTTAAAAATAAGCCTCTTTGAAACAAAAATCGGAAGTGGCAGTTTTCAAGAAATTGTCTGACTTTACATGTTAAGATTAATTTAGTTTTGTTTCAAGAAGCCAGTTTTTCACAACAGTGATGATTCCCCTTTTATAAAGCGAGAAATCTGCCACATTTGTCTGTGTATTTCATGGTCTAATAAAAGTTAGTACAAACTCTTCAGAAAACATTGTATACTGATTTATGTACGACGTTGCATGCAGAAAAAAAGAAGATTTACGTCGAATACTGTGACTTTGATTTTTCCATTTTGTCTGCAACGCCTTTAGAGAAAATAACATAGGAACTGCAACATCTTCTTTATGATACATGTAGTTATTATAAAACAGTTTTAAAGAATGCACTTTAAACACTACCAACTGCAAAACACTCAATCTTGTGAACAATACCTATACATAGTGTACGTTTTCAAAGAAAGACAATTCAAATGCTTGCATTTTAAATATGAAGATATGTGAATGAGGTTTTTTTAAGTCCCCTTTCTATCAAACTGGCATGCCATTTGGAAAATTAGAGCCAGTATTTATTTCTGTTACTCTGTCTGGTGGTTATTCTGTCCCAACTTGCAGTTGGTTTTCTAATTTTTTGGGGTACGGTTTGAGAAATGATAGGAAGAAGCAATTATTTGCTCTCAGAATGCTTGCTATTTTATTTTATAGTGATAACATATTATGTTTAGATGTATTATATATTAGTTCCAAACCCTTGAAACCGGAGGGGACAATAGTTTTTATCACTGTCTGTCGGTCATTCTGTCCCAATTTGGTTTTCCAGACTTTTTATTGTTACGGTTTTGGATAATTGATTTGAAACTTGCTGATAGTTTTATAAATAGAAAGTACAAATTAAGCAAGCTATTAAGATTGTAATTGCTGTGTCTTTTTCCTAAAGGTGTGCACACCGAGAACCATGGGTATGTGACCAACTTTTTGTTTGATGAAAAACACAGCAAGAATCTGTTCATGGACGATGACGATTTCCACCAAGAGAAGCACAGTCCTCACTGGTGGGAGGACGCCGAACCACTGTGGGTTAACGCCGAAAATCAGGTTGAACGTGTCAAATCGTAGTGTAGATGATCGATCGTAGTGTCGGTGATTGTAGTGTCGGTGGTCGTAGTGTAGATGATCGTAGTGTCAGTGATCGTAATGTCGATGGTTGTAGTGTCGGTGTTCGTAGTCTCGGTGATCTTAGTGTAAATGATCGAAGTGTCGGTGATCGTAGTGTTATTGATCGTAGTGTCGATTGTTGTAGTGTCGGTGATCGTAGTGTCGTTGATCATAGTGTCATAAATAGTAGTGTCGGTGATCGTACATGTTGTGTTGATGATCGTAGAACAGGCTGAATACATGTATATATAAACTACATGCATGGAATATGTATTCCAGTGTTTTATATGTCTTTGAATCTTGTTAGTTGTATATATAGACTGGCCAAATTATATTTTAAAAATATCATTGCATGTGAGTGAACATAGCCAAAACGAGGCTATATAATATATCTAAAAATGGTAGTACATGCTACGTTAATAACTAATGGAAACAAGTTTAGCAAATTCTAAATAGCTTTAAACTGTCCTTCAGTGTTCTCAATTCCTGTAGCTGGTCGTGGAATTATAGATATTAATTTTGGGCTTCAAATCCCAAAAATTATTGCACTTATTGAACAGTGGAAACGAAGAATTCTTACTCCTATTGGCAGAATTATTGTTATTAAGAGTTTGCTTATCCCAAAATTAAACCACTTGTTTATTTCACTGCCTACTCCAAAAAGGGAGACAATTCAATACCTATATAAATGTATCTTTGAATTTTTGTGGAAATCTAAGGTAGATAAAGTTAAGAGATCAGTTATAACACAAGACTATTTTTCAGGGGGTATGAAAATGATTGATATAAACAACTTTATTACATCCCTTAAATGCTCATGGATAAAAAGGTTAACAAAATCATATAAACCATGGATGGATATTTTTTTTACCATCAATGGACATGATTTTTTACAGAAATTATATGATTTTGGAGACACTTTTGTATTGGAATGCCTACATAAAGAAAACAATGCCTTTTGGAAAGATGTTCTCTATTCTTGGTCATGTTACATTAAATCTATTAATAACCATCCAACCATCATTAAAGACAACATTTTAAATGTTCCAGTATGGTATAATTCCAATATAAAAGTAGCCAACAAAACAATTTTTTATAAATCCTGGTATAAAAATGGAGTAAAGGTAGTGAAAGATTTTCTTGATGAGGATTGTAATCTTTTAGTTTTTGATGTATTTAAACGCATACATAACCTCAAGGATATATGTATTATGCAATATAATAGCATTACAACATCAATTTTGAAATGTTTGAAATTATTATCTATTGATAGGACTTCTGTTAAAAGAATTCCCAATCCATGTATGCCAGTTTTTTTGCAACCTATTTTAATATCAGAAAAATGTACTAAAATCATTTACAACTATTTGAATGAGAAAGAGGTTGTCCCAACTGCTATAAATAAATGGAGGACAGAACTAACCCCATATGGTGTTGATGATATTTCAGTAATTGATGTTTTTAAGATTTGTTTTAAAACAACCAATGATTCTTCTGTTCAATGGTTACAGTTTAGAATTTTACACAGAATTCTTCCAGTTGGATATTACCTTAAAAAAATTAATATTAGGTCTTCTGACAGCTGTGGGTTTTGTAAGAAAAATGTAGAAACCATAGTCCATGTTTTTGTTTCTTGTGATATAATTCATACTCTGTGGAGTGAACTGAGTCTACATATTTACAGAAAAACTTCTGAAAGGATTGGATTCAATGTATTAAATATCATTTTTGGTGAACTTCCATTGACATGTCATAACAAAGTTATTAATTTTATTATTCTATCTATGAAGCAATACTTATTTTCTTGTCTAATGGTGAACAAAGTGCCAACACTGAATGGTTTTCTTTGTCATTTAAAGGGGAAATTTAATGTTGAAAGATATGCTGCAATTCAAAGTTTCAAAGTGCATAAATTTGAAAAACAATGGGATATTTGGAAAGATATTTTAGACTGATTATTTTCTTCTCTGTTTTTGTTATTGTTTCCTATGTTTTGTTTTTTTTTTTACTCTTGTGTATTATTAACTTTACAGCTATTAAATCTTTTCCTTACTTTAATTATTTGTTCTTTTTTTTTTTTTTTCTTCAAGCAAGTAACCACTGCCTAGCATTATAAAAGTGCATGTACATATAGTTTGGTATTTAAATATCAGGCGAGTGTGTGAGCTGGAGTGACTGTGTGTGGTTTTTGTGGATGTAGTTGTGTGTATGCTTGTATTTCATAAATAAATAAATTATAAAAAAAAAATTCTAAATAGCAATAAGTTTTCAAAGAAAATTTAATTCTTTTTTATATAATGTCATAGCGTCTGGAACTTTTTATATGTGTCTTTTAGGCGCGTTTGCCTAAAATTGAGATATGCTTACCACGTGCTTTTTAGTAAAGATTGATTATAAAAGGGAAAAAGAGATCCTAGGAAGAGTCGAATTTTTTAAAATTGATTCAAAGTTAATACCACTGTATTCGGCATCTGTTTTACTGATTTTAGTTTTATCGTATCTAATAAGCAAACAGATATTAGCGATACTGTATCAAAATTTAACATTATTTGTATATTGAACAATACCCCCCAAAAACATCAAATCATTTGAATAGATATTAGAGAATATTGCTTTCAACTAATTGCACTGAAAAATTAAAGCTTGAATTTCATTACTAGCAATTTTTGTTGTTTTTTCGTTTTCTCATTTTTTAAGATTTGAAACCTGCGAAAATTATTAAGTTGAACGTAAAATGATCATCAGAAAATTATCTCTTTTGCGCAGAACAGTATTTCAACCAATCAAATAAATGTAAATTTTCACATCATGTACATGTATTTTCTTATAATCAAAAGGAAAGGAAGTGCACAACCCGGAGACTGTAAATGTTAAATAAACTTCCAAAGAACTTGGAAGACGGTAATCAACTTTTCGTGGGATAGCTATTGTTTCGAAGCAAAATTCAAAATGATTAACATGATATTTTTAATTCCAGGGAAAGAAGACGTATTTCTTTTATTGGAGAGAATGTGATGTAGTTATATCTAGAGTTAAACCGACCTTCTGCAAACCAAGGACGACAAAACCTGGAATTCCGGAAATGAAATTCGCAATCGAAGAGTCTCTTCATCTTCTGCAAAACGGATCCGCAGATTTTATAGGTAAGTTGTATTCATAGAGTATTTCTGATTGAATCTTGAGTTATCAATGATATTTTTACGCCATGAAATAAAAGGAAACAAAATTTAAATAATTTATATAGCATACTCATCATAGTATGTAATGAATATGGATTTTTATTGATTTTTTAAATATTTTTTACAAGGAATTTATGTCGAGGTAGTAGATTATTATGGACACATCTATGGTATTGGTTCTAAAGAGCTGAAGGAAGTGATCAAAGAAGTTGACCGAGAAATTTATCATCTTAAAGAACAAATGATTTCATTGGGATTAAATGACGTCAGTGTAATGATATGTTCCGACCATGGAATGACCCCCATCAAAGAAACTTTTGATATTGAGGACGCACTAGATTACGAAGACATCACAGCCTTAATACCAGAGGGAGCCACTGTCAAAATATGGCCGAAAGATGGCGCATTAGAGAAAGTAATATTGTACATAATAAGTCAACTTTTCCTTTGAATGTTAATTGGGGAAAACATTTTCCAATTTTTTGCACGAATGCTTGTAATTAAATATCAACTAGCCTATCATTGCTATATAGGTATATAACGCTCTTCAAGCTTCCGCTGTGAGTAAGAAGATGACTGTATACCGGCGAGACAACATTCCGGAACGTTACAATCTGAGGGGACATTACCGTGTGTCGCCCATCTTTGTGGAGGCGGACGAGGGCGTGTACCTGACAACACCGTGTAAATGTGTGGGCTGTCCTCAGTGTGTAAGCTAAAAGTTATGTACATCAAAGATAAGATCATTTGCCGTTAATAAAAATAGTTACAATTTTTACCTTTTTCTTTAACTAGTCCATGTATATAAAAACATCCGAAGAAGAGGTCGACATTTTCATTTCTTTTGTGATAAAATGTTAGTATAATCATTGGGATTACCTGTACATGTTTAACATACTCTGTGGCATGCATAATTTCACATTGTGCATTATTTCTAATTTATTTCTAATTTTTAAAACCTTAACTAAATTGTATTTGATTGTCTTATAATCTTTAATTAGCCATCATCAAAATGAATGTCTGTTTTTGTACTTGTACGATTTTTCCACACCCTACAGAATATAAAGTTTGCGGAGCTTCCTAAGTTTGAGGGGACTGGCTACATGCGAGGAATGCATGGCTATGACAATACTGACCAGGATATGAGGGGAATTTTTCTTGCTTTTGGTCCAGGCAAGTAATTACATGTATTAGAATCAAACATGAACCATGTTTTTAATTTCATAGCTCATTTTGCAATGGTTACGGAAGATATATTATTTTAACTTACCTAACCTGAAAGCTTAAGTGAGCTTTTCTGATCACTTACTTATTCTCAAGAGCCACAGGGCCAATTTTAACATAACTTGGTACAGAGCAGTCTTGGGTAGAGGAGTTTTAATTTTGTTAAAATAGATGGGTATACTTTTTTACATAGAGAGATAAAAAGTTATTCAAAAATTTTGACATTAAAACCGTTTGGACAGACAGGTTAAACTTGTGTGACCTAAGGTATATAGTTTAGAGTCAAGTTGTTCAAATCATGAGCCCAAGTGGTAATTGGGGACACGATTGAAGGGGGTGGGGTGGGGTGGTTAGAAATTTTATATGGGAATAAAAAAAGACAAATCGTATAAACCATTTGGCCACAAAACTTGAAACTTGTAGGGAAATTTTTTTGGAAGTGAAGATTCAAGTTTGTTTAAATCTTGCTTCCTTTGTGTAAACTAATCTGCAATGTGGGGTTGAATTTTCACTTGGAAATATAAAAGAGAACAATCTACAAAAAGATTCTTCTTTAAAAAAACATTTGGCCAGAAAACTACAAGAAGGGCTAAATGTTATATATAAGAATTTATGGAGAAAATTGAAAAATCTTTTTTTAAAAACAGGAGCTAGACATCTCAATTACAAAGATATTTTGTATTTGACGTCTAGATAAAACTGATTTGGTAATAATAATGGCTATAGCTTGCTTGATCGATGTGGCCCATGGGCCTCTTGTTTGATATCCATTGTATGTCTGCAAGTGTACTTAAACTGAACCCATGACGAATTACTAAAACTATTACTATTTGTATATGAGACAGAATTCAAGAGGAACTACATCAGTAAGCCTTTATATAACACAGAGTTGTACCAGCTGATGTGCAATGTTCTAGGAGTGATTCCAAATACAAACAACGGCACATGGTCCAACGTGGCGCCACTGTTGTTACATCCGGGCACTGCAGCGCATCATTCTATGACAGACGAACTATGATTCTCCTCATCAGTGTGTGATAATTATGCCAAGTCTTGTAGTCGTTTTCAATGGACTCAAAATAAATATATTGCTAACACCATCTCGTTATTTTGGCAATGAACAAATATTACCCGAATCGAATTAAGATTGAACATTTTGCACAAGACCATATAAGGTATTTTCAATTTCAACGAATGTTAATGAGTTTTTGAAAACATTTATATCATTACAACCGACAAATACATGGTTTGATTATTCAGATCTGTTAATTATCAAAGTTTGGTATTTGAGAATTAAAGACAAATAAATCTGACTCAAGTATTCACTACATTATCTAACCTTTTGGAAGTTTTCATTTCATACTGATTACACTATGCCCCTTCATTAATTATCCATATAAACACAATTCTTTAGGTAAATTGGGTTTTTTTCCTCCACAAAGGACTACATATGGTTTGAGCCTAAAATGGCCCCCTAAAATGAACATCATCATTTTACTGTAATTCTTTGTTTTCTTTGTACAGATATACATTTGAAGTTTATTCATAATTTTTATTTTGAATAAAGTGCCCACAATTTAAAAATATGACATCATAAAGTTTACTTTTTCCCGCCATTTTCGTATTTTTAGCGTAAAACGGCTGGTTTTCAAGCAGTTTTTCTTTAAGAAAACATTGAGCGATTGCTTGAACAAACAAAATATTTTCACCAAAGATGTATCTAGTCAGTACTTATAAATGACAAAAATTTTGTTCTTGTTCATAGCGTCGCTCTATATTTCCCATTCGAAAAAAGATAAGAAAAATGTCAAATAATGACTGATTTTGATTGAATTATAAAAATAGCGTCACTTCTGACGTCATATACTGCCAGTGCGTGCAAATTAATCAAATAAATAGGTGAAAAATATAGTTTATATCAACTCTTCTAAAAAATAACACAACAATTTAATGTACCTGAAACACTTTAAAAAATGGCAAATTATGGGGGCCAAATTTGACTAATATCATATATAGTTCTTTGGTTCGTTTTTCTGTCTGGGTCTTTTCTCTTTATTTTCACAACTTTTGTACACATTTTTTTTTCTAAATCAGATTTCCAAATGTGTGCAAAACGGGGACTCACCAATAAAGCAACTGTGCAAAATGGATTGAAGAAACCGGATAAAGTTATTTGTTTTGCCTCGGACTAGAATGTCTCGACGTCATTGGATGAAACGTGATTGCCTTACAAATTTCTTTAAACGGCGAGCGTCAAAATTTATACGGCAATATGGCGGACGTAACGTTATTTGAAATGGTTTTTTACACAAACGTTTGACCATACACTTTAATTTTTAAGCCCCAAAATATTTAAAGTGATCCCCCTTTGCCCGTGACATTATATTACGATCCTTCGATGGCATCCAGGTTTGTGCAGACGACTGACGAGGAACGAAAAAAAAGATAATTAAGCTATCTTTTGTTTGTTTACATATCAAACTTTAGGTCCTTGACAAAACAAAACACTTATTAGGTTTGTTACTGACCGTTTACAGAAATTTGTGGGGTCGGTAAAGTCCATAGAAGGCTAGGCGAAGTTTTGTTACTGTTCGCCGAGCCTTCTATAGACTTTACCGAGCCCACATTAATAAGTTATTTGTTCGGACGAATAAGGATTTGTTCGGACAAATAAGTTATTTGTTCAGGCTACCGAGATTTACCATCACCAAAATTTCCAATTGCCTCAACTATTTTCTTATCTCAAATCCATAAAGACAGTGACTTAAGGTGGATGTGCGGCCATCTTCTATTTTAGGATAAAAATGTAAACATTTCTGGCTTGTTTCTGTCCGAAACTGACTAAAACTGTTGTCAAAAGATTAAAAAAAAAAAACCAATAAATATGAGGTTCTACATATTGTTTTGTATGTATTCAAATTACGCATACAAGAACAGAAGTTGTATTATTTAAGGAAAAAGGAATCATTCTTTGAGTATTATGAGGTGATAATTTCGGTCGGGGCGTGATCAAATCCAATAAAGTCCGAAGGGCTTTATGATAGATTTGATCACGCCCCGACAGAAATTATCATCTCATAATATTCAAAGAATGATTCCTTATTACTTATATTTATATATTTTTCAGCAGTTGTACGATTAAATATTTTAATATTAATATTTAATATTAATATTTAATATTATGCAAACCCGCTTGCGTCCCCAACAATACGTCTTTTGAATATATTTGGGCTGTATAGTACAAAATCGATTCGTAGTGTTATCAGAGACATAGACACTGGAAAATGTAAATATTATGTAGAGGGTATATGTTTTTTTATGAAAAAATATATAACGTTAGGTGCCTATGACCGATAAAGACGCAAGGCTCAAAAGGAAGAACACCAAAAAGTGTCTTTATACAGAATTATGTGTTGGAATTGTTTGCAATCAAAACTATTGAAAGACGTAATGTGGATTAACTGAATTTTTAACTTAAGTTATTGCATTAAATGTAATATAACATGCATTGCATATATATTAAATACGGCCTTTTTGGGAGCATGTAAAAATAGAACTAAATATATATTAAAGGAAATTAGAAATGAAATTGAAGTTATTTAAACAATAAATTGCTGAAAAAAATACATAACCCGCTAATGCGGGTTATGTATTTTTTTCTGCAATGTCGCCACCTTCATATTCCGGATGAATCACCAAACATTTTTTTCTGGAATGATCGCTACCTTCAAAACCCGCATGAATCATCAAAGAAAGCATTTGATTGTTTATATTTACATCTTTCTTTTAACTATTTAATAAATTGATTATAAAAAGTAAGTACAATTCACTAAATTACTGTTAATGTACATCAGTACGTTAGCTAAAAGAAACAACCAAATCGTCTCCTATGGGAATTTGAGTCTGAAATAATCATGATTATTTCGTGCAGTCCGTGATTTTTCTTAGGCCGCTGTAGGCTTCGACCTATCGATAAACAGGACATGTCGATTTCAGTCCTGCCAGTTTCCTGTCAGTTTCAGCCCTTGTAGATTTCGACCAATCGATAAAGGGGCGTGTAGATTTCAGTATAACTGTTTTTATAGATCTATGAATTATATATAAGTTTCCGTAAGAAATAGAGGGAATCATACTCGGTAGATGTAAATATTTAAGATGGTTCACTACACTATGGAATAGTTTCTCAAATCAGCAGAAAATTACTTTAAATATATATATTTATAGCATGATCATTAGAAGTATATAAGTCAAACAGGCAAAAATTCAGCAATTTTGGATTTAAAAAAATTATGATTTTTAAAAAATGATTCAGGAAATATGAAAACCGCGGGCGGATTCGAATGATAAGCGGTTTAGAAGCCGGTTACTTTAACTACTGAGCTATGATGATACTATGATGATATACAACCGAGCTATGATGATATACAACCAAATCGCTTGATATAAACAACTTAGCAAAATATTTAAATCGCCATCTTGTGACGTACCGGTAGTGTCTTAAAAAGTATAAGTCTTGATGTAGTGAGGTACCTAAAACAATAAAATGCTTTCTTTGGTGATTCATATGAAGGTGGCGACATTGCAGAAAAAAAAATACATAACCCGCGTTAGCGGGTTATGTAATTTTTTCTGCAATGATTGATACCTTCATAACCCGCGTGAATCATCAAAGAAAGCATTTTATTGTTTATGTTGACACCATTTTTTTTAACAAATTAATAAATTGATTGTAAAAATAAGTAAAATTCACTAAATTACTGTTAATGTACATCAGTACGTTAGCTAAAAGAAACAGCCAAATCGTCTCTTATGGGAATTTGAGTCTGACATCATCATGATTATTTCGTTCAGTCCGTGAGTTTTTTTTTATGTCGCTGTAGGTTTCGACCAATCGATAAACGGGGCGTGTATATTTCAGTCCGCTGTTCTATAGAACTATGGATTAACTATAAGTTTCCGTAAGAAATATAAGGAATCATACCCGGTAGACGTAAATATATAGCAATACGCCGCCCCCTTTCCCCACGGATTAGAATATGTTCCCTCTCACTTTCAAAAACGCTGCTAAGTGCCTGTAAAGAACTTGTATTCTACTTATGTATACAAAAACTATCATAAAACCAGAAATATGAGCGTCTAATTTTAATCCCCTGGTATGGTAAGCTCTAGTTGAGGAAGCTTGGTGGTCAACGATTTGCCTTTTACAAATTCTGAATATGACGTGTTTGCTATTTTATATCTTTTAACAGAGCTGTTCGTCTTAAGGAGATAAATTTGATCTAAACAGCTCATGACTATACAGTCATATTAATACATGTAGTGACCAATACCTTTGTGTGTCTGTTTTCTTATCTACTGATTATGTCATTCTGTAAAATAAATTTATGTTGTCCTTTTCTTGGCATTCTTGTTTCTAACTACCCTGGACAGGTTCTTTCTTGGGTTTATCTTTAAGGTGTGTTTCTTGGAAAAACTTCTGATAATAAAAGAACCTGAACTGAAACTCGTAGAACAGTTATATTATACAATTCCTAAAGATTTTCTATGAAAGGATCAACTGATTTTTATGCTTTTAAAATGTCTTATTCTAAGAAATTCAATGTTTTTTGATTAATAAGAAACAATCAATCTAGATTTTATATTTTCAAACATCAAACCAGTCATAACAATAGTCTTTCGAGTATATGGGTATACACATAGTTTAAAAATAACCTACATATAAGTACGTGTAGATTATTTGGCCATTTAAAATTCTAACTATGCATAATTTAGATAGTCAATAGGCTTATTTCACGTGAAAATATTTCGCAGAAACGTTTTAGAACAGGGAACTTTACCATATGTGGGATATTTAAAAAGCTCCTCGCCCAAAAGTTCTTCACTTTGAGAGCGACTTAGGATTTGCTGGAACCATAATCAAGTTTCATTACAAGCCACGGTTAAAAAAAAAAACCCGTAAGAAAATGCAGAAATCTACCAGCACTAAAACTTCTACAAGCACGAAGAACGGGAAGACTGTGAAAACAACAGTGAAGGAGGAGACCACCATCTACCCCGACGGACGGAAGGAAGTCACGACCACGACGACGGTCGATGAGGGCGGGAACATCTCAGAGGAAGTTAGTACCTCTGTCAGCCAGGGTCAGGTAAGGGACACTGACCAGTCCAGGGCGTGACCATGGAAACCAAGCGGTCCAGAGACATTAAAAAATGGCAATTCATTCCGTGTAAAAGCAAATGCCAGTATTTTATTCCTATAAATAAATAAAATTAAATAGAAATGCGTAAAAATGTTAAAATGCGAAAAGAAAATCTGATAAGGTCTTCTCGGTATTTTATCTTAATCATAGATTGAAAAACATAACTTTCTTTCATTTTAATTATATCCATAAATGTCTATTCAATAACTTTAGTTATGAGATGTGTACATACACCAGAGTATAGTAACGGTGTCACAAAGCAACACATTGAGTCATAAACTTTTTGGTTTTTTGTTGTTGTAGCCTCTGCCATCTGGTGGGTCCGGAACTTCAGTGGCCTCCAAGCCTGCCAATGACTCGCAAGGGAACCAGAATTTGGATGAATGCAACCAGGACGCTCTGAAAGCTCACAATGACCTGAGAGCAAAGCATGGAGTACCCCCGGTCACACTGGCAAAGGTCATTTTACGGATTTACCTTTTTGATATGGATATTTCAATTGTCTTGGTCCCGTCGATTTTTTGTTTGCTTGCCTTTTTAACTACACTAAACATACATAGTGCTTTGAATAAGAATAGACAGTGTTTTCAATAAGAGCCGGCAACCGGCAAAATTAACCGCCTGTAGAATAAAATTTTCCGGCTGTGATTTCCGTCTTAAAAAAATTCTGCCGATAGAGTAGCTTGATTTAGTTAATATCAAAATCCTTATTGTTAAATGCGTTTGAAAATATGGCATCAAAATAGTAACACGTCAATGTCCCAGATCAACGTGAACTGGTTCCCACCATATGTCAAACGATCGATTTAACGACGATCGGATATCCCATGTCGAAGAGGAAAATCAACGATTTTTTTCTAATTGTCTCCAAACGAAGAAAAGCAATAGTTTTTATATATTATTTCTAGAGACCGGTGTATCTTTTTTGACATAACGTAACTTTTAACTTCATGATTCGACATTCTTTCAAGGTATAGATCAACCAGAATTTCCTCATAGCTTGAAATTTCTCGCGATTGTTATTACGTAACTCGAAGGAAGTCAGTTGATTTTGCTACATTTAAGAAACAGACTACCACGAAGTACTAATTTTTTCTCTTTCAGACCTTAACTTTTTTGTTCTCAAAGTAAATATATTGAATATATTTATTAAAATATTTTCGTAGTCTAAGACTGTGTTTTAGCTTGAATTTGCAGAAACATTTTTCAGTGAGTGTTTTACTGCATACGTTTCTGATTTCTGATTTTATTTTTATAATTGTAGGTACTAAAAAATAGAATTTTGATTGATGTTTTTATTGGAAGGTAGATTCATGTGAAAGGGAGTAAATATACAGTATATTCATCATGAAAATTAAGCACAGTTAATATTTTTTATTAGCTGTAAATTGGTAAAAAAAATGTTCAAGAATTTGTTTTACATATTGGTGAATAGAAAAAAAATAGTCTTTAAAATGGCACTATTTAAGGTACAATTAAGCAGTTGCTAGCGGTAGACATTTGATAAAACTTATACTTTTTGATGGCCCTAGAAGCAGGAAAAGTACCTTCAAAAATGATTATTTTTTTGTGTTCGGCCGGGGGGCTGAGCCCCCCACAAGGGCTCCGCCCTGGACCCGCTGGGGGCCTGAGGCGGCCCCCAGACCCCTCGCCGAGATTAGGTTTCCTGCTGTTCCAATTTTTTTTCCTTCTATTCAAAAACTTATTGAAAACACTGATAGAGCTATCAAAAATATTACTTATGTAGGATCTTCAAGATTACGCTCAAAAATGGGCCGAACATATGGCTAGTAAGGGCGATTTCAATCACAGTAATTGCAAGTTAAATGGCCAGAGCATTGGAGAGAACATTGCCTATACGGGATCTTCACGACCCACGGATTATGCAGGTAATTAGTCATTTCTGGTCTGTGTCACCGTGCCTGTGTACACGGTACGGACATTCGGAGAAGAACTGTAAATATTTTAGTTGTTAAATCAGTTTATTATGAGGTAAGCATAACACGGACATTGATTTTTTTAAATTACCGATGTATTGATTTTTAAAAATGTATTGTTCTGGGATGTTCGTCTCTACGTTGAACTAGTCATATGCCCTTTTTAAATCCGGGTTAAAGTGCTAGAAATAAAATGTAATTTCAAACTAGTCTATATCTAAACACAAGGGTTTAGTCCCAAGATATCGTGTTAAATGACAAAATAAATGTCAATTCAAGCGAGAAATCTGTTGATTTCTTAATTATAAGAACTACAATGACTTAAATAAACTTAACGAGTTGGTCCACATTAGTTCTTTTATACGACAGGGGTTTAAATTTCATTTTTAAATACTGCAGGTAGATTTCCTCAGTAATCAATATTCTTCCCAAAATAATATATTCACATAAATAGAATTTTAGGAATGACCAACAGCCAGGAATAAACATTGTGTTTAGGGAACCGTAAATTGGTGCTAGTTAAGCTGAGACCCATTGGTGGGTTTGTCTGCCCTTCAAAATACAGTAACTGCGATGTAGATGATAATCCTTAACACTCAATACGCTTGTGAGAGGACAAACATACAGACATGTATCTTGCAGAATAAAATTGCTCACTATAGTCTGAATAATGCAGGGTTTAATATTAAGTTTCATTGTCCTTTTATGATGACTATGAAGTCATATGATACATCATATCTATGCTGAAAAGTGATATAATGAATATTTAACTACTATTTACAAATGATGTTATTTTACCCCAGGGGTCTATTACAAACATATTATGGATGAAAGAATATATATAAAAAAGTAAATTACCCGTTTCATTTTTCTCTCCAAAATTTACATTTGGACAAAAGCATTTTAATTTTCCAACAAGGTAAAAACTAAAATATCCCCTAACTCTTCCGTACCGTGAATTTAAAAATAGAAAAATAGATATAAAACATATATATTGAACCATTCTCTTATTAATTTTGGTTTGGGTTGCCAACATGTTTTCTCTTTTAACCTGGACAGATGATCCATTTCGATCTTTAGATTAATAAGTCTCACAATTCACGGTCGTTGTTGACAAGTTTTAACAGGTTGGTATCTCTCTTAATTTCAAGTGATATACAACATATTTAATGCAATTCAATATCTTTATCGCTGAAGCATAATCATCACATGGTAGCAATTATATCCAAAATCAGAAAAAAGAAGCAATTATAAAAGAAAGAAGTCAGTTTTTTTCCTTCATGTACTAGAAACATCATAAACAGAACACTACACGTCTATAACTATTATTGTATTTTCTTCTAATTCTTAAAGGAAAAGATTTCACTCAGTCATGGTACAGCGAAATAAAGGATCACAAATTTGACAAAGACCACCAACCTGGGACAGGTAAAAAAACATGTTTATGCATTCTACGGCATTTGTATAGTTGTTATTATAACGATCGTGTACACCAACCCCAAGTTACACATAGCCAGTTTAGCTTTGCGACCACATAATGATTCGAAACTAACGGAGTACCATGAAAGAACGTAGGATGTATTATTTTAAAACAGCGAGAATCATTGGTCTACCCTGAATGATGGCAAAGGCCAATCAAATCCGGCAATCTTTGATAGTGCGCTTAGACATAAAGAGTAGTGACGTCGACAAGATATCAATTCACCATACATGTTAACCTCCAGTGGTGAAAAAGAGGTTTATTACCGTCTTCCTTGGAAGACGGTATAAAGAGTTGATATAATTTACAGTCTCCGGGTTGTGCACTTCCTCTCCTTTGTGATTGGTAGAAAATACATGATGTGAAAATTTACATTTATTTCATTGGTTGAAAAACTGTTCGGCGCAAAGGAGATAATTTTCTGATGGTCTTTTTTACGTACGACTTAACAATTTTCGTAGATTTTAAATCTTAAAAAGTGAGAAAACGAAAAAAGCAATATAATTAGCTATCAATGAAATTCAGACTTCAATTTTTCAGTACAACTAGTTGAAAGCAATGTTCTATAATATCTATTGAAATTTTTTGTTCTTTTCTTTTTGGATTGTTTATGCATGCAAGTACAAAAATGTGAAAATTTGATACGGTATGTCTAATATCAGTAAAAACGATACGGTATCGGGTAAAACTAGAACCATTTTAACAGGAGCTTGGACTTTGGGTAGTTGCGGCAAACAGCATTGTGACATAGGCCTGTCTATTTCATTGCTGGCCATACAACCATGGCTCTTTGAAAACAACTAGATTTGTCTGGCTTCGGAGCTAAGACTACGCAATCGGTGTATATTTCGCTTGAAACCAGCGTCATTTTTAACTTTTTTTGACGCAAGAATAGATAGTTACGTCCTACTAAAAGTCCAAGGTCTTGTTAAAATGGTTCTAATATCAGTAAAACAAGTGCTAAATGCTGTGGTTTAAGTTTGATTTTATTAAAATAATACGGCCCTCCTAAGATCTCTTTTTCCTTACTATAGTCGATCTCAACTCACAAGCACGTGGTACGCATTTCTCTATTTAAGGCACGCACGCTTAAGGTACAAGTACATAAAAAAAAGTTTCAAAAACCATTGCATGTAGAGGAAGGCGACCTTATATATAAAAAAAGAAATGAATTTTCTTTGATAACTTAATGCTGTTTAAAGTTTGCTCTAAAGACGGTAAGCTTTTTTAAAAAGCTAAACTTGTTGTAGTCACGCTCCAATTTCAAACCCGACAAGATTTTTGGACCATAATGGCTACCAAAATGGATATCTATCAAACCAACGAACATATTATTAAGAAAAGCGGTAGATTTTCTAATGAAAGCGGTAGGCGAAGACTTTAAAAAGCGGTAGAGATAAAACGTATGATTATTGCGTGGACCCTGAGGTCCACCCAGAAAATATATAAGCGAGGTTAAACTGGATGCACTGGGAAAAATTTAGCTTGCGCATGAGCTAATCTGGTTCCTGCGCAACATTATGGGTAGCTAAGGGAACCAGGCTAGCACACGTGTATCTAAATCGGGATCGGGATTTCATGCCATATATGCACATGTTCATTGTATTTGTAAAGTTGTCGGTGAACAGTACAGAAACTGAAGTATTTCTTTTAAAGAAATGATCGACATGTGATATGAATTATCAGCATCATGGAATACGTTAATATTATGCCGAAACTACAACATGCATTAATGGCATAAATCGCGATGTTTTATTGTTTTCCGAAATAGCTTAATTATACGACGAGGCTAGTGTACTTCCCGATTAAAAAACAATTGCGCATTTAAGCACGATTTAATAATTATGTGACTGTATATAATACATCATTGAATAATTATGTCACTGTATGAAAGTTTAAATTTCAAGAGAAATGCATCAATATACGAAATCAATTTACATAGTGAACAAAGTAGTACGCAAATAGTGAAATTCGCTGAACGCCTAATACTATACATGTATAGTATCTTCATTAATGTCTTCATTAATATAATTCATAATTGTGTTTAAATTCTGAGGTAAAAGGTCAGGGCTCTACGTGATACAACGTACACATTCAGTGGTTAAAGGCACTATATCCAGGCTTGCTACTATAATATTAATTCATCATAACACTTTTGCAATCACAGGTCTCCCCGTAGATGTCTTTATATAAAGCAGGGAGCTAGAGTCGGTGGAATCTCTGCAATCTTAAGGCTTTCGCGTTTCCGTTAGAAACACATGCATATGGTCCACGTATTGCAGCCTTTTTTTAAAGGACAGCAACCTGTTAACTTAATCGTAAATATTCTTTCCTGGTCCCGCCGTCACCAACTTTCCTCAAGTCATTAATCAGCCTCAAGTCTGAGTTTGGACCTGAAATTCATGCACTTTTCCTTTAATCCTAATACTTGGTATCTTTTTAATCCAGGTCACTTTACTCAAGTTGTCTGGAAAGGAACAAAGGAGGTAGGGTTTGGCAAAGCCAAGTCAGTGGATGGCTGCAAAGTATATGTATGCGGGAGTTATCGCCCCGCCGGAAATATGTTAGGAGATTTCAAGAACAACGTTTTCCCACCAAAATAAAACTGCACCGGAAGTAGATTATTTGGCATAATCAGCTGGCCGCAATAGTGGTTTTTACGATGCTTGAGTTTTATAGCTTTTATTTTATCACTTTTGAGAGTTCTATACATTCCTTTATGTTCTTTTATACGCTTATAATATTTTATATCATTTATATTTAATAATGACTTTTATTAACATGACGAGCAATAAATATTTTACATTATTTCGATCAAATGTTTTTTCTTTATTGTTGGTACAAATATAACTTAAATTGGGATTTAAATTTTTTAAGATGTCACCGACATTCAACTCGAGTGTTAGTGTAATTCATCTGAAAGAAAAAACCCACACGTGATATGTGTAAACTACGACATCCCGGGTAACCTTGGACGGCGGCCCTCCACCATTGATTGAGTAATGTTGGCACTGCTCCAGTATTATACAAACGATTTCCACGAAAACCAACATTTCTTTGGAAACGCATCCATTGAATTTACTAAAAATAAATTGATCTAAATCTCCTTAAGAGCTGTATATGAACAAAATCGACTAAATGCTTCAAACAAAGGTTTTCAAACCATGAATGCCGGCATCTTGATTCCCCGAATATTTTGTATATACAATCATATTGTAAACTTTTAATTATTCAATTATTTTTCCTATTTTTAGCGACCAAGTTTACCCTTGTGTAGAGAGTTATTTTAAATCTTTTGAAATCTTTCTCAAATTTTAATAATTTGCTGTTTATTGATTAAACTGTACAAGTCTCTAACGAACCCTTCTTGAATCACATCAGACTTTCTTCTGACATTGAGGGAAAGAAGAAGTCGCTTCCTTTCCTGTACGTCCGGGATCTTCTCTTTTTCTGGGCCTCCATTTCGCGTTTCATTAATTCCATATAAACACAAGTTAGAATCACTTGTAGAACCTGCAGTAGTGTTTGTAGACTCTTAATGAACATGTTCACAGTAATCCATGTACACTGCTCAAAGTGTATTGAAACTTTACATGACAGTAGCACTGATTAATTATTTAAGTACTATATAGTATCACTTAATTTTCGAAAAAGATAAATTGATAAATTTTCAGTATTTTTTTTTATTAAGTTAACATTGTAACATCTCTTATTTTTCGTTAATTAAATTAAATATGAATGGAAATGCAAAATATAGTTTGACTTTTAAAAAAAGTCAAAAGAAAGAAGGCACATTATTCAATCATTAAAATATTACAAAAAAGTAGTTCGTACTTCTAATGCACAAATAACCACAGCTGCTAGGATAAATGCATCAGAATGCTGCGAGATGTAGCTCCAGATCTTTCCCAGACAACCCTACAAAAAGGTAAAAGACCAAGGGCCGTATTGGTCAAACGAATATAAGGCATCCGTTAAGCAGTTTTTTATGCATATATATAGAGCAAGCATGGACTGAATTGCATTTTAATGACACAAAGCGAAAACAGTTCCAAGTTATGATATACTCGTGTAACATAGGTAGAATTCTATATAATTATAAACCGTTTTGCATTAAAAGGCATGTCCCTCTAAGTATACAAAGACAAGTGGAATTTGAACTATTCTTTGCGCAGTGTATAGAGAGACTTTGATATGAATCTTCAGCGAGAGAGGTGCAATGGCATTGGTTTATTTTAACACTCTATGTCTCTGCGTCTTTCTTTTACATGTCATTTTCTCCCTTTATTTTTAGAACAATAAAGAATTCTAATGGAAACGAACGGTAATGGACAATGACTTACATACAGTGATGGCATAAATACAGCTGTTTATTGATAAGTGATGCTAGATATAACATGTATGCATGAACAACATATAACTGTATACCTTGAGTAATTTCCATGGTTTCTTATGAAATTATCGAATTCAAAGTATTTTATGAGTTTTTTAATGAAAAAATAACTGCTTGGCTTTCTTACTTCGAAGTAATGAGTGTGGTCTTTACGGATAGGATACTTTGCGCATGCACCAGGCTCAAATGTCGTTCGTCTTGAAGCACTATTACAACAGGCCAAAGGTGTTTGTAAGTTGCTGAGCGACAATGTTTGATTAAAAATTTGCAGAGTGAAATCCCGATTAAAACGTGAAAACTCGAAGTCTCTACCGTTATCTACCCCACAGCAGGAAAACTACAAAAAGATAGAAATACTAAAATAAATTGTACGGTTTAGAATATCAACAAAGAAATGCGTTGTCTGATTCCAAAAAAGAAAGAAAGTAGAATTATTTGTCATCCCTGGAAAGGGCATACTCTAAAACCTGAACTCGCCTGGCCCGATCCCATCGGGCTGGTCTGACCTTAAAATTGGCATGGCCTCACTTTTGGCCTCAAATTTGGCTTGGCCCGAATTTTGACCTGGCCTCAAAAATTTGCCAATATTAAATTTTTACCTCAATTTTATTTCTATATTTTCATGATACAATGTATATTTGATAATTTTATTTATCTTTCTTTGAATTATGTCCGATATACAGGAAACAACAGACAATTAACATATAAAGTAAACAATGATGGTAAAACACTGTAGGACGAAGCCTCACTTTTA
Source organism: Magallana ariakensis (assembly GCA_020458035.1). Lineage (NCBI taxonomy): Eukaryota > Metazoa > Mollusca > Bivalvia > Ostreida > Ostreidae > Magallana > Magallana ariakensis. The sequence continues at coordinate 6,481,905 of CM035815.1, read as the reverse complement.
TCATCAGCAAGTTCCACGTGATGGACACCGGGTCAGTTGCTGTGTCCCCCCTGTACGTGGTCTGTAGGGAGGCCTTCAGGGGTGCCCTTATCCAGACCTGAATCTTACAAACAAATCAAACAAGTGTAAAATATACCATATTTACAGAATATAAAGCATGACAAATAATCTGGGATCTCCGCTAGCCAACGGTGAGGAATCACGGTGTTTTTCTATTCAAAAGAATTAAACAGAATTGACAAACACCGTGGATCGTCAGCCTTGGCTAGCGGAGATGATAATCAAGAAGTAATTTGCCTTGTTAACATTGCCTCTTATGTGTATCGATTTATATAAAGATACATGACATTTTACTGATTTTTTGGTGATAAAAGCCTCCTCAATTTGGTGATAATATATGTTACATTAAACTAGTCAATTGTTATATTATTTATATAGAACTATTTTTGTACTCACAATATCAGGACGAATATAACACAGGACAATGAGAGCTATCTTGGCGACCACCAGAACTCCCGTTACTATGATATACTATATAATAATGAATGAATATCGTCAGTTGTATATGAGAAAGAAAAAATAAATAAATTCATACCCCAACAGTTTATCTTTTATGATACGAAATAATAATTAAAACTATATTATAATTTATTATAATATCATAATTCAACAGATTATTTTAAAAGTAATAAAAAAAAAACCAACACACAGTCGTCAGTAGCCATGACCGTTTGCTACAAAGACCGGATAAACCAAAGAGTGCCGGAAGTAGAAGAATGAATGTCATAACTAGAAGCACGAGCGCCACCCATCGGAGAACTTCCGTTGTGTCGTACGCATTGATGGCGTGACCAATACCGTAATCGGAACCTACATGTACAAGGGTAATGAAGTCTAATTATGTTTTCCATTGTATTAATCGTACGGACATTTTATGTTTCAATCGTTATTTCGATCGTTTTTAATCTATCACATTACGTTAATATTTTATAAGTATATTTTAAGAAATCCACAACATAAACTTTTTAAACAATTAACCTTATAAAAAAATTGAGAAAACCATCCCCTTTCTTTTTTCAGACAACTTACCAATGAATGTCCGCATAAGATCCGCCACGACCGGCGTTAAATAGGTACGCACGAGTCGTTTGATATACACCTTGTCAAACCTCACGAAAAGACACCCGACACAACAGGTGAGCCCGAGAAGCTAAGAGGAAAACTGAGTCATTAATTCATGCACAGGTGTAAAAAAAAAACTAATGATTCATTTGATCAATTACCCCCAGATATACAATTATACGATGTATGGAAAAGTTGTGGACGCGGTTTTCTTATACCTAGAAAATTGTAATAGTTAAGATGTATTCTGAATGTAAGTCGAGAATTGCTGTAAATAATAATTTTTCTGCATATTTTCCATGCAGAATAGGAATACGACAAGGGGAAAATCTATCGCCATTTTTGTTTGCTTTATTTCTTAATGATGTATAATCCTTTTTGATAACATCTAACAATATTGGTGTTTCTACTATATCAAATGAAATTGAACATGAGCTTGGGATATTGTTAAGATTGTTGATTATTTTGTATGCTGATGATACAGTTTTACTCTCAGAAACACCTGAAGATTTTCAAAACCAACTGAATAGTTTCCTATTATATTGCCAAAAATGGAAACTTGAAGTTGATATTGAAAAAACAAAAATAGTTATTTTTACAAAGGGACGGGTGAAAAATAATGTTTTTCATTACAATGGTAAAGAAATTGAGATTGTTAAAAACTTTAAATATTATGGAGTTATATTTTCATCACCCGGTTCCTTTATTCAAACAAAAAAATATGCAACTGAAAGAGCTACTAAAGCTATGTATGATTTTCTGAATAAGGGCAATCAATTGCATCTTTCTTTAGACGATCAGTTACATTTGTTTGATAAGATCGTAGTTAATATACTGTTATATGGCTGTGAAGTATGGGGATATAGTAATGTTGATATAATAGAGAGAATACATGTTAAAATTTTGAAAACCTCTTTTTCATCTTAAATCTTCTACTCCCAATTATATGACATATGTAGAATTAGGGAGAGTACCTTTAATTGTACATATCAAGACAAGAATTATTACATATTGGTTAAAAATTATCCATGGAAAACAGTCAAAATATTGTTATATAATGTATAGTTTACTCTATGCTAAATATGTAAATGGTAAAGAATCTAAATGGCTAAAGAACTTGAAATCAATTTTAGATGACAGTGGGTATAGTAATATTTGGATGAACAGCCACGTAGTTAATGAAAATTGGCTAATTAAAAGCTAAAAACAAAAGCTAATTAACATATCAGTTTCAACAAAACTGGGAATCAATCTGCAATAATTCTTCAAAAGGTGTTGTTTACTAATTAAGACTTTAGATGCCAACCGTACCTTAATTGTGATTTAAGTAATTATATGAAACAAATTTTAGCAAGATTTCGAACTTCAAACCATAAATTACCGATTGAAACTGGTAGATGGAATGACATAGAAAGAAGTAACAGGTTATGTAATTTATGTAAAAGAGACATTGGGATGATTTTCACTATATTTTGTGTTGCACCGTGTTGAAAAACGAAAAAGAAAAGTATATATCAAAATTTTATATTTTTTAGACCAAATATTGTCAAATTTAACGAGCTTTTTTCCTCAAACAAAGTGAAGCGTATTAAGCAAGTTATGTAAATTGTGTATATGTTTGTAATATTCTCTATGTTGTTAACCACAACCAAAGAGATAAAATAAACTGATCAACTGTTCATAATTTTCAACAGTTTCTGAAAAAGGTATCAAATATATTTATCTAAATTTTTGTTTTGTTTATTAAAATGATTATTGTTACGAACAAAAATTCTTAATATGTCGACTGCGTCCGATTTTGTTGCGGATGTTTTTTTTTAACTTCTTGGGATTTTACACTTATCTGAAGATGTAAACTATAGAAACATTATCTACATGTAGATTTAAAACAATAATGAATATGTACTTACCACTTGAAGCGAATTTAGAATTATTAGCACACATTTAATACATCTGTTGGCATTTGAAGGAATGACTTTGGTTTCTGCTATGGTCGAGCTAGAGTCGAACGGTTTTTTGACCAGGGTGTCCATTTTGTTTTTAGTCAAATGTTTTATACGCTTCTTACTCTACCAATGACAAATCATTAATCTTGACAGCTTCATATATCGTAATTACTCACTCTAAACATCGATGTAGTTGACCTTTAATGACCTTTCTACGTGTACCAAAAACCACGTGGTAATTTTATAAATTGTAGGTGACACAGCGACACATAACCAAAAATAATCGTTTAATGAATAAAACAAAACCGGTAACAATATAAAAAGCCTTCAAACAATCATAGCATTAAAAACCGATATAGGAACATAATATTCAACGTAGGCTAAATGTAGACATTTTACAAGTAATGTTAGTTCGTCATGGACGGAATTTAAATCTTTCACAAAGTAACAGAACTCCAGTCAAAGGTTTTTCCCAAACATCAGAACAAAATTGCATCAGGGAAGACCTTTCATTTACATGTATGTGATGGTATCTGTCTGGTAAAAACAACATCCTCGTCCGTTAACCTATCTTTTTCTTTTTCCACTTTTCTCAGAATTCACTTTGTTCTTTTTGTCCAATCCTCTTGCTATGTGAATAGCAAAAATTGCCAACAACAGCTGTTAAAAAACAAACGTGTTAAGGTATTGAGTTGATACTAGCATGATTTTATTATCAGTAAACTTTTCACAAAAAACATGTTTAAACAGACAGCTTTTAAATTTAACAATCAAAGATCTAGATTAGTAATACTAGTCATCAGATGAGTAAATTTTGATATATGAAGACTATATTGATCAATTTTTGAAACAAAATTGCCCTCACCTCTAACGCCGCCAGTCCCCCTACACAGCCCACCACAATGTTGATGTAGTGCTCCAAATACTGCCACACCTCGTCATAGCAACCCTGCAAACAATGTTGGCAACCAAAAAAAAAAAATGAAAAATGTGTATCTAATGTGTGCACTCATTACAAATTGTTGATTTTAACACGAGAAATAAAAATATAGCAAGAAAAATTTGTAGTGTTTATGTTTTAGTCATATCTGAATGCATAACTTATATAGACGCCCAACGGCGGCAAAACACATCGCTTGTCAGTTAATGAAAAAGAATGCATTCCGCGTGTTTTGTGTCATATTGTAAATTTTTAATGTACTGGGTAGGTGTAAATACAAAATTTACAATATGACATTTGTTCAGTTGTAACTGGAGTCATTAACGGAAGCAGGCGCGAAAAAGGACGGGAAAAGTACCAAATGAATTTCGAACCTCTCCAGTCATTAAACATTGATCGAATTAGAAATTGCAAGAAATACATTCAAAGGGAAACGTATGGATTGAAAAACCTCAAACGTTGGACGTCCGTGTCATGAGCTGCATGGGACAGAACCCCCAGACTAGATAGGATGTTATGTACCCAAAACACGCAATACCTTATTATAATTTGATTTTGAAGGATGCAATGGAGATATTGCACAACGCCACCAATTGGTTGCTGATTTCAACCTTTCGGCCTCTGTACAGCAAACCAGCGGCGTGTCAAGTTGTGTATGTGCGTTGATAATTTCAGCCATCGGCGTGTTGTTCCATTTTCCAGATGCAAAGTCTTGAGAACTGTCCACTCCACAACACGAAAACTAAAATCAAGAGAGAGTCGTTTGAGATTTATTGTTAAGTCGATGAAAGTATTAGTCACTCGTAAACAGGCGTGACCAGTGTGACTGTGGGTTGCAGAGTTGTAACTTCTCGGGCCTTTCCGGCGGAACTCGGAAAAACACTTCCGAGCTCTACCGGAAAGACCCGAGAAGTTGCGATTGGTTGAAAATGAGAGATCTCTGTCGTACGCCGTTAATAATTAAAAAAAACCGTTCATGCTTAGTATACGTACACGTAAATGTAATTGACTTCCAAATGATGTATATAATTTTTTAAAATGTATCAAAGACTTGTTCAAAATTAAAAGAACTTCTTAGTAGTACATTTTCAAAACTGTCTGGTATATAATTTAAAATGTTGTATTAATATTCGCTGTAGTCTTCAATATAAGTCACCTCCCGTTATTAGTGGACATATATCTGATGAGGGATCTACCTTAAGCATGATGGCATTCCATAAAACACTAATGGCGTCCATAGCATGGTCTCCGTGATAAAGGTCTTTAATGGACGAACGTAACTGCGGCTTTAAGTTTTCGTCGATCTGAAAATCGAACACGTATTAATCAAAAGGAAAATCGATAAAATAAAGCTTCTAAATTGACAGCTTGGTATTAAATATTTACTGAAGAAAATGTCTTTGAACATTGCTATCACCTAGAGTTTTCCATTGATACCTAGCTTTGTTAAAACTTAGACCTAATAATTATAAATATACAAAAACCTTAAAGATAGAAAATACAATAAATTGATTTAAAAAATTGCAGGCAATTTGGAATGAAGCCAAACTTTAGCAGTTTTATGTTTGATATTTTAATGATAGAATGTAAGAATTTATAATTATGATTGTACTGGTTATTTTGTAGAACTGTGAATTTCGGTTGTATTAAGTATTGTTGTCAAACTTGTGGCTGCATTGTATAATACAGTTGTATTGTATAATGAGGTTATATGTATTGATGTTGTTATTATATGATTCATACTCACGAGGTCCCGTCGTTTTGTTATCAAGATGGCGCACACAATCTGACCAATCAGAATCAGCAGGAGTATACAGCTGTACTGTAAACGAGATTCGGTTTTTGTTATCCACAAGTACAAGCAATTTAAAAGAAATTAATGGGAATTTTTTTTTCGTAAAATCCTCTGAAATAAACAATACAATTACCGACAACTTATTTTTTTTTATATCTTACACAGTTGTGTTGTCATATTGGTAAAGCTCAGTTGGAGTCGTGTCCCAGACAAATAAGAGTGTTTGAATTATTGTTTTAAGACTTATTATAAAAGAGTTAAATGCTCACAGGTTATGCGATATTTGAAATTTTAAAACGGCTGTAATCTTTCGTCAATATAACGTCATCAATATATATATATTAAATCACAAAGTGTTAATTCCACCTTAATTTTACAATAAAAAAATTGCTTTGATAATAGTCAATAGAAACATCAAATCTTTTTGTTTTGTTCTTCATATAAACTCAGAAGCGATAAATTTTCTTTCTAAGATTTTTCAAAGTTTAGTTTAATAACTATATAAATAAGATTTGAATGTTTTTGTAAAACGCTTTGAAAAAAAAGTACCATATAAAGGCCACATTTGGACTTGCAGCTGACGCCGAAACAGCCCCAGAAAACAACAAAGAGCAAAATGGCGCCGAACACGATGAATACGTCTGCTGCGTTGCCTAGCAATTTCTCAAGGTCAAGGTTGTTTAAAAATTTCTCTGATGAACTGTGGGTTGCTGAGTGCAAAAAAAATGTGCATGTGAGCTTTATGATACGCAATGGTTCATGTGTTCCATTCATTTATTTACACGTTTCAATTAGCTCTGAATGAAGTCATACCTGTTTTAATTTCATTTACCTCTTAGAATCGGGTCAATTTTTCTGACGAGTTCCCTCATTAAATCAGGCAGCAATGATTTCAAATCGTCCGACCCGAACTTGACGAACAGTCCTCCCACCAGACATACCGCCGCCACCAGCTGAAAACGTGTGTATATGCAAGTGCTATTTAATTTGTTCACTGCTAATATAGTTATTTTCATTACCTTTTTAACAGAAAATCCATTTTTATAGGTATCCATAGAGTGTTATTTTGTTTACTATTAAGCTTTGGATTCTGCTTTTTACATGGATTTCATACAAGTGTTTTAGTTTTTTGCTTACTATTCAAATTTCAGATTCCTCTTTTTACATGGATTCCATGCTTCCATCGTTTTCATACTTATTAGTTTGTACCTTTTCCATGTTTTATTTGTTAAAAATTTGTTGGGTTTTTTAGGGGTTTTTTTCTACAGTTTTTCCTTTCCAAAATTTTCAGAACAATTTCGTGCATTTTTTAATCTAATTCTTTTTCTTTTCATGTACTTGAATTGTCATGTAAAACGTGCAGATGTTTCACATGTTTCACAAAATATTTCGAACATAACGGTTAAAAGTAGTTATGTACATAGAACGGTAAGTTTTAAGATTTTGTATCTTATCCTTTATATTTCTGTTTTCTGTGTTAAAAAATAATAAGTTAAAAAAATCAATTTGAAAGGGATTCGTTTGAATCTTTCAGAGTTGTAAAGTCTTTTATTTTATATTTCAGTAATATTTTAATTTTATTTAGGCTGTCCGAAGTTAATTTTACTTCTAATATTTTTGTTTGCTTTTTCCCTTTAATTAAAATCGATCTAACAGAAAATGAAGGATTAAGAAATTAACGAGATGCGAATATAAAACTTAGCGATAAAAATAATTAGTCTTAAATAAATAAATAAAACAAAACATCGTGTATTGACATTTTGTGATGATGGTTACTAACCCCGAACAGCCCGTTAATGTAATAGATGATCAGCCGCCCACAACTCTTCATGAAACCCATGGTGTGTTACTGGCTGTATAGCGACATTTTAAGAAATCAGTATAAAACTCGCAAGTATTCCTTATCAAGGTGGTATAGCTAGGGTGGGACTATATCAAAAGATTTTTAATCGATTGAATTCAAGGACCTTGTTTGGGGATTTAGGAGGGACCAAAACGTGTCACATTAACGTTTAGAACCCCGATGTCTCATCCCAAAACGTGTCTACAAGAGACCACGTGCCCCGATATCTATTTGTCTTCGAATAAGTCCCAATTTATCAATATCCCAGCGAGAAAAAACAAGGCGATAAGAGGTTACAAAGCAAGAAAGTATTATCTATAAATGAGGTGTTTTAGCAACGAAGTCTTGGAAAACATTTCAGAATATCGATAATAGCAAACGTCCTGTTCACGAAGCTATCTTAGGACTATGGTGCGTCCGAAGTACGTCTTAGGATACGTCTTAGTCTTAATATGGTCACGATGGAATGCATTTCTAATGATCATATAAAATTTGAGAGTCAGTCGTAGAGTTGTAAGCAAGATACAGGGCTCTTCTTTTTCATATAAACAAGGTTCGTGCACTGTTTTTGTTTACATAGGTTCAATATACCAGTAAAAAATCTTTTACAAGCTTATTTGTCTATCTTTTTATTCATTTTAAGCACAAATTAATAGTTATTAACGTTTAACACATTCATTTTAGGTCTAAAACTAAAAATTTCATTACAACATTCAAAATGTATTTACAAAAGCTTTGTTTACATAACAAATAATTGTAAGCGCTGTAACTCGCTTATAACTCAACAAAAAGACCCACAAGTTTTGGTTGCCTATTAAAAATGCCTTACTGAAGCATTGTAAACATTAAATTCGGGAAAATAATTTTTGACCAAAATCGTAACCATCTGTTTCTCGAAGCTCTGCCTAAATTAGGAAACCGCCTTTAGGCCATCACTTACCTTGTCGTAAGACCATACTCAGTTTGTAAATTCGCGTTTTTTGGGATATTTGACCGCTGTGAAGAAGTTTAGAACAAGGCAATCTTTTCTACAGTTCCATCATTTTCGACAAAATCTACTCCGGGAGGGAGGTAAATTAACACTATTTTTTTTCAAATACAAATTCAAATTGGCGAAAGAAAATTGTTCACTTATATTTAATATCTACACTTAGTAAGTTACATTAATTGTTTTGATTACTAGTATTGTCCAAAAAAAATCTTTTGGCTAAAGAGTATATTTACATCGGTTTATATATGTCATTCGTGATCATTCTTAATTGTTATCTGTTCATTCTGAAAAAAAATCTGTTAATAATTTGTAATGTTGATAAACTTAATTAGATTACAACTTCTTTCTTTTTAACCATTACGTGTGTTCTATTTCAGATTACAGGGAAATTAGTTTAGTTGTGTTTGTAATGTAACGTTAAATTCTATGAAAAGCGCTTGCTTGTGTATTACTAGTTCTTGAATGACAAGATTCTACACTCAAAGACTGCAAAAGTGTTGTTTAAATGATTATTTGCTCGTTAGCCAAAAGCTGTCCTGATACATATTTTCTTTACGTTAAATAGCAGTTATTTGGAAAACGCTTTATTTTCAGCCATAACAGAGAAGATGGGGAGATAAGATAGCGCAAATGCCCATTTGGTTTAGTCGTGAAAAACAATTTTGAATTTATTTTTCTTAAATAAATCTATTCAAATATATTATAATACAAGTTTGCAAAAGCAACTAACTATATTCAGTTTTTAAATATATTTTACAAGCGATAAGAAAAAAATATTCAAGACTATGTAGACTATGAGAAAAAAATGGAGCACAGACCCACTCTATAAAAGAAAAGGCCATGAAGTTCTAAAAAAGGACAATATTTAGAGGTTTTAATACGTATACGCCTGTTTGAGTCAACATAGTTCAAGTATTGAACATATTTAAAGGCTAAAACTCGATGATATGTTAAATTTATGTTGTTTTGAATAATTTTTTTTAAAATATCAGACTTGTTGATATTTTAATTTTTCAGTATCTTATCCGTTCGTTTATAGGCATTTTACACGCCTTATCCATCCATCTTCTTTATCCAAGGTATTGTCTCCTATGACCATTTAACAGAGATGTTAGCCATTAATAAAATTCTGCTATACAGTTTTAAATTTCAAAATTAAGTTAACTTTTGTTCTCAGAACGGTCATGGAATTGATCGTTGATCGTACGTTATCTCTTGACTACACGGATACCCCATTCAGTGTAGCGAAAAGGAAACACGTCGGCCACTGCTGTCAGCTGTACTTTTAGTATTACTGAAACAAGTTTCCGAAGAACGATGGTATCTTTAATGAAAATACCCATGATTTATTTGTTGAAGCCTTAAAACAAAAACAGGTGTCAAAAGTTTTGTTAAAATGTAAAAAATGTTTACATCTTTTACGTAACGTATGATATTAATGAATTCATTTTATTTTAGATACTAGCTCACGAAAACTTTAAGACACTTTCGAAATATTTTGAGCCAACAGCATTGACGTTATAAGAAACTACAATTGAGACAACATATAGGAGGTATAGGTTTAGTTTCGTTTATAAACATGAACACATTATTTCTGATAACATTATTGGTCTACTGGCGTCAGGAACCTAGAGATAAATGACGCATTCCGAAACTATAGAACAAACACTGGTGTACGTAAGCAATGTTTACTAAGCAACACATATAAACAATAAACATGTATAGGATAAACGCAGACATTCATCGCTCTTCCGCTTGTAACAGGTCTGAAAAAAAGAAACAAAGCACTTGTACTAATAAACACTGCGTCTGCTCAGAACTATCAGTTCTTACAAGAAACACTAATTTTTCTATCTCAATAAGTCAAATGATAAAAAGTACTTTAAAGTAGATAGTGAAATTGAATACAAAACCGAATCATTTATGAGTTTTGAGGCAACACGTGACAATTCTATCGATCATCGAGTGCTGCGCCGGTACACACCTGGCCTGATGCGCTGTAAGGCCCGCCTGGCCCACACCACGGCGTCCTGCATGGACTTCCGGCGGTCCAGGATGTCCAACAGAGGTGTGGTGTCCAGCTCCTTCTTCATGTCGTCTGAAGCAATCAAATAAAACGCCACTGTGATCATTCTTGAATAAATGATACATGCATGATGTGTCATTAATTAACATCACAGAAATTAAAAATTTAATAATAGGCGTATTCAATGGAGAACATCAATGCACCTGACAAACAAGATGCCTTTAATTGGCTGTGTTTAATAATAACATCAAAGAATTATTTTGTCCATCTAGTGATATTTTGTCTAGCAAGTGTTATTTTGTCAAAGAATTAAGTTATGTTGAAGTACCGTCTGTGGCCAAGGTGAGGAGTTTACAGCCAAACACTTGGATGTCTACAATATCCGGGAACCTGCTCATGATGTCAATTACAGATAAAACGTCATAGCCCTCTATCAGTTTTACGTCATAACTCTTTATCAATTTGTCATTGTCTTCTTGGGCTCGAACTGCAAAACAAAACAACCATGAAAATAAATAAATTATAAAATTATAGATTATAAAAGTTCACCCCTGCGTTATTTTAAAAATGTTAAACGTATTTAACCTAATCATGCTACATGTATTAATAAATGTTAATTTTTAATACATGCTACATGTATCAATGAGTTTTAATTTTACCTGATTTAAGTAAGTTTTCGAGGGTCATAAAGGCCACAACAACGAGCCTGTGGTCGTCTTTGAATCGACGGAGGGTTGTCATCAATGTGCTCATACCATGTTGGTGCAGAAAAAGCATGCTCGTGGAATCTAAAAGATTAAGGAAGATAATGCAGATAGCGTAAAGGATTACCACAATATCGCGAACTTTATTATTTTGTGAGGTACTTGGAAAGAACATAAGATCCGGACATAATTGATGTTTGTGTTCATTTTGTACCTTGTTCCTCCGTAAGGTAGCAAAGGGCGCCACAGCAAACAATTTGTAGGTCTAGTTTACCCGGGAAATTCCTCAAGGCGTTGTGAATAAGGGACAGAACCTCAGAAGAACGCTTTTTATGGAACCCGTCTAAAATAGAATAAAAAATTCAGTAAAAGTCAGTCAAATGGGTTATTTGGAAAAAAAGAAAAAATATCGTAAAAAAGAAAAGAAAAATAACACATGAAATGTGTTGACTCACTCATTGCTAAGGCCGCCATAACTTTACAGCCGTGGAACTGTACGTCATACGCGGTAGAGTTGATGGTTAACAAATCTACCATTTTGTCAAAAGACCCACAATCAACGAACATCTTACAACCGTTTACTGCAACCAAGGTGAGAACATTATGAAAGCGAAACGTCTCATCAAATGTTTAATGATTTTGTTTTTTTGAGATTTTTCTCACCAAATTAAATTTTTTGTTGTTGCCCATTTCAGATGAAGGAATTGATCAGAAATTGAAATATACAATCATGTATCCATGATTCTGGTAATTCATTAACATACCTGTTGAGACAACTTTTTCATAGAACTGGACCAGATAAACGTCTTCTACATTGTTATTTTGTAAGACATCCGGTACAGTACATATCACGCGTTCTATGGCATCCAACTCCGAAGTTGTGATACCTGTTAACATAAACAACTCATCACTTATTTTGTGAATTGGAACATTTCTACCATTCCCTCAATCTTAACCCAATTGCTGTTTTATATAAGACTAGGTGGCCTACCCCTTGTTGAGGCTAGGTGTATCAGGATGTTCTTAACCAGTATTTCTGTGTCCCGGCAGTCTGTACAGCTCTTTAGCAAAGTTTCCAGAACGTCTAATCCCTGATCCGCCAAAAAACTGTGGCACACCGCGTCTACAAAATTCACAACACATTTATTCATCTACAGCCTTAATTCAGAATAGCGTCTCCTCTAAATGATATTCAACAAATCAGGTCTGGGACTATACCGAGCTCTATCAGATTTCCTAACAGTTTCAGGGCTAGATCCACTACATCCGGGTTATGTGACATCGTCGTCAGGCTGGTAATGGCGGCCTGTACACCACCATTCTTCACCACCGTGTACTTGTTCCCGTAAACTGCAAACAAGATGCCACCAAATCATAATGAGCAAACCAATTAAATACCATCCACATTTACACAATGAAAGAGAGACAATTCTATCTTTCTATGAATAAGAAAATCTAACCTTCTGCTGAGAGGTTTGTGAGGGCAATTTGTCCATTTTCGTGGATTCTATCTGATTTCTCATGATGAAGAAGTGCTGTTACTATGGTTTGAGATGCGTTCAGTCTCTCCAATACTGATCGGTGTGATTCTGATGAATAGACATGACTATTTGTCAGACACAGAATTTTTTTTATTCATAAAAAAACCAAAATACCAGAAAACCAACTTTAACTAACCCACATGCAATTTTTACAATTTGACAAGCCATTCCCTCTTGGTCGGTGCTACTTACTGTTGACGGCTAGCGTTCCAATGATCAGAGAGCCGTGTTCCTGTATCACTGGGCAATCCAAGTACGTGGTCATCCTCTCCAAAACAATCTTCACTTTACCATCTTGTATAAACTGTTTCTGGACCTTCTCTGAAACAATATATAACCAACAGTGTAATCTTCTTGAGTAGTTCTAGACCAATGACTTGTATATAGGTCTATGTGTGGATCAAACGCGCACCTGATATGGCCAGCACTGGCACCAAGAATGCAAAGATTTCCTGTTGGAGTTGAAGATTTTCTGGGAAGTGATCCAGACAATGACAAATTGTAGATACAATTTCAGGAACTGCCAACTCCTGGGCACCAAAGGCTACAAAAATAGTGAATACAGTTTAATACAAACTCTCTAAAACAGTTTCCACGTATTTTATTCACAGATCGAGAAATTTATTTCATTTCCAGTCCAAAAATATGTAAATTACCAAAGGAAGCAAGGTTACATAGAGTCCAGCAGCCATATTCCTGTAGCTTTTCATCATACGGGTATTTTTGAAGAGTGCTTAACACTGTAGATATCTCTTCATTTTTACACAAGAACTGCACTGCATCCACTGTAAGTAACAAAACCCACACTTGTGAAATTTCCGTTTAATGTACAAAATCTGATGTATCTGTACACTGGTGTATCTAACATTTTGAAGAGTTGAACTGAATTGATACTAACTACACTTCGTGAGGCAGGCTAGAGCCCAAAGAGCACACTCCAGCACCGCCGTGGAGTCAGAAAATGTCTTCAGAGTGTGCATCACCACATTCAGGGCTCCAGCATTGGATACGTCTGAGCACAGGTCCTCTGTAATAAAATCACAATTTTCATTAGTATAGAATATATGTACTAGTGTGGCGTTTATCTCTTGCATCCATGTTACCGGCGTACATTTTTTTTTATCTTAGAGGTTGCTTACCATGGGCTGCAAAACTACCAAGGGCCCTACAGGCGTTCTCATGAACAAGATCTTCATTTTGAAACTTTTTCATGACGTTGACGATCACGTGCACTCCTCCAATATACATCACGTTTTTCGCTGTTTGGTCTGAAAACGGAATATCGACACATTATATCGACACATTATAACGGAATATCGACACATTATACCGACACATTATATCGACACATTATAAAGTCATCTATTGACCTACTGTATATCATATCTTTTCAAAAGACGTCGACGTAACATTTTTACATGACGGTGGCAAGAATGATGTAATTTCTTACACTCAATCACTAGGTTGCTAAGGATGAAGCAGCAATTGTTAACGATTCTTGGGTTACTCTCGTGTTGCGATATCAAAGTCACAACCTTTTGGGGAACGTCTTCTTCCACCAGCTTTTCTAGTAATTCCTCTGCAGAAATTGTATCATAGAATCATGACAAAGTAGTTAATTTATAACATATTTTATGATTATTAGCAAAAACAAAAATGATGCCAACTATTTAATTTCTCTTACCAACTGCTGACATGCTTCCAAGAATGTCCACGGCGCCCTCTATGACCTGAAGGTCACTGTTGGAGGTCATCAATCGTAAGAGTTCACTGATCCCATCATTCTTCTGTACGTGAACACAGCTAGCGTCTATAAGGAAATACATAGTAAGGTTACATAAAGATCAAATGAGTCTACAGGTACTTTACCTTGGTACATGGATGTCACCACTAATTATATATTTGACAATGATGAAGTACAAAAAAAGAGAGAGAGACAGACGGAATGGGGAAACAAAAATTAATACAGCCTGGAATAGGTGCTAACTAGAGCGGTTCAATTTCAGGATTTTCAGAGAGTTGGCAACCTTATCAGGAGGGGTAGTTGGAAAGTATTGGTAGAAGTAATCTTTTCTGATAGATGTGATACTTGTAATCTGAGTTAGATTTTATAAAACTTAACTTTGTACTTTACATTGTGATTCAGTAGTTTTTATTACCTGAAGCTGCGCACATGCGCGCTAGAGAAGAGATGGCTGACGTCACTATCTCGTCTTGACCCGTGAATTTGACCATGGCGGTCATCAGACAGGATATCCCCTCGTTCTTAGCCAGAAGTACGGACAATGAGTCTGAAATAAAAGGAATTATTCATGGCAATGCTTTTGAAGGTCGCATAGACAACGTCTTCTAAGAGGCCTTTGATTATGTAAAATCTAATTATTTTTGATAGGAGGGATAGAATTCAGATGATTGAATCATAACTGTATGGAATTATGACGTTATTACCTTAATACAAGTTTTGTATCATCGATTTTAATGTCCGTCTTAAATATTTTATATTTAATAAATATCATTGTAATATTCTAACAATTAAGTACGCATAATCATAATGCATTTTTGTTTTTACATTGAAATGTGTCAGGACAATAATATAAGCCTATTTCAAATGCATTATAACCACTTTTAAAGTGTTGCTTCTGTATGCATATTACCTTTGTGTTTTTCATTTTTGATAGAAAAACCAGGGCAAATATATTGCTAGTATTATATTGCGCAAAAATATGTACAAATCGCGTATCTTAAATGTATATAATTATGTCTGAATTCTAAATAAAATGCAAATCGCCTTCAATAAATTTATACAAAAGAGTAATTCAATTATAAATTAACATTATCGGAACCGAGAAGAAAAAAACCCAGTCTTCACATTCATCACAAAGTTCTTCATGTTGAACTTCAATTCTTTTGATCATCTCACTTTTTAGCTTAACCATTCGACAGTTCTTCACGCGGTCAAGGACACATCATGACACACGAAGTTTTACTTCGAGAGTGATTTATTTACGTTTGGAGTTTCTCAAGCATAAAGTATGTTCACAGATTACCCAACGTACTCAAAATAGATAAGGCTTAAATACTTGTGATTACATTTTTTACACGAATCATTCTTAATTTCTTTTCTCAATAAAAACTGTGTTTGTTTGTTATTGCATCTTTGACGTCAGTAAGTCGGCCAATGTTCTGATGTTAAATAAAGACATGAAGTTTTTGCAAAATTCATTTAAAATTCTCACGGAGGCGTGATTAGGACTAGATAAGTCGAGCAAAATAAAGGTTTCATCTTGAAAATCAACGTAAACAAGTCACTTGAAGAAACATGTAATCTGATGAAATGCAAAAGATAAAACTGTTTAATGATGCATGGTCAGTTTTAAACATTAATAGTACACATTGTTGTTTTCGTCCCGTGTAATTTTCGCCTTTTTACACTTACAAACATCTTCGCCCCGTTCTTGAATTCGCCAAGACACAGTAACGCTGACAACGAGGGCGAAAGGGGCGAAAATAAAACGAAGCGAATATTCCCATGTATACAGTATAGCTATCACATTTTTATTAATATCAATTCCAATCAAAATGTACGAGATAATACAATATTTTTTACGTAGCCAGTTTAATTGATAAAGAGCTATCTTATTTTTAGAATTTAGACTCGAAGAATCTTTAACAAAAACGATATCTGTAAGAGAGTCCAATTACCTTAACGGAGGGGATGGGGCAGAATTGCTGCAAAATTCAGAATGAAGCATCACAAGGGTGATAGTGCGACTGCTTAGATTTAAACGGTACTGTGTAATTTGTCCGGAACCGCATCCGTCGTGTGCAGAATAAACGGGGTGAGGGGATGTTGGCGTATATAGAGGGTACGAGGTACATGTATACTGTAGGTGAGGCGCTCAATGGTCCGTAAGGTAAAGCCAAGTGCCAATATGTAACTCAACAGAAAGAAGGATTCAGCATTCATTAAACGAGTCACAACGATAGATTTAACAGACATACAAACGAGTCGGATATGGCCGGTGGTGGCATCCCGACTCTGAGTCTTGGTCAGTAGGACATGGCGAGGGCTGGCCGCCGTATTAATATTCCGACTCACGATTATGTTTGACTATGTATAACATTCTAAACAATGAGTATAAATGACAAGTGATGATATTAAGTAAACTGAGTAAAAGCTACACGGGAATAGAGTATTTAAATAAACTCATCGACACTTTGATGTCATGAACATGAACAAGTATACTCTATATACCTATACATCAGTACTGACTGTGATTCAGACTGAACAAATTTCTCCAGTATTTGTATGATCTTTGGCTATCAAAGATGGCTAGCAAAAAAAAAAATAATAAATAATAACGCCTTAACTTTAGACATTTGTAAATTATAAAAATTGGTTTTAACTACAAAGGCTAAACCTTTTTCAATGAAAAGTGACTACCCACTTAATACTAGCATCGATTCAATGGATGAGAACGAATTAACAACGACGTTAAATGAGATCTAAGATTATTCAATGGGTTTTTTTCAAGGCTTATGTTGAAATAAAATGTAACTGTCTTATCATGTTTCAAAGCTGTAGAAAAAGAAAATAAAAAACAAAGCCAACCATTAAAAACCATAAGTAATCCCCCACCACCGAAAATTTAAATATGTCGTACCGTCATAAGCGAACTGGCCCATGCACCGACACCCTGTAAGTTGGGCTTTCACGTCCTGGGGTCGCTCTTTCATGAGTTTTATTAGTTCCTCTATTGATGGTTGCTTGCATTTCTGAGTTTCACTGACTGAAATCAAAATTAAGTTGATCTTGCAAAGAAAAACGGTAGACAGACTGAACTTCTCAATAGAAAACAGATGTTGCAATTCGTAAATTAACAATTATTTTTTTCTTAATTCCCCTAACCTTTAATTCATATGCAGTTTGTTGCACATATGTTTATGAAACATTATTGAAAATAGAAATGATGCGATGTAAAATTCGATCTTTGCTTTGAAAAAGTATTTGAACCAGCATCTTATATAACCTTAAAATAATAGTCATAAAGGAATATTAAAACAGCATACACAAAAGCAAAATAAATAAATAAATATATAAATAAATAAATAAATAAATACATTAAATTTTATTTAATAAAGAATGCTCGAATTCTTCTGAATTCCACGAAACGATTTACTTACCAAATGCCAAGTTAACTTTTCCAGAACAGAACTTACAAACTGTTTTATTATAGGATTTTATCGGGTGTACGGAACTACTTTTACACAATAAACGTTTAAGAATCCCTTTCCAACAACCCATAGTGCCAGGCATGGTTCTAACCGATGAGCTGGCGTCACCCTAACAGACGGTGCAGCTTAACACTCCCCTGACGAGAGAAGGTCTTCACAGTGGCTGAGTCCCTAGCGCTCCAAGCCACTGACTGGAGACCCATAACACGGAGAATTTGTTTTGTTCTTATGACACATTGTCTAACACGGGACGTCGCTTTCATTCATTTTTATGCACTTGAACGAGACACAAAGCCTAATTAATAGAATTTTAATGCTATTACTACTGAAGGGCAATTCCGGATCATGCTAGATTCTGCAAGGTGAAGCATTACCAATGTGCAGCGCATATAATTACCGGTACATCAAACAAATAAAAGACATTGTGCAACCGAAGTACTGGTTATCATTTCCGGTGTGTTGGTATTAGATGGCTAGCATTGTATACTATATACACTATATATCAGGATTTTAGATTCAGGTATTTGAGTTATTAGGTACCCACTGATAAGACTTTTTTTATATTGAATAGTAAAACTCGTTATTTTCATTAATACCAAAGGAACTTACTTGTTGTTTTTGGTCTTACGATACAATAATGTGTCGCATAACTAATGAGGCATATACGAAAATTAGATTCTTAATGTAGTATTAATTAAAAGGAAATTCTTGATATCATATATACATACCGGTATAATTGCAAAATTTTCTGTATTATTATTTGTTAAGTTCTATATAGTTTCAAAAACCATATGTAGGAAAGGAACTGCATTGAGTTCGCACAATCTCATTATATTTTAATTTTTTGGTATGATTTGTGTTTGTTTTTTGGGTTGATTAACATGTTCCATGATAAGTTAAAGAGTCTATCAACATGGTCAACGGACTTTACAGGGGTAACATGTAATTGGATGAGGTCCGATCATCTATTGGAGAATCAGAAGGTTATTTAACCTGATAATCGGATTTAAAATTAAATAAATATTAACTTTTATTAAACTGCTGACTCATAGTTTAAATTCTAGGGGATATATATCTCAAAAGTTCAATGACTAAGAAGAAAAAGTAAGCCCAGCTCACTCTAGAGTATTTCGATTAAATTCTTATCTATCATCCATTTTTTTTATATCTCGCACGCAATTGCATAACGAAAGAAACTTATTTGTCCAAACTGTCCAAATGCATTCCAACTTCTTTTCTTATGATTAAGCTTCATATATTTTACATAGAAACTTTTTATAAATATGTTAGATTAAAGTTTTATATTTCAAAGAATTTTAAACTATCTATAATTGTTATAATTGTTATATAGATAGTTTTAAATTCTCTGAAATATAAAACTTCAATGTAACAAATAAAGTAGCTGGTGGCTTAATATGTTTTAAAACACATGCAGCATCACATAACAGAGTTTATTCCCTCACCCCAAAAGAGCAGTAAAAAAAACCCTATTAAGTTGCATTGCCCTGTTATCGCTTTGTACAAGCGATACCTTTAAATAAAATGAAATATTGAAAACAGCAAAATATACATATTTCACCTCACCTACCGTAGAGCATCTTCAACGACATCTCTCCATCCAGCGTTAAAAATTAAACAATTCCAAATAAAAGACTATTCCTTTATTGTCAGGTATACATTAAAATTGAAACTTACCCAGTGGGGGCATGGTGTCCGAATCCTTGCCTACAAAGAGAATGATACATGATTATTTGGCCGTGCCTTTAAACACCTCATTTAACAAACATGTTCAAATATTGAAGCGATTTCACTGGAACCACCCCCGCTAATTAACGCTGTGTGTGTGTGTGTCTTCCCATTATTACTTAATGAGAAACGATCTCAAACGACTACCTTTTCCTAGATGTGATGGATTGGACTCGATTGACGAAGGTGTACGCAAACTGCTTCTAGAGTTCCTATGCAATGCGTCTTATACCATAGATTCTGGTAACTGTTTATTTTGATACTCAGTGTCGCGTTTTATACAGATACGCCCAAACTGAGATCAATGAAGACCATAGTGACAGTTCGGATTAGTGGGGTGTTTATTTTTGGATTGTGGGGTCTTACCTTGAATAGCTGCGGTTACAGGCCGGACGCATCGGAAGTTGTCCTTGTTGCTAAGTAAAGGAGTCCTTTTTTCTAAATATGGCCCACTCTGATAATTAACACTAAACTGTCGTTTCATTTATTTGATAAGTCTGTTACATAAATGGATTCTGAGTTCTTTTCCCTTTTAGATAAACTATTTCCAACCTAAACCTTCTTCAAATTCCAGAAACACGAAATCAAATAAAATCACTTAATCAGTGTTTTCCTACTTTTCTCTATCTCAATTTAAATATCTCGCTTTTCATCCCAGGAATATGGTCCCATTGCACTCGCCTGTCGTGTTGGGGTTTTGGCTTACTGCGCTTAATCATATCAATTGTACGAACGGGACCAAATACCAGTGTACGCTCTCTCCTCCCCGTTTTTTTCGTTATTACTTTACCAACATCATTAGGAAAGAAAGTTTAGTCACTTTATGGAATTCCACACTTTCTACTTTCTACGAACATAATTATACACATTCACGCTCAAAAATTCTTCATTGTAAGACTTTTCTTCATTTTTCTTAAATTCTATACTTTTGATTTTTGATAATTTCTAAGGAACCTTTAATCTTAAATTATTGCTTCTGATTTGTTTGTTTGTATCTTTTTTTAAAACATCATATAGGGAATATTTTATCGAAAGTTTGAAAACGTTTTACAATTGACTGTGTAAACATAAAGTTCTTTTACTAATTAACAATTCTCAATTGTCAGCGAATCTATGACTATTTCACTCAATTGTTAATCAGTAAAAGGTATATTTTTACCGTATCAATTTGAAAACTCGAAATTGAAAATTGGTGATAAATGAAATGATATTTTTAAAGCGTGATTGCAAGTTATAAGAACTTTTTGTTTGTTTATTTAAAATATTCATCCAAGAATACTGCACTGCAATTGGGAATCAGATTACAGATATTTCAAAAATGCGATGCCGATGTATATGTTACACTTGATTAGAACTAGTTTTGGTCATGCTTGAAACCGTCACGATTGAAGACAACATGAGTCCAGCCTCCAGTTACCGAACTTAACAAACCGTAACAAATCGTAACAAATCGTCAAAAGAGCAGAATAATGTTGATCATCCGAGCGATCGAATAAGGGCATCAGCTATACACTGAAATGTCTCAGAGTGCGCGATTTGAATAACGATTTCATCACCCGAATTAGTGAAACATTTTGTTTTGAATGTTTGCTCCGATTCTTGTAAAAACTCCTTAGTCACTCCACTGTTCAGGTTAAATATTTATTAATGCGACAATACGTTATCCTCGTATCATAATGATTTTCAAAAGGTTTACTTAAATTAGCATAAATAAACGAAACGAAAGCATTATGAAGATGATTCAGCTACTAGAGCGAAATCTTGTCGCGCTGATTAACGGGGATTTATGAATTGTTTCATGTTGGGTTTTTAGGTCCCCAGATCTCAATCCGGGGTCAACTCTCGTCTTATCTTTTTTTTTTTTATCATTCAGAGCCTTACAGATGAATCAGGGTTTGTCGAAAAGATACTAGTTTCCTGACTGGGTTTAATATCGTCAATATTTTTATAAGGAGGTAATCGGGGCACACTTAGGTGATGTGTCAGGGAACATGTAATAAGCCATACAGGTAATCATTTAGACAGGTAGTATAAGGTGATTTAACGATAAGGGGTTGTCAATGTCCTCTCAATAGTCAATACAAGGTCCGGTATCCCTATATTAGTCACCCAATGGTGGGTTTTTTCAGTGATAGCAGGGATCATGCGAATAAATAGAAAAAAGCAAATGCCTCTTAACTTGTCATTCCTGAATTTACCCTTGGTATCTCAGATCCGATCCATTAGCAATCAACAGATTCAAGACGTTCTTTGAAGTTGTCCATTTCGGCTTAACATGTATGCTATCTTTACTAAATCTGTACATTATATTACATAATCTAAAGATAAATGACATGTACTCACCTTCTTTCTCTGGTGGCATTAACTGATTCTCTTGGCAGTTAAAAACCAGGTAGCTCTGTCCGACAAAGTTACGGATGGAAGCGGATCTTGAAGTGACGCCGACGTCGCTCAGAGCTTTCCTGATGCTGTCCAGACTGACACAGACGTAATTCTGGCCGTCGGTCTCCAGACGCCGGGCCTGCAGTGAGGTGCTGATCGTCTGGCTGTTTTTGAAAACGTCTTGAACGTGTTCGAAACTCCATTCCACCGACTCATCTGTTGAAATCTTATGGATGTCGTAACGACTGTTGCGTCGCTTATGGGGTGCGGCAAATGACGCCCGCCGGGTCTCAATTCTGTCAGTGTCCGAAAACTCTTTAGCGACCACCGAATCCCTCCTATTGGCTTGACGAAACACATAGGAAGAACTTTTTCGAAGTTTTTCATTTTTGTTAAGCATTTCTATCGGAAGGGACGGCATGGCTTGATCTTCCGAGATCTTTGGTAGGTTACAGTCTTGCTCAATCTTTCCTTTTTCTAATTTGCATGATTTGTAAATAAAATTCTTATTTCTTTTTGGTGGGCTGTTTTCGTACGTCAAATCTGCCAACCTTGACGGGCGTTGTAATATCTTAATGCCTTGAAGTTGGTTTTTGTCCTCGGTGGTTCCCAACAGAAGATCCAGCTGAGAACATGTGTTTGGGATCCGGAGCTTCCGACTTTTTATAGCTGTACTCTTACTTATTGTTTTGCTACGGCCATCATCATTTACACTTTGTGAAAAATTATCACCTACTGATGGCGAAAAAATTGGATTCCCTCGTTCAAAATCATTTGAATCGTTCGATAATTGTTCCGTCTTAGTTGAGATATATTTTGACGAGGTTACCCGAATGTCCAATTTTCGTGTGGCTAGCTTCATTACGTAATCAATTACACCAATTACCAAGCAAATTGACCAATAGACTGCAATTATTAACAAGTGTCCTTGTGGTCGACTTTCGTTAGTACATGTACAACTCTTACTATATAGTATAAAAGAGAAGGGAATCCAACTTGAATACTAGAATTTGAAAAGTCTAAATATTGTTCCTTGCTTTGATTAGAAAGTGCGTCAGCAAATTTGATAGGTTTGGTAATGAAACAAATTAAATGAGATAAGATTAAATTAACAACACGTGAAGGACACCACTCTCTTTATAGGTTCACCAAATTTCGATAGGAAAACGTTTAATGTACAGTATAGTTGGTGGTATACACATTGGATTTACGATAAAGAAACCTCGTACGTTCGGCGGCGCGGTGATAGATTGCAGATCGCGTTGTTGGTCAATCAACTAGCACTTAATGTCCGTTACACCTTTCTGAGCTCAATCCTAGAATATATAAAATTGTTACTGTTATTATATTGTTTTATGGCCTGTTAATGTTTTGTCGCAATGGTACGTATTGTCTTTAAGATACATAAAAATAATAATCAGAAATACTCAGAATGAGCCATAATTTAACTAATTGCACTAAATATCTGATTTAGTATCAGACGAGGAACTGGACCACAATACATCTATAAATGGCACATATGTAAGCGAAAATATCTATAGCCAGAATGTTTATTTTCTCACTCATAGAAAGGTTTTTGATACAAACATGCATAATCTTCGTAAATACAGATAAAATAATACTCTTCCGTGTTTCATGTAATAGATATCAGAATTTGAAAACAACCCCCTTCAATATATCTCTGACTGATGCTTGCTGAATTCTTTGAACGAATGATACAGATATTGCAGTATGAATGTACATTGTATACTTAAAACGAACATGAGGAAATTTTCAAACACTGAAGGCTACTTACAGCTGAAGATTCGCTGGAGCAGTAAAGGTTTGCTTGAGTTTATCTTTTCTGGTCTGATATGGGTTTGTTCGGGGAGATTGGGGTACTTCAAATGATGTTCTATCGCAGATAAAACACAGGGGTCATCTACCCTCCGCTAACTATCTCTTCTTTCCGTGTCAGACAATTATCCCCGCGAAGGCTTCTTCTTTCGTGACATTTTTTTTTTAGTTTTGGTGACCTAATGGGAAAAATAGAGAAAAAGCCACCCACCTCATCAAGAAAGACAAAATAAAATAAAAAAAAATTTAAAAATTGACAACACCCTCTCCGGAAAAAAGTTGATAATTCTGAAAAATAATAAAAAGGAATATACATTATCTATATATAAAGTTTAAAAATCAATCACATCTTCGATTAGAATCTATGGTAACACAAACTTAGTTAATGAACCGACGTAATTGTTAATTTTGTTTTAAGTGAAGTCAAAGTGTCATTTTTTCTGGTTTTAAAAAAGTACGCAAAGTTCCTTTGTAAGATCCGGACTTTACGGTTTTGACCGTCAAATTTTATCTTTAACTCAGCGAGCGGGTAATTCCTATTTGAGGTCGAATAACGAATTCATTCAATGACAGTATCACCACAATGAATCAAACCCTGTGCAGTTATTGTTTAAGGAGAGCTTTTAGTACCACAGCTAACGTTTACAGACGTAAAACGCCCATATGGCCCGCAAAAAGAAGCAGACGGCCATTTGACGAACGATTCCCTGTGTCAGCCAAGCATGTGAACGAACAGAAACTCGGGGGAAGCAAAGAACTGGCTGAGAAAGTGGCGCTTCATCGTGAGTTATTGCTTATTGCTCTAATTATTACATTATCATAAGACGAATTGTGAAGCGATTCTGTTTGAACAGTTCGTTCTCGTGCTTGGTAGAAATTGTGTTTAATTTACGTCAATTATACATGCAAGAGTTATCCCTCTTGCCATTAATTTACTGTTAGGAATGTAGAGCATTGGTGTACCAAATAATACTTCCTTAAAATTTTTGTTTTTGAAGATCTGAGATCCAGGGTATAATGATCATTCAATTACATAATATCCAAACATTAGCAAAGTTTGGCACACTTTTTCTATTGCTACCCTAATATGTTTTACGGTGCGACCGTTGGGGCGAGCGCAGCATGTGATCAAACAATGAATTATGATAAATCAATAAAAATAAAATTAACAACGTAAATGAATTTGATTGCAAAATAAAATAAAACATACCTATTTTTTTCAGTAAATTTCCATTATCCATAGTTTATAAGATTTCATATGTTATAAGATTTGTTATTTATTTATTTATTTATTTATTTATTTATTTATTTATTTATAATTTTTATTTATTTATTTATAAGTAGAACAATAGTATAATCTTAGAGACAATGTTGTTGAATAATAAAGATTTTAATATAAATGTTCATTGCACTGTATCTCCTCTTTTAAAGTTATTGTAACGTCAGTTCATCCCCTTTTTTGCAGTCGACATTTTTTCTTATTAATTATTAATTTTTTAAAATTTATGCTGAAAAATATTTGCTTATCATATTAAAGGAACATGGAGTTGCACCCCCCCCCCCACTTGGGATTGGGAGCATGTAATAAATGGAAGTGAAAATAAAGAAACCATTAAACTGCTAAAGAGCTGAAGGATTAGAATTTTCAGAATTTTGAAAATTATCTTTTTTTTTTCTTTTTGCTTGTAAAGATTTTTTGGATGAGGCTGTCATCCACCCCCCACCCCCCATTTAAAAAAAAAAACCGATGCTACGTGTACGTTCCTGAAAATTACCGTAATTATAGTGAATAAAATAAATGTGAGCATTCATCCAAATGAGTGCAAGTTACAACTGTTTCCTATATCTGAAGAAATGTCCTCATTCTTTGGCTTTGCAAGATTTTGAGAGGATTTTGGTAATTTCAGCAGATTTACAATAACTTCATTTAGAGTAATTTCCCCTTATTGTGACGTCAAAGTTTACGTTTAAGTGTCGTCTGACTCTTTAAAACTCCCCTGAGAAATAAAAGTAAGCGAAGTATACTGTTTTATTTACTTAAAAAGCATGATGTTCTTAAAATTACACATCTTATATGCTTCTCAAAAGTTTTACTTTGATTCTCGCGAGAACGTGAGGACTTGGAAACCATTGGTACTATGAATTGTGGGTCCAAATTTACTGACGCCAAAAAAATCTATCGGATCAATGTGCAAGCCTTTGTGACGTCACTCGATTATTTTTGATTGAGAGTTTTAGTGACTGTATGTCGTATACATCGTTATTGTTTTGATTGTCTTGCTGATTCTCCTGAGAGTGTGAAGTGATAAAAATTGCCATGATTACAGGGAACTACTGGGACGATAAAAACTATGCATTACTGGTCCGATTTACTGACGCCAAAAAAATCCGTTGAATGAATGTGCAACTGGTCCGAATTTTCTATTCACACACGCCTTGCCGTTAGAGCTCGCTATTAAATGTACTCAGATCGAATACAATGCGGGGCGGATGATTTAAAGCATATTTATTGTTTGTATCAGTAAAATGTGCATCTTTAATTAAAATTCTTTATTAGGAATTTAGGGATTCTGAGAAAAATACTGAACAAAAAAAGTTCATTTAAAGTTCAATCAACACTATATAAAGGATAGTATCAATGCTTAAAAATGTTTTCTCTTGTTAGTCATAAATAATACTAGTGTATATACTCATAGATACAACCTAACTGATTTAAAAATCCACATAGGAAAGGGTAAACAGGTATAAATCATGTAAATAATTGTTGATTTGTTTGTATGGTCAGTCTGTCACACTGTTTATGAAGTTCTTGGCAAGACCAGTACTAGTCACATGACTCACATCTCAATTGTATTTCATGTATAACATAATTTCATTTACAACATTTAATTCACTTATAAATTCCTTCATGTACTATTAAGCCTGATACTTCTTGACATTACAGTGACTTAGAATTAGTTCCATTAAAACTTTCGCTGGTTAAATAAAAATGTTTGAGAAATCTGAATTTCTTTGTGGAAAATTTACAAGTGAATATTGCAACACTTAATGCTTCTTTTTTCTCAATTTTAAATTTTACATATATTGATTTACATGTGTTATACTGGATAAATAAGCATAGGTGATAGAATTGTGATAAAACTGTATATAATATTAATTATATATAATCATGTGTTTTATAATGCATTAAACAGATGCTCAACCCACTGGATTTGTTCACATGAAATACAAACGCTTCTTTCGAGTGAAAGAAATGACGCCAGAATTAGTTGTTCCAGATCTTAAAGACTGCAAGGTTTGTACATAATAACAGAAAATGAACCAATGGAAAGAACTAGGCACAGTTTCAGTCATATTTTGCCCTGTTTAAGAGTGATTTTTTAAAATGTCACAGGAAATTGAAATGTAACGTTTATTTACACAAGAATACCCATAGATTAAAAATCTATAAATAGTTACCTGATTAGACGTTCACAAGATTAATTGTGAAGTCACAAACAGTGCATTTTCCCATAACTTTCATAAAAATGAGCAGAAGACACCAGTTTCTTGGTAGTTTTTTTAATAGAAAAATATGTCCGCAGCTGTCGCCCACGATGAAACTCTCAAAATAACTTTATCATGTGATATCACATAAAATATGTTAATTTCGTTGTGGGCGACGGCTGCGGACATATTTTCCTCTTCAAAAAAGTATGAGAAAAGGTGCAATTTTTCATCATTTTTGACAAAATCTTAGAAATGTGCCTAAATGTTGAAGTCATAATTATTTTTTGAAACAAGATAAAAGTTTATAACTTGGTACTTTATCTACACACATGTTCAAGATTGCATCTGTGTATTTTAATAAGATTTAAACAACTTTTGAATTTTTGGGCAAATATTGTAGGAAACTGTACCTTCTTCTTTGATGAACAAATTCTAGTTTAAATTATTAATTATCTTTAAATCTTAAATTGAAACAAAATTGATAAATGGAAGCAACTACAGTTGAACTTTGATATCTCGGACACTGATTTCTCGAATACAATGTATATGTCGAAGTGATTTGTAAGCCCTAACCACTTATTTTTTAAGTATTTTACCCTCAATATCTCGAATACTTGGATGTCTCGAAGTTTTAAAATAGTCCCATCCAGTTCAAGATAACAAAGTTTGACTGTAATTTTCTATATCAAATAAAGGAGAATAAGGAGATGAATAAATGAGAAGCCCTGGAACATGAGCTAAAATGTAACTTGAATATGACACAGCCGTGTAAATTTTTACAATATTTAGGATACATGTGTTACACAAATTAGAAATAATTATTAGTTTGTGTAATGATGGTGGGGGTTCTTGTGCATCTTTAAGGTGAAGTAACACACCAGGAAAAAGTCACTCAAATTATCAGTAAATTATTTAATTATGAAAGATATAGTGATAAATAAACTATACATATGTCAAATAAGCAATAAATTTGCAAATTGGGGATAAAAAATGAATGTCAAAAAAATTCAGTTCAGTAAGTAACAACAAAAGCCCATGCAGGATTCGAACTTGGAATGTACGGATCACAAGCCCGACACTTTATCCACTCGGCTATGGAGTAAGTCATATGTTGCTGTCGATAAAATCTTTTTAATTAAACAAAATGTCGTTTCGATAAGAGGTCAGCCATTTTATGATGATGTGTTATTCTACCTTAATCTTGAATTACTGGTCATAATGTATGATTTTGGAATTTGAGAACTATTAAAGAAACAAGAAATGAAAATACTAGAAAAGAAAAATAAGTGTGTTTAAAAGGGGAGGGGACTGCAGTTGTAAAGTGTGGCTTTTTACCTACATGTAGAAAGGTAATATTTTACTGAATGTGTATATGGTTAATAGAGCCCAGCTCCACTCGACCATTGATCCCCTGTCATTGGTGGCCATGTATTTCTCAACTTTGAGACTGCTACCCTTGTTTTTCATATGCATAATTATAATACTTACTATAGTTTGTATGCTGCTCAATAGTAGAGAGAAGATTCATTATACATGTATAGTTAAATTATGACCAAAAGAGTGACAAGAGCTCTGTTTTGATAGCCCCGTGAGCCTTAGACCACAAATTTTAGAGTAGAAGAGGCTTTTTGTTCTTAATCATGATTTATTCAATTTATCTGGAAACTGTCCAGTATTATTAGAGAAAAAAATTGAAGAACCACTTTACTGCAGTCTTTCCACTCTAATATAATAATTACTGGGGTCATGAATTACACAGTCATCAAAGAAGCTTCCTAACTCATCATAACCATATACTTACTTTGTTTGCTAGATTCCCAAAGGTATAGAAGAGCTTTAATTATTGCATCAATTTTTACCGTGTTTTAAGGAGGCTGGGGGGTCAAAAAAAATTTCTCCAAAATTCACAAAATTAGCAGAAATGTTTCACATAATCTTAATTTACATTTTAATGCGAAAGACCACATCATAATCATCGTTAATTTTATTTTTGTATTGCATCTGAAGAAATTGCATGTTATGTAAAAAAAAAAAAATTATGAAAAATATATGAAATATAAATAAAGGCAAAAAACATACCAATAACATCACAAAAAATTAACACAATAATAAAAACTTAACATTATTTGTTATAAAGAAAAATTTCACAATTTTACCAAAAATATATAGGTCACAAAAATGCAAATATGTAAAACAAAAAAAAAGTAGCCACAAAATTCTTTCCAAATTTTAACATAATAATAATCAATACATATGTAATAAAGATTGAGCATTAAAAAAAATTTTCGATGGTGAAATTAAAAAAAATAGTAATAAAAGGAAAATATTTGAACAAAATATTTGGAGTTTTACAAGTTACCTCCCTTTGAAAAGTTAGAAACTGCTGAAAAACAGCCTAAATTATTTTTTTTGCATCTTGTAACCCTTGGTTTACCATCAACTGACTCTTTAAATAATGTTTCAATATCATCATATCCATTTCATTCAGTACAATGTAAGAGTTATAGAACATTAAAGTGAAAATCTTTTTTGTGTAGAGATAAAAACGCTTTAAAATGGCAGCCACCCCCCAGCCTCGTTAATACCAAATGCTTATGGGCCCTGAGGGATGAGGTTAGTGAATTCTACAGTAAATGTCCCCCTTTCCACCAGATGCTTAACACCAAATTTCGTTGAAATAAAAATAGGCTTAGTAGTTTCAGAGAAGAAGCTTTAAATGTTTAATTTTCAGTTCCAATGTTAACGGACGACACGCGACATACTGCAGATAGAGAAAATGGAACGAGTTAGGAGGCGGTGGGGGTGTTTTGATGAAACCTTTTCTTGTTTTTTATTGTCCTAAAATGCCATACAGATTATTTTATGACGTCATTTAGACTTTCAGCCGTCACATTTAGTGTTTACCTAAGTCCTTAACCGCGGCTTGATTCTCATATTGTCATAGTAACGCTCACTTTGTGAACACTGGTGTATGGAACGCCATAGCTGCCTTAAGGTCAATTTCATATTATATGAACTGGTATTTTATTTATATGCAATAGTAATATCATTATATGCAGTGGTAACATCATTACATGCAGTGATAACATCATTATATGCAGTACTAACATCATTATATGCAGTGCTAACATCATTATATACTGTTATTTCACCATTACATTCAGGGGTAAAATCTTTATATGAAGTGGTAACATCATTACGTTATGTCGTAAGATCATTATGTGCAGTAGTGTATTCATTATATGCGATGAATAAATCTTTATATGATATGATAAACTCATTTCATACAGAGCTAAACTCATAATGAACTATTGTTCAATCGTTATGTTATATGGTACACTCTTCATGTGCAGTTGCAAAATCTTTTTATGCAGTGCAACTTCTTGACATTAGGTGATAAGTTCATTATATGCAGTACTAACATCATGTTATGGTGTATTAAAACCATTATGTATGGCGGTAAAACCTTTATGTATTGTGGTGAAAGCTTTACATGCAATTGTAAATCCTTTATAAGATGTGACAATTTTATAATATGCCGTTGTTGAGTCATTATATTATGAGGTCAGTTCTTTACATGATGTGGTCATTTCATTATATGGAGTGGTAACTTCTTTATATGCAGTCGTAACTCTTTATGATGAAGTTGTAAACTGGTTCTCGCTGAAAAGTTTTAATGAAGAGGAGGTCCAGTTTTATTTTTAAAAAGATGCCGCGTTCGTTGTGACGATGCACATTTCCTGGTCAAATTGTCGTTTGTTTTGAAGAGAGAGAGAGAGAGAGAGAGAGAGAGAGAGAGAGAGAGAGAGAGAGAGAGAGAGTTTATCTGTCCTTTAACATCGATATCATAATATCAATCATTGAACCCATTTTGTGTGAAAAATCGAATGTATTATTAGTAGAGTACTGTATGCTTTTAATTTAAGAGTAAAAGAAATTACAAAAAATGAAGCAAGCGTTTTAAAATCAAAGCCGAAAGACCTATGTTTCAATGTACCAGGTAGATGCTACTCCTCGCTGATTAATGCCTCCAACACAAAAGGAATAGACAAATTTTTATTCATAGACATAAATAAAAATTATTTTTCATTTTTCATAAAATTAATTTGATTTTTAAGAAATAATAAAGAAATTGGTTGGTCTTAACCTCTTTTTATGGTTGTTTCATCCACTGTATAAAATTTAAGCTCACCGGGCATGTATTTTTGTATTTTAAATCCTACAAAGAAGGTGTTGCAGTTCCTGTGCTATTTTCCATAAAGCTGTTGCAGATATCTTCATATCATTTTTATAGGACCATTTTATACGCGGATCATTACAAAATTTTCAGGGGGGGGGGGTGCGATGAAGACTGAAGTTTGCCGAAGGGGTGGGGGAGGTGGGTCCGAGGCAAATTTTTGGTAATTTCATGGAAATTTTAATTTTTCTGGGGCGGGGTCCTCCCCGCGACCCACCCCCACCCCCGTTCAAGACCCCATACATTAAACAAATTGTAAAATGGTTTCACTGAAAAATGTGACTGGTTTCATGGCATATCCGATTTTTGTTTCAAAGAGGCATATTTTTAAAGATTAAACTTCGAAAAAAAAAACCCGAAGTTAAAAAACGGTGTTTTAAATCTTAGCAAACTTCATCGTGTCTAGTATAGCCGAGTGGTTACGCAGGATGTCCGAATATCGAATAATCACCGAGACTAACTGCTTGGTATTTTTAAAATTAATTTTTGAAAAGGCAATACCCCTATTCCGATGGTTTTGAAAATAAATGATGTCGGGTTAAATAAGTTTCAAAACGCTTGTCATTGTAATATTTTACATGTGTGCTGATTTTTTCAACGTTACCGACTTTGTTCACATTATAAACATTTGTAGCTGCAGATCTGTAGCTCTCTGGTTGAAAAAATTCGAATAGACAAAATTGTCTATCCGAATTTTTTCAACCAGAGAGCTACAGATCTGTATTGTTATCCGAATTTTTTCAACCAGAGAGCTACAGATCTGCAGCTAAAACATTTGCTGCTGAACGAGGAAGTAACGCATTAATCGATAAAGTTAATGTATTTTTTTTTGTAAAATATGTCGTTTTCAAAATATATAAGGAATAAGGAATCATTCTTTGAGTATTATGAGTTGATAATTTCGGTCGGGGCGTGATCAAATCCAATAAAGCCCGAAGGGCTTTATGATAGATTTGATCACGCCCCGACCGAAATTATCACCTCATAATATTCAAAGAATGATTCCTTATTACTTATATTTATATAATTTTAGGCCATCGTACGATTAAATCTTTAAATATGAATAAGCAAACCCCGCCGCCGCCTCAATTGGGCGTCATTTGTATTATGGGTTATATATATAGTACAAAATCGATACGTAGTGTTATCACAGACAAAGACACTGAATAATGTAAATATATATACATATTGTTCGACATCGTTAAAAGCAAGCCGTGCAATAATGTATGAATCAGCAAAATACGGATAAGTTTGTTCCAAGCACCACGGTTTATATGGATGCTATTAAAATTATTTTAAATAACAATCAAGAGCAAAGTAACTCCTCAATTTAAACGTTTTTGAAGAGACAGAATTAGATTTATTAATTCAAAAAGCTCCAAAGAATTACATACATATTTAAAACACGATAGCAAGTAGAAATCAAATGTTTTATGTTAATATCAAGATACATAAAGTGATCTTCCTAACTGTATGCGCGGATCTAGAAGCAGAGGGGGTATTAAATTTCTACAACAAAGTACAATCATTTTTTGACATTTATTTTACTTTTAAAATTAAACGCGTACTCTACTAAAAATGCATTCGATTTATCACACATCGATGTATCAAGAACAGAGAATCTCTCTCTCTCTCTCTCTCTCTCTCTCTCTCTCTCTCTCTTCAAAACAAACGACAAGTTGACCAGGAAATGTGCATCGTCACAATGAACGCCGCGCGGCATCTTTTTCAAAATAAAACTGGACCTCCTCCCCATTAAAACTTTTCAGCGAGAACCAGTTTACAACCTCATCATAAAGAGTTACGACTGCATATAAAGAAGTTACCACTCCATATAATGAAATGATCATATCATGTAAAGAACTGACCTCAAAATATAATGACTCAACAACGGCATATTATAAAATTGTCACATCATATAAAGGATTTACAATTGCATGTAAAGCTTTCTCCACAATACATAAAGGTTTTACCACCATACATAATGGTTTTAATACACCATAACATGATTTTAGTACTGCATATAATGAACTTATCACCTAATGTCAAGAAGTTGCACTGCATAAAAGGATTTTGCAACTGCACATGAAGAGTGTACCATATAACATAACGATTGAACAATAGTTCATTATGAGTTTAGCTCTGTATGAAATGAGTTTATCATATCATATAAAGATTTATTCATAGCATATAATGAATAAACTACTGCACATAATGATCTTACGACATAACGTAATAATGTTACCACTTCATATAAAGATTTTACCCCTGAATATAATGGTGAAATAACAGTATATAATGATGTTAGCACTGCATATAATGATGTTAGCACTGCATATAATGATATTAATATTGCATATAAAAAATATACCAATTCATATAATATTAAATTGACCTTAAGGCAGCAATGGCATTCCATACTGGTGGTAGGAATTGTCTCAGTTTGGCGATGATAGCTTGATCTGAAGTGGTTTGTCATTTGATATTAACAGCTGAAGCCATATGTCCCTTACAACGTGTCGCCCATTTACCAAAGTGAGTTCACAGCTCAAGATCTCTTCAATACGTGCTATGCTAAGGACATCAACCAGAAGTTTAACGAGGGGGAGTACGAGGTGGACGACTACGAGATCGTCAAAAAGCCGTCGTCATCCTGATCATCAAATATTGACGGCGGCCAGATGTCAGTCGCCAGGGGAACGGGGAGTGAAACTCTCCACTGTGTAACAGAATCAGACAGGTGTGCGGAGATAACCATCAGGTGTATCAGTTACATCATCAGCTTACCTGGCGTCATCTGTCGTGGAGTCGAGTCCTCCGTCAGCGTCCGTCGTCCTGTCAACACCGCGTATGTGATTGGTTTGGAAGAATAAAATTAAACTTTTGAACTATAGATATTTTTTTTCGACGTTATATGTATTGAATGTATATGTTAACATGTGTATGAAAAATAAATTAATAAACAAAGATTTCTGAATGAAATAAAATTGTATAAACAAGAAAGAATCGGACATTGTTACTTGTATCATGGTGATTAGAGTGCTAACTTTCGGAGTCCTTGATCTGCCTTTACGAACACTTAACAATTGTGTCATGTTCGTAAATCATTCAGATTGAAAACCTTTTTATTTTTTTTTTAACTTTTTCTCATTTTATCTCGTCGCTACTGTACATGTATCTTGATCCGAATAAATTCTTATTAAGGACATTCACCTCCCAGAGTACTTTACGGCTCGAATTTTTAAAATCGGAAAAGGATAAAGGTCGGGAGGGGAAGTCAGATAGATGTTTGATAAATATGTCAGTGTCGGATGCTGTAATCCTATATAGTTCGCGTCCTCTGAATAACGCAAATCGATATATACATGTACTTTTGAGGGTTCCCATGTGCAACTATAGATCTTAATCAAGATGAATGGAGTCTGAAATCCTACACACAGAAACGCCTTCACAAGCCGAAGGTTGTCAGGACACGCCCTCCCCTCCGCGTGGTCCGGTGTAGTCGACCTAATACTCGTGCCTTGAAACGAATAATCTCTCTCTCTCTCTCTCTCTCTCTCTCTCTCTCGTTAGTATATTTTTTACAAGAAAATTTATTGTTTTAAAATACCTTTTACAAATCCTTAAAACCGACTGAAACCAAAATGTTATACAACAATTTATTGCTTTATTTGAACATCTGGATAATGTAAACGTACATTCATTAGTTAGTAAAGAATCAATGGGTTAAGGTGGAGGGCCCGGGGGAGGGGCAGATTTCTAATTCAACGTTTTATAGAAATGTCGGAACAGGCCACCTATGTATACACTTTCTTAATATAACTTATTGGACTTTACATTTTATTATTTTGTATTTGATTAAAATTTATGAACACTAATACTAAACGTTATTTATTGACCAAATGTTTTATTTGCAATAAATTGCGTCCATGACATCGACTGCTTGTAATTCCGAGAATTACGTAATTCCTTGTTACACCATGAACCAATCTAGTTCTGCAAGTAATTGACAATATGCATTCTAAAAACAATTCCTCAAGAAAACAAGAATGGATGACTAGATGAAAGAGGACTTATTTTGATGATAAATTCTTCTGGGGATAACCTTGCCCGACGTGAGAATTCGTCGGAGATTAATCCAGGGATGAGACGATGATCTGCCCAGTGATGGATTTGGTAAAGAAACGAAACCAGTCACGCTAGAAAACGCTAATTACATAACACGAGATAATAGTCTGAGCGCAGATACATGTACATAAAACATCTCCATGGACGTAAGCTGAGTGGGTGTCCCCACAGTTCATTTGCAAGAAGACTTTTCATCTCCAATTAATTTTTGGGGGTTGAATTTAATTTATTGGTACCTTTTTCATTTTTTACCTCTGATTAATTTGATTTTGTGATATCGTGAGTCAATTCAACGATAATATCTCAAATAATTAGTTTTCAATCTAGCGAAAAAGCTTCTTGATCCTGCTTTTCTGCGAAATGAATTTCTTAATATGATTACCTAGATCGTCGGGAGTCTGCTATGTACTTGTCGACAAGAACTTGGTTGGTCACGTGATCAAATCCTTTGAACTTTGAAACCCTACCGTCGGGATTCTGCTATGAACAAAAACCATGGGACCCATGCAAGTCTCTTTTAAGTAAGATGTAATAAACATAGTATTATATGTAGTAGTAAACTGTTGGTATTTGTTAATCAAAACCGACCTAAACTACGGAACTACATTGGAAGGACACAATGTTCGATCACTTGTCTGTGTATATCTTTCTAATTATTTTATTCATTTCAAAATTCCTATTTGAATAATCAATTCTATTATATACCTACGTGCCCGGAATACTTAAAAGTGATTCACATGAATAATTTGTTTTCTTTTATAGTCTTAATCCGATACCGTAAATTGAATTATAAAGTAAACGCTTCTGTCGCTCTAAGGGGGGTAATAAATCGTGATTAATAATTAAAACTGTTTTGTTTAAAAAATGTTTTTTTAATTCTTCATTTGAATTATTTACTAGGGAAGCGAATTGTTGCCAGTTAAAATAAATTTTAACTAAAACGAGATGATATGTCGTAATAACAAGATACTTGGTCCTAATAACGAGATACTAAGTCGTTATAACGAAATTAACTACATGTAAGTCTTTATAACGAGAAAATACGTCGTTATAACAAGATAATATGTCGTAATAACGCGATACTAAGTAGTTATAACAAGATACTTAGTCGTTGTATCGACATAAACTAAGTCGTACGAATAAGATACTAAGTCGTTTTAACGAGATAATAAGTCGTTATAAAGAGATGCTAAGTCGTTATAACGAGATATTAAGTCGTTATAATGAGACACTAAGTCCTAATAACGACATAAACAAAGTCGTACGAACGAGATGGTTAGTCGTTATTACGTGAAACTATGTCGTTAAAAACAGATATTAAGTCGTTACAACGAGATACTAAGTCATTATAACGAGAAACTAAGGTGTAATAACGAGATAATATGTCTTACATAGAAGATAATAAGTCGTTATAACGATATACTAGAACCATTTTAACAAGACCTTGGACTTTCGGTAGGACGTAACTATCTATTTATTGCGTCAGAACAAGTTAAAAATGACGCGGATTCAAACGAAATATACACCGATTTCGTATTCTAAGCTTAAAAGCCAGACAATTCTTGTTGATTTCAAAGAGCCTTGAATGAGTGGCCAGCAATGAAATAGACAGGCCTACGTCACATTGCTGTTTGACACAACTACCCAAAGTCCAAGCTCTTGTTAAAATGGTTCTAAGTCGAAGTAACGAGATAATATGTAATATGAGATTTCGACATAAACTCAGTCGTTATAACGAGATAATGTCGTCATAACAATGTACTAAGTTTATAACGAGATAGTAAGGCGTAATAAACAGAAAATATGTCGTAAATACGAGATTATAAGTCAATATAACGAGATATAAAGTCGAAATAACTAGACGTTATGTCGTAATAACAAGATACTAATTCGTAATAACGGGATAGTAAGG
This sequence comes from Magallana ariakensis, assembly GCA_020458035.1. NCBI lineage: Eukaryota > Metazoa > Mollusca > Bivalvia > Ostreida > Ostreidae > Magallana > Magallana ariakensis. The sequence continues at coordinate 6,444,032 of CM035815.1, read as the reverse complement.
CGTAATAACGAGGTACATACGGAAACGTTTAACCGCCTCTCATTGTTGCGTTAGAACGCGATATATTCACATAAATATATTGTCATATATGATTGTTTTAAAGTTTAGCAATTTAATTATGACAACAAACTTTATTTAGTGACACCATTTCGACATGTTTTTGACGTCTTAACACTTTAATCTGTTAAAGTCGAATTCCGCAATGTCGCGCTAAAATAATGCGTTTAAACTATGTCGCCAAAATTAGATGTCGCAGAATTTATTGCAACATAATTGTGTTTGGTACGGAAGCGTATCGGTGCCTACACTTGTTATGTTATAACTTATACATTGTCATACTTTTTATCGTCTTATTAACATATAAACTATTATGTCGTTTTAATTATGCAAACATTTTGCATTGTATTGAGGTGAGTTAACATAATTCAAATCACCTTATAGTAATTGATCAGTTATCTTGCAATATGCTATATCGACTTTACAGAATACGGAGTTAAAAATAATAATCTGAAAATGGGTTTTAGTCATTTATTGTATTATTATAATTCAAGTAATTCCACGAAATGTTACTATTTACCCATTTAAAAGAAATACTAATCTACGAATATTGGCTCCATGAAATTCAATCCACAATTAAGGATTTGGACTCTAAAATTCAGATATTTCTTTTAATGTCAAACTTCCAAATATCTGCATTTGTAATCGTAGTTAGGGGTGGTAGACATGAGCAGTCCTACCCCCAAATTATGATTATGATTCAATAATCACGTTGTTACAACGGTCTCCCATCCATGAGGCTAAACAATATTCACCCATCTGTCTTCGTCTTCAAATTGATATTACATGATCTCAAAGCAATTTTATTGGATGAATCACCCATCCTCTCAGTTACAATGTAATCTACATGTAATTACGATACCAAATACTATCATGCATGAACTAACTGCAGGAGCGTTGCATTTTCTCATTACCATGATTTGATGTGAGTGTTGTCTTTATTCGCGTGGTAAAAAGACTCGCATCAAATCATGATGATTAGATAAAGCAACACTCATGCTATCAAATTATATAAAAGCAAATACAATTATTGTATATTTTGTTTCGACGCTTTGGTAAATAAAACATTTATTTTGTTGGTGGTGGTGTTGATGGTGGTGGGGGGTAATATGATACGTGTAAGTAAAATTCATGGATGACGAAAATTAGCATTAACGAAATCCATGAAAATTAAGCATACACGAATTCCAATGATTCCACAAATGTCATTCTACATGTGTATCCTACAGCTAGATTTAGTACGGAAACGTATAACCGCCTCTTGATGTTGTTTTAAATTTCTTAATGGCAAATTAAATTTATTGCCATATTCCTATAAAATGTATATATTGTCAAAATTATGTCGACTTATACAATGAGTAAATAACAAGTCGATATATTTTTGATGATTTAACCTCTCATTTCAAGCTTTGTTGACTTTGATTAAGTCATAATAATATTTTGCGTTATAAATTTGTCGTATTTATATAAATACGTAGAAATTTTCTCGCTATCTTTTATATTGAAAGTTAATTATGTTGGAATTGTACAATTTGCGAGGCTTTCTCGTCCATATTTTGATGACTTCTTGTCTGTTTACAAGGAATGTCAACTTAAGTTTGTCGTCTTAAGTTTGAAAAACAATTTAACTCAATCAATGGCAATTATAAACACAATAATATAAAGCAGTAAACATAATAGCTAACTGCAAAGCTCCATAAGCGTGAGAGACAAGAGCGAAGCACATTCTTTAGTAATAATAAAACTAACAGCTTTAAAGTGTAAATTAACGAATGAAAAAATAAAACAAATATGATACACCAAGATTTAAACAGTTTTTTTTATTATTTCAGTAAATACTTTAATCAACACATGAGTTTATTTAAACTAAATTTGTAATACAAAACGAAGAAACTTTTAATAAATTTTAATTAGGTTTCAAATAATACATGTATGGATGTATATTTGAAGAGTTTTATCTTAACCTAATGAATGATGATTCTATATCATTCCAAGTGCTTTTGAAAGATTAAATATAAAATTACTGAAAGAAATATGCATTTCCGATTGCTCTATATATATTTCTTAAACTTTAATTTGAAAGTAAAAAAGAGAGATTAATCCTTTGTGATGGGAACCATAATAACTTAAATTATTTGATGGTAACGAAAAAGAATATAAGAAATCACACACACGTGCGCGCACGCACGCACACACACAACATATAAGTACATTAGTTATTCTAGTCGTTCAAATTTTTAGTGAAAATTTCCCTCTGACTTAGATAAGTCGCCTAGGTGAATTCGACAAACAATTATTTTGCAATAAATTCTGCGACATTTAATTTTGGCGGCATAGTTTATACGCAATAATTCAACGCGACATTGCGGAATTCGACTTTAATAGATTAAAGTGCTTAAGTCGTCAAAATAATGTCGAAATGGTGTCACTAAATAAAGTTTGTTGTCATAATTAAATTGCTAAACTTTAAAACAATCATATATGACAATATATTTATGTGAATATATCGCGTTCCAACGCAACAATGAGAGGCGGTTAAACGTTTCCGTAATTTAGAGTGAGGTGACGCACCATCAGAACTCCCGCCACCGCGAAATTCATTTGATAACAATATTTTCGCAATATGTTCCCAAGAAATGTAAATATATTTATGTCGATATACCTATAATGTATACATTTTCATTGTTCTATGTCAACATTTCTTTCTCGATATGACTAAAACCCATTTTTAGATTATTATTTTTAACTCCGTATTCTGTAAAGTCGATATAGCATATAGCAGGATAACTGATCAATTACTATAAGGTGATTTAAATTATGTTAACTCACCTCAATACAATGCAAAATGTTTGCATAATTAAAACGACATAATAGTTTATATGTTAATAAGACGATAAAAAGTATGACAATGTATAAGTTATAACATAACAAGTGTAGGCCCCGATACGCTTCCGTAGTTTGGCGAATTCACCTAGGCGACTTATCTAAGTCAGAGATGAATTTTCACTAAAATTTGAACGACTAGAATAATTAGTTTACTTATAGAATGCTATGATATAGAGAAGAGATGGTAAACTCTCTAGATGCTTTGGGTTTAAAGCTCTGGTTAAGACCATATATAAAGACTGAATGAAATTAACTAATTTTAGTTAAAGAAAATATTTTTATTTCAGGTACTATTCATTTAACATGTCAAAATCTGCATTTTTTGTGATTTCTTAATCCATTTTCGTTACCATCAAATAATCTAAGTTCCCAACCCAAAGGTGTAGTCTTTATTTTTTACTTTCAAAATTGAAGTTTAAGAAATATATAGAGCATTTGGAAATGCATATTTATCTAAGTAATTTTATATTTAATCTTTCAAAAGCACTTCGAATTATGTAGAATCATCATTAATTGGGTATAGATAAAACTTTTCATGCATACATTCATACATGTATTATTTCATTTTGATCTACAAAAAATTTCTTCGTTTTGTAATACAAATTTAGTTTAACCCAAATCATGTATTGATTAAAATATTTACTGAAATAATAAAAAAAAGCTGTTTAAATCTTGGTTGTATCATATTTTTGTTTATTTTTAAATTCGTTTATTTACACTTTAAAGCTGTTGGTTTTTTTTTATTACTAAAGAATGTGCTACGCCCCTGTCTCTCTTAAATTGTTTCTCAAACTTAAGACGACAAACTTAAGTTGACATTCCTTGTAAACAGACAAGAAGTCATCAAAATATGGACGCGAAAACTTCACAAATTGTACAATTTCAACTTAATTAATTTTCAATATAAAAGATAGCGAGAAAATTTCTACGCATTTATATAAATGCGACAAATTTATAACGCAAAATAATATAATGACTTAATCAAAGTCAACAAAGCTTGAAATGAGCGTTTAATTCATCCAAAATATATTTACTTGTATCTTTTTCTTTGTACAAGACGACATAGTTTTGACAATATATACATTTAATGGGAAGATGACATTTATTTTAATTTGCCATTAAGAGGTTTAACACAACTTCAAGAGGCGGTTATACGTTTCCGTAGGTACATGTACTAATGGTTAAAAACGAAATACTAAGGCGTAATAACGATATGATATGTCGTACATACGATAAAAAATATATATATGTCGTACGTATGAGATACTAAGTCGTTATAACGATATAAATTAATTCGTACGAACGAGATAGTAATTCGTTTTATTATACATTCATGTTAAATACTGAAATCTGATTTGTTTAGACGCAGTTTATATTCCGTTCTATTACCCCCATCGTTAGCAACACACTTGGCAACGCGTAACACAACGAATTATTACATGCGCGTAAATTAATAGTATGCACTTACGGTTAGCCGTAGAATTCACGTCAGCAGTAAAGTTTTCTTTAAAATTAAGACATTTAGTATAATAAAGTAAATAGTGCCTGTTTGGGAGGGCAACAGTTGAAATTGACACCCCTCGAAAACTAATGTCAACCTCCGCTTCTCGTCGGTTGACAATGGTTTCTCGGGGGTGTCAATTTCAACTGGTACCCTCCCAAACAGGCACTATTTATATAATGACAACAACTATCCCAGCCTCTTGATATTTTATTCGACACTTAAGTATACGAAAAACTTTTTTTTCTGTAATAATGTGAAAATTCAACAAACTCTTCTTTGTTTGAAGGAAGATACATACGTTAAATGGCTAGCTAGCGCTGCAACCACCTAGTCTTATCGTTATCGTCAGAAAAGATGAAATATATAAAATTGCAACCACCAACTAGTCTTAGAAATACACTCTTTATTCTTTAGCCGAAGCAATGCCGACTCATTATATGATAAACAGGACAGCGAACAATCTATACCTTTAGATGCATTCAACTTCAATGGTTAAAGTTTTTAAAGATAAAGTTATGTGTATAAATCCCAAAAATGTTTGTTACAGTTTATTAACAATTACAATCAAATAACAATTTGATGTGTACGTCATATCGCTTTCATGAATGAATGTCATCCATTTTATTTTTTACATGGCATATAAAGCGAGCTGGAAAACTGAATATAATGTAAATCAAAAAAATAAAATAAGAAATGCTTTTCCAGGTTAGCATACAAAGACCTGAAGTGAAAAAATCAAAAACACAAACGGTGAACAAACGTTGAGATGAATTTACACATAAACCCTCAAAAGGAATGAAAAATATTAGAACTGATAATCTGACGCATGTTTTAAAAAGTATTGTGATAGCGACCCCCGAATGTAGAGTATCTGACACAGAAGTGCGAGTATAGCCAGTGATCGATTTTACAAATGGGTCAAAGGTGTTCAATATTCTACACTATTAGTATTTACAATTTTTGACATTTTCTTATTATTCACCCAAATTTATCATGATACATTTCTACATTTTTCCAACAAGAGTACACATAACTATGCTCAATCCAAAGAAACAGAAAGACATTCTCAGTATATATAATTAAAAGAAAGCAGTCCGTTTGAGACATTGTCTTGGCACATAAAGATTTCTCACTTCTTCAGTTCTTTCAAATCCTAAGACATGTTGATTTATTTCTTATTCAACATAAGCACCGTTTTGCACCCCGTAGTTGTGTACATTTAATTTGATTACAATAAAACATACAAGTCTCATAGACTGAATTGGCAAGACCTCTTTAAATCTTACCTGAGTATATCACAACGTGTATAAGTTCGTGTAAAGAGATATAATTGGATTATATTCAAGGTGTCCAGAAAATATTTTTAAAAAGTAGACGTGCAAGCAATGGATTTGTATGACGTATAATTGCACAATCGTATTTCATGTACATGTACATAACACTGATTTACAGCTTTGCAAAATGTCATCGTCAGGAACATCGTTTGTAAATTGTTCAAATAAATGTAAATGTTCATCATCTAATTTCATTTCTTAAAAGTGCATATTATCAAATTTGACCAAAACTGGTTTTAATTTTCTGGGGGGCGATTTTACCGGTTTCTGTTCAACTAGCACCGGCGGACGTTCCGTTTGCGGCCGGATTTTAGGTAAGGTCACCTTCCCTGTCCGTAAATAAGGGTGCCTCCCCTTAACCAGTCCAGATGGGGTTTCCTCTTTGTCGTCCGTCAAACTACTGTCCTTCATGATATTGTTTATGTCTTCCGACAGAGGTCGCCTTCCAGCGAACTGATCACGTGACTTGTTTTGATTTGGAATTCCGGGGGGTTTGGGTTTAAACATGGTTTGTTGATTTGATATGCTTGCTAATTTTTGCTTCGTTAGAAGCGAACGATTATCTAAAACACGACCCGTCGCCGTCCATTTCTCATTAAACTTATGACTCTTTTCTCTGTTGCCTGGATACTTAACTGATTGTTTTCCGTTCATTGGAGTTTTAACAATGTTTAAGTCCGACGGTTTTTTAGACACAGCGTGGTTTGATGAGTATTGGGAATACTCTGTTAACCTGTTATTTGAACACTTCTCGCGGGATTTCATCCGAGTGCTCGGATCGTCTTTCGGAGGTCGATTATGTAAATCCCCCTCAGACACATTAGGTTTCCTCTCATTATAGTCTCTGCTAGGGACATCAAACTTTGATTTGGTTAAATCAGATTTCATCAGTGTATCATTCTGTTTTCTTTTAGCGCCTAAGTAACTTATTTTCGAGTTAGATAGCGTGCCTGTGCGTTCGCTGGGCGCCTTTGTTTGCTCAGTTTGATAATCGTGTGACAATGATGATGAATTGTTTGCTAATGAACTCTTTGGAGTTGTTTTCTGTTTGGGCTCAAACAAGTCCCTGCGATACTCGATAGCTTGAACAGTTGGACTGTTGTCATGTTTCAGTGTTGATTTTTTGAACGTAGGGTTGGAAACGGGGACAGGGAGTCTGCTTTTGGGAGGGTAGGGATTTGCTCTAAGAGTAAAATCACTCACAGATTTATTAGTGCTCTGTTCTGATAAATCCGTATTAAACGTATCCTTTGATACCCTTTCCTCGAAAAGCTCTTTTGTTTTAAATCCTCCCTTTGGGGTGTGTGTATATGAAAAATCATTTCCATCTTTAGCTATTTTTGACTTATTTGCCAGTAAATAGCCACAAGGATACAAATCGAACACGGGGCTGTAGAAATATTCGATTGGGTCCTTGTCAAGATAGTAGTCCTCATCGTCACGAATGATGCCACTAAACTCCTGAATGTCGTATCCTGGACAATAATCGTAATAGCCGTTTATCACAGAGGGCGCCTGCTTAGGGTCATGTGGGTTTTTAATGTCTGTACCCAACATTTTGCCATGATAAACCAAAGCATTCTGCCCGTTCTCGTCCTTGACAAAAGTTCTACTTCTTCTAGTAACGGGTCTTGCGGTCAGCGGTCTTTGCAAGAGTTTCGACCTCTCTGTGGAGACCAGAGAATCTTGGTCCCTAAAGTCAGTGACGTCACGAGGAGTGACTGAGGGTTGGTCTGTTTTAGGACGAGAACCACTGATAGCCATGCTGTACCGATTAGAGTTCGGGCGTGACATTCCATGTTGGTTGATCACATGGCCGCTGTGAGCTTGGCATACATCACTTGCAGCCATGGTTCTCAGGACATTATGGCCTCTATGTTTTCTTCAGCCCCATTCTCTGGAGAATAAAAAAAAACATAGTAAAAATTATGCTGATGGTTTTTTAAAACTGCGAATTATATGAAACCAACTGCTATCTAGAACTTTTTAATTTTGCAAACCATGTTTTTATTTTCTTTTGGGTTTTGTCCGCATCTCTGGGGTGCAATGATTAGTTTTTATGATAGGACTTTGACAAGAATTGGTCTATTCTTCTCTGCGATCGATATCATCCAACAGATTTTATTGCAATTTAAATATTCAGATCTGACAGTGACATTTCAAGAGGAAGTTTAATTTCGTTTATACATTGTGCATTATCCAAACTTGTACTTGGTGCTTAATGAGAGGGTTTGAAATTTTATTGGTTTAACAACGACAAACTATCCACACTGTAACTTTATCGTCTGATTATTTTTGCAACACTAAATCCACTACAGTATAATGTGTTCTACCTCCTGCACTTGTACATTAGTTAAACAAAAGCGGGTCTACTTTAAAGTGTTACTTTGCATTAGTAATCCATTTGCGCTTGAAAACAATCGAACAGGTTAATGTAAAAGACTTGTCTCAATGGGTTCGTTTCTCAGAAGCTGACATTACCGACAGACAGAATACATAGGGAACACAATTCTCCATTTCAATTACATATATACATTTACATGCATACATCCATCGTAAGACAAATAAAAAATCTTTGAATTCAAATACCAAAGAAAAGGCTTTAGATCTTGTGTGTTAAGGTTTCTTATCAATAGAAATATACTTCAAAATAGTTTTACAAAAGTGTCCGTTACGTCATCATCTTAAATTTTGTATACACTGTACATACACTCTGACAAAACCAGGTGTTAAACAAGAGAAGGGATTATTTTGGATCAGATCTATTATATAAACACATGCACGTGCATCGTCATTACTTTATACTATAATCCAGCTCACGTGTGTTTAATGACCGATGCAGATGCATGATCCTTTTGATTTTACCTCTAAGTGCGCGTGTAAGAGTACGAAAAATAGCTTGAAATAGATCCGTAGAATTTATTGGTAGAAAAGCATGTGTAAGTAGAGAGAGCAATAGCAGATAGGGTATGTAGGAAAAGGATTTATTATTGTAATGCAAAGTAATCCAGATCAATTAATTCAAACCAAGCTGCATTCTAAATCGGCCTATATTGACCTTTTTATACCGTCTGAATGAATAAAAGCATTCTTTTGCTGTCAGTCCTTATTCCGATTGCATCGTTTGGTTAACCGTTCAAATATTTCGACCCATTCAAATAAAAACGAAAACGTTTTGCAGATAAGGGACTAGATTTAATTAATTCCCCTGCTCGCATCAGTGCCCTCTAGCAAAATATTATAATAGGTTTCACAAATCGATGTAAATCGTCCAATAATCGAATAAAAATTCGGGATAATTGTTTAACAATGTACGGTGCCCCGCGCTGATTTACGACCAACCTCTCGGGGTATTCCGGTTATCAGCGAGATTCTGCTATTAACAGTCCGAATTATCCCCTATATAGGATCAGTGAAAGAATGAATTATACCAACTGAGATCATTTTCCTAATACGAGAGAGAGAGAGAGAGAGAGAGAGAGAGAGAGAGAGAGAGAGAGAGAGAGAGAGAGAGAGAGAGAGATTTAATTTTTGTTTTGTACAATGACAAAATTTTTTTTTGGTGATTCGATTTTCTCATAATTTTTATGAAATTTTCTGTAAAACATTCCAATTTATATTCCAATTTATAGATGAGTTTATGTAAGGAATAAGGAATCACTCTTTGAGTATTATGAGGTGATAATAAAGCCCGAAGAGCTTTATGATAGATTTGATCACGCCCCGACCGAAATTATCACCTCATAATATTCAAAGAATGATTCCTTATTACTTATATTTATATAATTTTCAGCAGTTGTACGATTAGATATTATAATATTAATTATAAACCCGCTTGCGTCCCCAACAATACGTCTTTTGAATTTATTGGGCTGTATAGTACAAAATCGATTCGTAGTGTTATCACAGACAGAGACACTTGAAAATGTAAATATAGTTGTCTAAACTTTCTTTAAAATATTTTAACAAAATCTTACATGAACGATCACTGTAAACATGTGTACTTAATTTCTTAATCATATTCAAAAGAACTTTAAATGACCCTCAAACTGTTTTTACACAGTGCATTGCCCGGAATACGGAGTGATTAATCCATCTTTTTACGCAAATCACAAATACAAGTCTTTTTTAAAATATTGACATCGATTTGCATCGATATCTATTCTGTAAAAAAAAAATCATAAAAACAAAAAGTTTGGAGAGTTTCAGCCTTTGGAAAATTTTTCTTTACCAGAAACGACTGTTGATCGCCTATAGAAATATAGGTCACCAACTGAGGGGGTCTGGGTCGTGATAAGTAAAGAACTTACGTACTAATTGTAAATCTTTTCAGTCCCTTGGAACTTTTTCACGTGTACAAAAATTAATATGAATTAATTATTCCTACATTCTTTAAAAGAAAATTCTGGTCTTACATTTTCATTCATTGTAGGACTAATTACAGAGGTGCATATTGCATCGTATATCTTAAATAGTAGTAAATGCATACTGTCGTGAGTTCAACGAACTCATGAAGCTGTTCATCATCAAGCTGTTCTTTGGGGGGGGGGGGGTAAAGGAGAAGACATATAATTATTAGGTTAGGGTATACACTGTAGATTTATACAAGTACACGACTATATTGATAAGCTTTCATTGACTGTAATAAAAACAAATTTATGGTCTAAGCTTCATATATGCTTAAAATCAATGTAAATTTATAAAGCACCTCGGACTCGAGTACAATGCTAAATAATTTTACAACAGAAACCTACAAGCGCTGTGTTCTATCAACTACCATGTTAGGGTTTTATATTAGAATATGTGTCTTATTTCTCTCCACAGTTTAGCCTATGATTTAAGATGAAGATTAATTTCAAGATCGTTTCAGGAGGTCAATGTCAATTAATTTGCCCCCAAAAAACCCCACCCAACGTTGTTCAAGTAATTGAACAGTATCATACCGTGTGTCAGGTCGGTGCTCAAGGTATAGCAGCAAGATTAACATTCATAAACGTTCTTACTTACTTAAATATATCCATATATATTTGTAAGTATATACTTTACTTACGCGGCATAGGAGGTCAATATGCTTTTCTGTACACAGTCGAATACAGACAGGGTTGTAATGAGAATGGAAACTAATTTAACCAGTATAAGATTGGAAATATTAGGTTTAGGCTACTCTTACATTACTGTGCCCATGTATAATTAAGCAAGTATGCTAATTACATAATAAATGAGTTTATCAATGATCTCATCTAAGGTTAATAAAAATATGCGCGCCAAAGCATGTTTCTATCGCTGAGATCATACCTGTCCAATTTAAGCAATTTGTGAAAGTGATGGCAATCTAATTAACAACATTATTCATCTCAATAAACATCTCAACTGGTAACTACTTTCATTTCACTCAGAAATTTAAAAATCTTATATTACTCTGAAATGGAATAGACAGAGAAAATTCAGAGTTGATTGACAGTGTAAATTAGGAGTCTCCCGCTACAAGTCTCACCTTCCCTGACCCCACGAGAAATGAAGTCCCATAGAGGAGTCCCCACAGCGACAAGAAAGCACCCATGAGTTGTCTGCGTATCGCTCCGCACGCGTAGTTTGACCAGAAACAGGCAATGATGTATGATGTAATAGTTATTCCAAAATTACGAAATCAGCAAACACGTATACAACTTGCATCCAAATTTGCAGACAACGGGCCACTTAATCTTTTCTTTCACCTTAATCCAATATTGATACAAAGCACTGGATTAAGTTTTATGCGTCTCTCCAGCAGGGGATTATAAGAATTCTGTGTATTGATGTTTCTCTATACATGCGCTTTAATTTCTGATTTACGGTCATTTCAAATCACTTTAAAACTTCTTTTAGTCTTTTATACTTCATTCCTACAGAGAAAGGCGGCACGACATGTGCGTTTAAAATTCTTACAATGCGCACCTCAATTTTACAAAGAAGTGATTGATATGAGTATAATATGATTTTTAAAAATTCAAGCAGTATCATAGAAAATAATTTTAATATCGGAGAAGTTTAAATAATATGTCCTACCTAAGTAGCGGTTACAATCACATCCACAATATTCAGCATTGCCATCTGAAATGATAAAAAAAATATTTAATTGCACAATAAAGCCCGGAATCAATAAACAAAGAAGATGAGCCAATGACAGGGACACCTCTGTGTTGTAATCAATATGAAATCTGCTACCATGCGGTTCATTTAAACAATCCCAAGGTTTTACTTTTTAAGTCATGTGACATCCGGTTGCAGCGTCAAAAACAAAATGTCTCCAATGACATTTGAATCATTGATGAGACTCTGATCTCTCTGCGGGATCGCTTTGGTCCCAGTTGTCTTTGTTATTTATCAGTCATTGAAACGTCTCGTTTTTACCTTGTACTGGGACAGATGTCAGTGCTCAACAATTATTAGCTTAGTCAAAACACAAAAAACCTTAAATAGATCTGAAAATTAAACAAAGGCTTATAAAATGGCATGATGGCATGTTTTGCAGTTGAAACATTTGTTTCGTTTTCGCACTTAAATATAGTTAATACTTTGGACAAATATTTGCGCGTCGTTATACAGAGGTAATTACCACGTGTACCCATTTGAGGTATTTCTAAGTGGAGGAGTGTTTGTATATAGTGCAATATGCATGTTCTCTCTATTGTTAATCCGATAATCGGATCTGATGAAACTCTTCACGAAATGAGTGCACTGCCTTGCAGTGATATTACAGAGAGAGAGAGAGAGAGAGAGAGAGAGAGCGAGAGAGAGAGAGAGAGAGAGAAAGAGAGAGGATAAATCGAAAAACGGTAAAATTTAATTAGCTTTTTAATTCACGAAGATTTAATTAATACACTTTCATGACACTTTCATAAATAAGCGTTCCCACGTAACTGTTTCATTATTATCATCAGCAATTAACGATACTTAATTAGGAATGCACTGGCCGTATTTTTATCGCGATGACTACATGACTGAGTACTGTTTTGTTTACCTATACAAATGACTTACCTTTCGGTTGCAGGTTGTTGACTACGTCTGTCACAAAGAGGTTCGGTCTGATATTTCTGATAATACTTTCCACTGTCCGGAACCAAGATTGTTAATGAGGTTAATTCTTGTCGGTGACATGAGTTTGCAATTCTGGGCTTGTATTCATCGCTTAACGACGGAAATCAATGTCAGGTTCCTGAAATATCGGAATTTTTAAAATATATGAATATACACAGATAAATACTTAAAGACAAGCTGCGGGTGGAAGGCTGACTTGTTTTATGCGGAGATGAGTTGAATTGCATTCGGGAAAACCTAAAGCTCCTGATAGTCTTGGAAAATGAGACGTTACTACAGCAACCAAAATAAACAAAGGTGGTCTTGTCATCTCGTGTTTACAGAAAGTCGGAAGAAGAAGACACTCAAATCGATAGACACGCTCATAAAAACACACAAGTCGCGGACAAACCGTGTAATTTGTATAATTTTCACCTGAATTGACAGTAATCGGTAATTAATGGAAGAGATAGCTCCCCTCGGCAAAGTTCTGGATTTCTGTCATTTCCAGAACATCAAACCTATATACGAGGGCCGCAGAGGTTTTCGAAGTGCACGCACTGAATGCAATGTTGCGCTTCTTATGTAATTTGTAACGGGGGAAACAAGTTGTAAATGTCTAATAGAAAATCATAATGGTTGTTGTGAATAATCTATTCAGGCAACACTTTTCAGTTGAATAATTTACCTTGAAAGGTTTTTTGAAATAATTGACATGTACGACACAAGTCTAGCCGTTATGCTTTTTTCTTCTTACTGTACACCCGCCGCCAGCTGGGCTTGGATATATAGCGACTTCAATCAACCATTCTGCAGTTAACTCTTTAGGTGTACTCATGTAGTGACTCCTTCAGTATTTGGTCCAGTCTGTAGGTTGTATATATGTTGTCAGAGCTTTGTTTTCTTCCTTGCTGTAAGCCATATTATCATTGTTTGGGATTTGTGTAAAGTCTGTTTAGTCTTTTCTGGCGTAGAGCTTTTAATCTTAAGAGTTTTGTTGTGATCACTGCGTCCTCGTGAGTCATGTTGCTTTTCTATAATGACTTGGTCATACACCCGCCAAAATTTGTTACATTCCTTGTCTCAAAACTCTGATCAAGAGTTGGTTTATTTCTCTTTCAATATTGCACCGCATGCGCGGATCTAGAGGGGGGGGTCGGGGGGGTCCCGACCCCCCCTGGAAAATGAAAATTTATTAAATTTACATAGTAAAATTATCGAAAATATGCCTCGGACCCCCCTGGCAAACACAATTATCCTTCGGACCCCCCCTGGAAAAAATTTCTGGATCCGCGCATGCACCGTAAATGTTAATAAACATGTGCATGATCGTTTATAATGGATACAGCTTGGTTTTAAAAATGTTTGAGGAAAGGAAAATACAACAAACAGCCAAACCAAGGAAAGATCATTTTGATGTTTTGGTTAAATAAAATAACCCCCGATAAATTCTTTCTTATGATATAAAGAATCTTATCAATCTATATTTTGGACATGCCGGGTGTCATTTTATTTACAAGCGAACTCCTTACAAAATAAACTTTACCCATTCGATAATGAAAGAAAGCACCAATGAACTTAATGTCTTAAACCGATCGAGTTTCATCTTTCATCCTTGTTCACTGTAATAGCATTTAATTTCATTCAGAATATAAGCTTTGAAGGTAATAATCAGTTTAATAGAACTTTAAACATAGGTTTAATTGCTATTATAATGCTTGCTAGACTCCTTCCAAGGTCTACATATCGTACAACACATTTCTCGTGACCATTCAAAATTCGTCAAAAAACATAAATATAACAGCTCCTCTAAACATCGACAAGATTTCCATAGAACTTAATAGACCGGTGATACTTACGAATGTGTCAAGCATGATTCATGTTCAGTACCGGCCTAACATTATAATAGTTTTAGTCTACTACCGTCACGGTGGTTTCATGAGTATTCGTTGAATATTATCTTTTGTGGATTAAGATGTTGGGTTGATCCACGAAATTCAATCTCTAATATCATAATATATTGATAGGATCATACACAAATTAACCTTGAAAATGTGATTTACACCAATTGCAAATTCACGAAAATTGATGTCTTCGAATATTGATGAAACCACAATATGTATGTTTGGTTATCTAAATGATGTACAAATTGCATTGGTTTTTAAGTGATTATCATATTTTGATTGACTTTATAGTACATGCTGGGGAGGGCTGATTGGTTCTTAAAGTACAATTTTAATGAATTTGACATACAGCTTTGGTTTTTTAAGGGCTGTGGAGGTCTGATTTGTTCTATTCATAAATGTAACCGTTGTGTAGTTTCCATTGATTCGATAATACATGTGAAGAATTTCATATCGTTTCTTATGCTTTTACATTGTAGTTAGTTTCTGGTTAAGAATTTGTTAAGAACCAATCAACACTGTACAACACAGACAGAACAAATCAACATCGTACAACACAGACAGAACCAATCAATACTGTACAACGCAGACAGAACCAATCAATACTGTACAACACAGACAGAACCAATCAATACTGTACAACACAGACAGAACTAATCAATACTGTACAACACAGACAGAACCAATCACCACTGTACAACACAGACATAACCAATCAACACTGTACACCACAGACAGAACCAATCAATACTGTACAACTCAGACAGAACCAATCAACAATTATACAACACAGACAGAACCAATCAATACTGTGCAACACAGACAGAACCAATCAACACTGTACAACACAGACAGAACCAATCAATACTGTACACCACAGACAGAACCAATCAACACTGTACAACACAGACAGAACTAATCAACACTGTACAACACAGACAGAACCAATCAATACTGTACAACACAGACAGAACCAATCAACACTGTACAACACAGACAGAACTAATCAACACTGTACAACACAGACAGAACCAATCAACACTGTACAACACAGACAGAACCAATCAACACTGTACAACACAGACAGAACTAATCAATACTGTACAACACAGACAGAACTATACAATAATTATACAACACAGACAGAACTAATCAATACTGTACAACACAGACAGAACTAATCAATACTGTACAACACAGACAGAACTAATCAATACTGTACACCACAGACAGAACTATACAATAATTATACAACACAGACAGAACTAATCAATACTGTACAACACAGACAGAACTAATCAATACTGTACAACACAGACAGAACTAATCAATACTGTACAACACAGATAGAACTAATCAATACTGTACAACACAGACAGAACCAATTAATACTGTACAACACAGAACTAATCAATACTGTACACCACAGACAGAACTAATCAACACTGCACAACACAGACAGAACCAATTAATACTGTACAACTCAGACAGAACCAATCAATACTGTACAACACAGACAGAACCAATAAATACTGTACAACACAGACAGAACTAATCAATAATATACAACACAGACAGAACCAATCAACACTATACAACACAGACAGAACCAATCAATACTGTACAACACAGACAGAACCAATCAATACTGTACAACACAGACAGAACCAATCAATACTGTACAACACAGACAGAACTAATCAATACTGTACAACACAGACAGAACCAATCAACACTGTACAACACAGACAGAACCAATCAATACTGTACAACAAAGACAGAACCAATCAACACTGTACAACTCAGACAGAACCAATCAATACTGTACAACACAGACAGAACCAACCAATACTGTACAACACAGACAGAACCAATCAATACTGTACAACACAGACAGAACCAATCACCACTGTACACCACAGACAGAACCAGTTAATACTGTACAACACAGACAGAACAAATCAATACTGTACATTACAAAACAGACAGAACCAATCAACACTGTACAACACAGACAGAACCAATCAATACTGTACAACACAGACAGAACCAATCACCACTGTACACCACAGACAGAACCAAATAATACTGTACAACACAGACAGAACAAATCAATACTGTACAAAACAGACAGAACCAATCAATACTGTACACCACAGACAGAACTATACAATAATTATACAACACAGACAGAACTAATCAATACTGTACAACACAGACAGAACTAATCAATACTGTACAACACAGACAGAACTAATCAATACTGTACAACACAGATAGAACTAATCAATACTGTACAACACAGACAGAACCAATTAATACTGTACAACACAGAACTAATCAATACTGTACACCACAGACAGAACTAATCAACACTGTACAACACAGACAGAACCAATGAATACTGTACAACTCAGACAGAACCAATCAATACTGTACAACACAGACAGAACTAATCAATACTGTACAACACAGACAGAACCAATCACCACTGTACAACACAGACAGAACCAATCAACACTGTACACCACAGACAGAACCAATCAATATTATTATACTTTCATGTTAAATACTGAAATCTGATTGGTTTAGACGTAGTTGACAATCCGTTCTCTTACCCTCAGCGGTAGCAACACGCTTGGCAACAGGCCGACAGAACGAATTGTAAAATTCGCGTAAATTATGCGCGTACGGTTCGCCGTTAAATTCACGTCATTTCTATATAAAAGCAGTAAATTTTCTCTAAAATTAAGACATTCAGTATAATAAAATAAATAGTGCCTGTTTGGGAGGGTATCAGTTGAAATTGACACCCCTCGAAAACCATTGTCAACCTCCGCTTCGCGTCGGTTGACAATGGTTTTCTCGGGGTGTCAATTTCAACTGTTACCCTCCCAAACAGGCACTATTTATATACTGTACAACACAGACAGAACCAATCAACACTGTACAACACAGACAGAACCAATCAATACTGTACAACACAGACAGACCTAATCAATACTGTACAACACAGACAGAACCAATCAACAGTGTACAACACAGACAAACCAATTAATACTGTTTAACAAAGATCTGCGCACGTCGGTTTTGATTTGTTTTATATAATATCCTCAACTGTTGTACCTAAATAATTTCGGATGTGTGGGACTATATTTGTCTAGCAAAGAACAATTTTCAACCAAAACTCAAGAGATTCCGTTTTGTCATTGAATCTCAAAGTTTACTATAGTTCATTGTGAAGTCTTTCCTTTAAAAATTATCGTCAGTTGCAATCACAATCTTGGTGCGGATACAATGTACATCACAAACTTACTTTCCAACTAGAACAAGTGTGTTTGCGTTTTTATATTTTGAGTCTAGGTTCAAAAAGTCTGCTTAACCATGCTTGACTGTGCATGGCCAACATGTATACCATTTTAAATATCAAACGTTTGAAAGAATGTTACTGAAAACCAATCGACTGATTTTCTCTTCATTCATTTCTATTTCACATTGTTTTGTTTACGTAATTTCCGCTCTATTATGATTTTTAATTACCAGAAACGCAGTCATCTATTGAGGACACAGCGATACGGGGAGACAATAGACCCGGCTCAGTCGATTTATGTACAGATCAGCAGAATTTCTATCCGCTGAAATTCCTCTACATCTCTGCGTGGTATTAACGTCCGATGTCACAGTCAATAATTTCGATTTACCGACAGAAAGTATTTTATCTATTCCCACTGAGGAGAAAATATCAATAAACAGGGCTTTTTCATTAATTACAGGAATACACTGAGTTCAGTGTTTCAACTTAGTTGAAAATGTGCCAAGAATAATTCAATGTTACATTGTGAAACTCCGTTTCTGTGTAACTTCAGTCAAGCATGCGTTGGAAATCGTTCGTGCTAATTCCTAGAACTCCGTAACTTCATCTACATGTATATTCTCAATATACAGTTGAATGATTTGAATACAAATTCCATTTACTAATTTTCAAAGATCACTTTGTCCATTAATTATTTTTTTATGTGAAAGTTCGTAAAGGACACAAACAACATACCGGGTTTATATTACTTAAAAGTATCTAATTTCAAATATGGGTTTCGCTTACATCGGAATATCATCGACACCCATTTCAAGGGATAGATTAAGCCAAGCAGATTGTAGACAGTTACGACCGACCTTGATTTGGAGATAGCTATTAGTTCATTTTAACGCTTGATATATGAATCAGAAGTTACTAAAAAATATGTTTAAAAACTCTGATGTCTACTGCAAAGCATATGGAAAGTCGAACAATTCCTGTAAAGTGTTATTTTAAAAAAAGAAACACAGATTTGGAGAATTACCTGGGCTGCGTTTTACAAAAGAACTTGCGACTTACGATCAAAAAATGAATGCTAATTAATCACAAACTAATAAATGTTTTATTCTTATGGCTGTAAAATGTAATTATGAGAATTGAAATAGTTGTAAACAAGTGGTTTTATATCATTTTATGAGCCTGTAAATATTTACGACCTTGTCGTAAGTTCTTTTGCAGTCCTGGAGTATATCTATCTTTTACTAAGCAAGTGTTTGCTTTTATGTAGTGACATCAGTTTATGGGATTCTGAATGTAACTGGATGTTAAAAGACTTGTCATGCGACAAATATTAAACATTTCAAAAAATAATTATAATAAAATGTAAATGAACATGGGCAAATAAGGTGGTGACGATGTCATTTGATATTCGAATTTTCAAATGGTCGTCAGATTATTTCAATAAATAATGATAATAATTCAAATACCAACTCAATGTTCTTTAAATCTAATGAAGGTTTTATCATAATGCAAAAATATACAAAATCTACTAAAAGTTTATGTGTATATTATATAATACACTGACATGTATTCATATATGCATTTTTATCAGTCTTACAACGTTTGGCACATACAGATGTAATATAACAAGACACATCTATAACAAAATTATTTTCAATTCACAATTAACAAACTGATCACTTTGGATACAATGACCACGTGCTCGACCAAGTAATACGGGTACATCACAGATAAACAAAAGTATAGCACCATCTTACATACAAAAATATGTCTCTTCTTTATGTCAAATTCACAGTAAAAAAGTATGAAATTTTCAGAACAACCAAATACTATAATAACTGTGGCATCCATTATACCAGGGCTCTCAATTGTCTATAGTTATGACTTTTGAAATACCATGTACCAGATGAAAACAAAGCTGCAAACTTTTTCCCAAAATATTCTTTCTCCTAAAAATTAAGAGCATCAAAATGTACATGTATATCTAAATAACTCTACTTTAACTTAATATCTCAGTTGCCAAAACTATGATGAGAGTTTTAATAAACATGTAATGATTTTCCATCAAAATGATGCTCAAGCATCAATACCAAACTGTATGTAAAAGCACTGCAAACACATTCAAACCTTAAAAGGTTTCATTTGTGATACTAGTAAACTTGAACACATCATTAAATTTGTGTTGCTACATTTAATTCAAATTGTTTGCCTAACATGAAATCAATATGCCAGCAGTCAACTATTTGTATTATGCATGAATTCTTGGTAGTGACACTTGTACTGCTATCAAAAAACAAATGCCAGCTATTAAGATTTCATGACTCTTGGTATAATGTATACCGCATAGCACATCAATCAAAATGGAAGACAATTTCATAATAAACAATCTCAAATATCATCCCAGAGGCAATTATATTTTTTGTCCACTACAAAGTCATAGGATAAGAATCTCCGACAGGTCTTGATTCCACATCGGTAGCTGACATAGCGCCCAGCAGAGTCTTTACCGCGACAGTACTTAAGGCCACAGGGGTACCAACCCACACAGATGTGATAGTGACACAGACAGGGGGAGGTAATGGCGGCAGTGTCCTTACAATTTGTGTACTTCTCAGGGTGTATCCTCTTCACTGTAGACATCAGTAGGTTCATGTCCTGGCCCAGAGCTATTACATATTACAAAACAGTAAATCATTTTGTAAAAATATTACCATGTTCAATTGCAAGTTAATTATCTAATATAAGAAATATCTTTCTCAAGAAATTGGGTTTTTTTTTATGACCTACCCCTAAAATATTATTTAGAAGAAAATACAATCTGACAATAAAAAATGCTGTTTTTATTTCTGATACAGGCCTTGAGCTGATGATGAACACAGTTACACTGTGCTGTCTTACAGTCACAGAACATAAAATACCACAAGGATACTCAGTAAACAGCTGTCACAAAATCAGACACTGCACTTCTAATTCAAAGAGAGATAACTCTTTCTCTATAGATTATTAGGTATCTGAGTAGCCTTCCTTAAAACTAAGGAAAACTTTAATTTTTGTCCAAACTGTATTTGTACATGTTTTAACTGTATTTGACATTATTGTTCATTTCAATAACTGATCATATGTCAAGTTATTGATCCAACATTCAGAATAAATTTTCAGTTACCTTGTGACCAGATCTTGATATCTGACTCTTTAGCATAGGTTGTGACATTGGCTTCCTGGCAGAATTTCTTGATGTTGGGACTGATGACATCCGTCTTCTTCAGGTTCATCTGGAGGTCCATGATATGCATCTCCGGAACCTTTTCCTCCTCAGGGGTACGGATAGCTGTTGGATTTTTCTACAATCACACAAACTCTAAAATTACATCTGAGCAAAGCATTTGCTATGCCATATCTGTAAAGTTCCATGCATCATGATTTTATTTATCTAGTTTCTTTTATTTCAAATACACTAAAATACACTAAAAGTCAGTTCAAATTGGGATTGATAGAATCATGCATTATATCAAGCGTCTGGTTTACAGCTTGTCTAGCTTTTAATACAACTATTTGCATATAGTACTTTGAGCATTTGGAAATTATGATTCCTTTATATTATGCTTCAATATTTACTGATACACAAAACCAGAAGTCTCATCGCTTGAAATTCTCATTCTACATGCATTAGAATTGCTAATTCATCTATATATTTAAAATAAGGTAGCCTACTTCCAACAATGGTGTTGAAGCATATTAAGTCAAGCACTCCACTCATTGAAAATCTCAGCTATGATGAGTCAGTTTGACACAAGTTAAAACTTTAAAATATTGTTTAAAGTTTAAAGCTACTTCCCAGAAAGCTCAAAATACTTATATGCACACATTACTTATTAACCAAGATACTGGTACATGTAAATGAGTGATGCCTGTAGACTAGATCCTGGTAAACCAGTGGTGCTTGTAGGCTAAGTGTTGTAAGACCCAGCTTTGTTAAAATCTAGTGTTTCTTACAATTTAAAATGCTATTAGCATCATCATTACAAGTTCTTTGCTACATGTAATATATTTGCTAATATATATTATAAGTTAAATTACATGTTTATTAGTATATATTTTAAGTGTGTTTGGTCCATTCATTAGTTATGGTTTGGGATTTGAAATTTCAACTATTTTCAAGTCCAATCAGCATATACAGAGCACATGACATTTTCATACATCTTTGATTCTTCCAAAACTTACCTGTCTGAGTTTGGACATAGCATCTGAAGAAATGAACTCATTTTTGTTGAATCTGGACACAAAGCAAAGAGTAAAGGGTTTGTTTCGGGTAAATCCTAATTCCTCTTCCCACAGGACATATGCACGGAAAATTTGAACCTCCTATCAAAAGTAAAAAGGTAAAGTATATATTTTGTGTTTCAGAAATCGAATCTGCGAAATTAAGTTGCAAGAGGTTAGAGAACTTAGACATTGTGGCATTTGCTCTTACTCTCCCCTGCAAATGTCCTATCATAACTTTAAGGGTGGAGGTTAAGCTGGGGAGTCAGTCTTGCTCTTAGATTAAAAATTTTACAATTCTGGTTATAAGAAGCACTGTCTATCTTAGAATGTTCTATCGTTAAAATGACAGATGTCCTACGGACTTGGTTTAACGATAGAATTCGTCCCATATACTCGCTTCGTAGCAAATAATAAAAAATAAATCGCGCTGTATCTCGCCTAAATTTTCATATGACTGGTCTCAAATACCTAAAATGTTGCTCTTTTATAATCCCATTAAATGTTTTTGCAATGAAATCACTGCCACTTTTAACACCACGTTTGAAAATTCGCAGTTTACGGTCACCATGTTAATGATAAAATCTGAGACATCCCGAGTGCGATTTCCGACAAAATGGCAGGAAAATTTAAACGTGTTTATTAACAAAATGCCTTGGTACGACCCATTTAATTGATATTTTGTGGACTAAACTACATATGCATGTTAAAAAAGGTTTGTAATGTATTAAAATATGTTTTTCCCCTGCAGATTATTTTTAACAGGCTTAAAATCGATGCGAAGCAGATCCGCTTCGCAGCTGCTACAAGTATATGGGGCGAATCTTACTGTGACTTGAGCGTAGCCTGGTCACAGTAAGATTATTCTTTCTATGTCTATCTCAAATCAGTACGTTTCTAGCACAAGAGCATAACAAATTGACATTACCGATTTAAAATCGATAAACTGGTTGATGATGGTTCCATCTGTGTTTTGAAACTGAAGTTCAACGACATCGGATGTTGTGTTCCCAGTGATGATTTCTTTTACAATGTCACCACCTTTGTTTTTGACATTTACAGCCAACTGTGACAAACAGTAAAATGGAAGTACCACAGCTAAAGAGAGGCTCAAAAGAAATTTGCTAATTAACATCATATCGATGCAAAATCAAAGACATAAACGCAACGACGGTCGACGTGAACGAGCATCAAAATCTTTCACTATTAACTATATTTCATTTTGTTGATAATCAAGGTGAGATAAACGCTCTTTATCTTTGAAATGCTTGTTTACAGAAATAGTTAATACGTACATGGAAGTATTCGCTTTTGATAACCACGTTCTTTTCGTTCCGCATTTCAAAGTTTTGTACATCTACTATTTTCCCAATTGGTTTGGAATTCCAGGCACGTAGCAACAAGAGGGTTTGTATCAGTTTAAAATGCTGGAAGAACGTTTGAGCTGAGATTTATATAGAAACTGAAAATAAAAGTATAAGACAGTCTGCCCCTCCACTTCTAAATAATGCGTCTCTGAAGTCGTGTACCACTATTAGAATGTAGACGTCACGAAAAATACGTAATTAAACTTACACAGTCTCTCAAGTAAGTAGCGTCTGAGAGATTTTCGATAACCAGCTAAGGACCGCCAAAGACAACGCATACATACTTGTTTAGAGTAAGAGTACTATAAGAGTTTCTTTCCCCATCTTACATAACTTACGAATATGGCCCCCTCTTCAGCATGTTCAGTCTGGAGTCAAATGTAGTGAAAATAGTAAACATATATATAATTCACTTCAATTCAATTTATTGACAAAAAATCCACATGTAGGTCATACCAGGGACGTATATACTAGTATATACGTCCCTGGTCATACATACTGTATACAGATATAATTTTAATTGCATGTACATAGATTTTCTCTGTTTGGTTAAGAATTTTATAAGATATACCTGCGTTATTAAAAAGTGAACAATTAATATTCACGTCATAGTTGTTTATAAAGAGGACATATATAAATAAATAATGATGTTCATCTTCAACAACAGTGTGACAGTTAATACAATATCTTTTATCCCATGGAATAATAGGTTTACAATATCTGTCAACCGATGACTGCAGCAAGTGGTATCATGATCACGTGGAGTGTCTCCACATGTCAACCGAAACCATATGCAGTTCTGAGATCTTCCCAGATGGATTCAATGTCTACAGAAAAGACAGGAGGGATGGTTACGGGGGTGTGCTGGTTGCTGTCAGGTCCGACTACATCAGTGAAGAAGTGAACCCAGACAACGAAAATGATACATAATCCATTTTTGTGAAAATTTTACTACATAACAACAAATCACTGATAGTGGGTAGTATGTATCGTCCACCCAACAGTGATTTGGCGTACATGGAGGACTTAAAGCAACAAGTGGACAATCTGAATAAGAAACATAAAGGAGCTGTCTTCTGGATAGGCGGTGACATCAACCTACCAGACATCCAATGGACAACACACACTGTAGACAACCACCACTACCCAACATCGGTGAATATGAAATTCCTGGACTTAATTCATGATAACCATCTAGAACAAATAGTCTCGTTTCCAACTAGAAAAGATCATGTTTTTGACTTGTTCCTTACCAATACACCATTATTGGTCAATAGATGCGAGCCTCTACCAGGAATCAGTGATCATGACATTGTCTACATAGACACGGACATCACAGCAAAGATAAACAAACTAACCAGCGCAAAATATACTTGTGGAAAAAGGCAGATAACACCAAACTGGAAGTATTGACGACAAGCATGAACACCAATTTCAACTCAAAATTCCACCCAATGAGCCCTATCCAGGAAATGTGGGACTTCATTAAAAAGAACTTACTAAAGATCTTAGAGGATAGTGTACTATCAAAACTCTCGTCAACCAGATTTCACCAGGCATGGATAACGAGAGATATTAAGAGATTATCAAGACGAAAGAAAAGCACGGAACACCAACAATAAGGCTGACCTGACATCAAAAGATACAAACGCCTAAAAAAATTAACAGAAAAAGAGTGTAAAACAGCCTATAAGAACTATATCGAGGACATAATCAGCCCTGATTTAACAAACAACCCAAAACGATTCTGGAGCTCCATAAAGAGCAAACGATGTGCAACAACAGGAGTTGCTCCACTCAGAGATACAGATGGCTTAACTTACTCAGACGGGAGTCCAAAGCAAACATCTTAAACCAACAGTACTAGTTCTCCTCAGTCTTTAACAGCGACGAAGACGTGAGCACCATTCCAGATAAATGGCCAAGTCCACACCCTGCCATGGATAACATCACAGTGACAGAGAACGGAGTGTGTAAACTGCTACGTAACCTAAAGATCCATAAAGCAAGTGGCCCAGATGAAATTCCAAATCGACTCATTAAAGAACAAACAGAAAACTTAGCTCCAATGTTTACAACATTCTTCCAGGCCTCCATTACACAAGGAAAACTACCATTACACTGGAAAGAGGCAAACGTAGTTCCAATCTTCAAAAAAAGGAGAGAAGTGTAAAGCTGCCAACTACAGACCTGTTTCTCTCACAGTAGTTACATGCAAGATCCTAGAGCACATAATATGCAGTAGCATCTAAAGACATCTGAAAAACATGGACTTCTCAGTTCTCACTGATGCCCAACATGGATTCCGGAAAAATACTAGTAGATCATGCGAGTCCCAGTTGATCTTGACAGTCCAGGACCTAGCCAAGAGTATGGATCTCGGAAAACAGACAGACCTTATCCTTTTGGACTTCTCCAAAGCCTTCGATAAGGTCCCCTACGAGAGATTACTCTACAAGGCAAGGTACTACGGAGTTGGAGGGTCCACATTTCAATGGATCAGGGACTTCCTCAGTGGAAGGAACCAGCGTGTATTGGTTGATGGGAAGAGCTCCAACAATGCCCCCGTCCAGTCAGGAGTCCCTCAAGGGAGCGTTCTTGGTCCGCTGATGTTCCTCCTCTTCATTAATGTCCTCCCGGAATACCGGTATGTCCATCACTCCAATGTGCGACTTTTCGCTGACGACTGCGTTCTTTATCGTAACATCTGTACCAACACAGACACTGTTAAACTACAAAAGGACCTCAATAGTTTATTACAGTGGGAAACAGACTGGCAGATGGAGTTCCACCCCAGCAACTGCCAACTGCTGAGAGTTACCAACAAACGCAAACCTGTGACCAACTCTTACAACATCTTACAACAAGTGAGATGTTGTGGACTCTGCCAAATACCTCGGGGTTTCCATCCACAAGAACCTCAGATGGAATGAACATATCGACAACTTCACGAAGAAAACAAATTCCACCAGAGCTTTCATACAGCGCAACTTGCAGCACTGCCCGCGTAATACCGATGCAACATGCCATACAACGCTGGTAAGACCTGCATGTACTGTGTGGGACCCACACACAGCCTTAAACATCCAGAAATTGGAGGCAGTACAACGACGATCGGCCGATTTGTGATGAACAACTACTCACAAACTAGCAGTGTAACATCAATGCTTGAAACTCTCCAGTGGACATCATTGGAAGAACGTCGAGCCAGGAACAAAGCTATTATGATGTACAGGATAGTGCATGGCTTAGTAGCTATTTCAACAACTGAGCTACATCCAATGATGACTACAGCCAGAGGCCACACAAACAGATTTCTGATTCTCTATGCTAGGACCTTATTATATAAGCATTCCTTCTTCTCAGATAGTATCAGGATCTGGAACAACTTGCCAGAGAGAGCAGTGGACAGTACCTCCCTGGATGAATTCAGACAGGAGGTCCTGGCATGCGCAGTCTACGTTAGAGTACCACCATCTTTTACCCAGTTTTAACCTCACCTGCACTGTATATACATGCACTTGTTGTCACACCGAGCACATGCCGAAGTGCGATGATACTCCAATGAGTCCTGCACTTTATCGGAAGAAGAAGAAGAACCTCTATCTGTAATTTGTGTGCACTTACATGTATGCTTAATTGAGTAAGAAAAGAACGAATCTTCCTGGAAATGGAAAAATTTAAGTATGGTTGAATTTCAAGCTTGTTTAGATTCTGTGTACTTAATAATTGGCTGTAGAATGACAATTTTCCATTACCTTTTTCTTTAATATTTTCAATGTCTTTGAAAACTACGCGGAACAATGTATATCCACAGTGTATTTGTGTTTGTTGATAACTCCGATCCATCAACCACTCAGTGACTCGTTGATTCGATCATGGTAAGCATGTTGAGTTGCAAAAGGAGACCCGATCCTTTACAGGATGTCACGACGGTTTGGTTAAATCTTTCGGATTGTTCTTGGTTGTCGATGGAAAACACAAGCCACTTGCAGCAGAGGAAAATCATCCAAAAATAACATACAAATTGCCAAATATTTAGAACAATGTCGAGGACGAAATGAACAGTAAATTAAAAGTGAGTATACATGTATCCTGTCGTAAGTACGAGATCGAACATTCCTACGGCTCTGGATCTTTCCACAGTTTTTATTATGCCAAAATCTAACATATATTTTGTTCTTGCCAATACAATGTTTTGAATTTTAAAAAAGGAAATCATAAAACGGTGATACACTGCGGAAACTTCATTTTTATTTCGTTATCATCCCCATCATACGGCTCTACCGAACGCGGAGGACCTGCTAAACGCGGAGCAGTGTTAAATTCACAGGGAGAAGACAAGGTCTTTAATTTCCCTTCAAACCCGCTCATAAAATGGTTAATTAAAATTTTTTTTAGTTAAGTGAGATATAAAACTCACAATTCTTTGTTATGTACATGTAAACAAACTTAAGCCTATGTCATGCTAATGTTTACATATTGAATTTTCAAAGCTTAGACCTAACTTGAATGTGCCAAATGCTAGAAACTGTTTATTGATGTTTAATACTAATCACCAGATAAAAAATCAGCTTGAAAAAAGGACTTTTTACGGTATATTGAACCAATGTAAACAAAAACATGGCACGAGCCTTGTTGACAGAACAAAGAATTGTGAGCTCTGTATCTCACTTATAACCCAACGAGTGACTCTGACGCTCAAATTTTGGTTGGCTAGTATTAAAAATGTCTTACTAAAGCATAGGACAAATTAAAACCGGAAAAATAAATTTTGACCAAAGTCGTGACCATGTCCCTTTAACACATCTAATTAGCTTTTCTTTCTTTGGCGTCTTCGCTGTTTTGAGTTCACATTACTAAATCATCACTAACTACGATGCATTTCTGATATTTTATAACATTTGAAGGAATAACACTTTCGTGTATTTTTGTTTGGTAAATAAATTCTCCGTTGTTTTCGTTCAACCGAAGTTCTCTATATTTCAGAAGTTCGACCGTTTCCGTGGGTTGGTTTTGGTCCAATGGACCAATATATCTTTTAAAATGTCTTTTTTTGTAAATTATAAACTCTGCGTTGTTTTCGTTCAACCAAAGTTCTCTATATTTCAGAAGTTCGACTGTTTCCATGGGTTTTGGTGCAATGGCCTATTATATTTTTTAAAATGTCTTTTTTTGAAAGGCAGTAATAGCGTACAAACCGCTGCGTCTATAATATGTGCTACAAAAGAAAAAGTTACACATTTAGACATACATTTGTTCAATGATATCTGGGCACTTCAAATGATTAACCATGCCAATTTTATAAAGGTTGGTCCATCTCAATATAAAAACGTCGTACTTTGTACAAATTGTCACTTATGAGAACAGTTTGATACGTTTTGACAGGCAAAACACTTAATTTTGGATATTATTAACAGAAATTTTCTCCGCGTTCAGTCAGTTCCATTTCAACATATTCCTGAAGTTCAGCAGAGCCAACATCCGCGTTCGTACATCGACCCTGTTCCCTTTAAACGCTCACAATTCATTACAAAGTTAAGATAATGACTTGAAAATTGGATAGAATGTAGACTTATGGTTATGACAGACTTGTATTCTTTAAAATTTTCTTCTACGCGGTTAGTATGATCAAAGAAAAAAAAATCATTTGATTGCATAGCATTGCCCGTCATGCTGTAAATTTAGAACTTATTCTCGGTGGGTGTAAATTCAAAATTAACAACGTATTTACACCACCCAGTAAATTCAAATTTTACAACATGACACATGTACATCCGATACCTTAAAAAATATCTTCAGTCGGTGTAACGTCTTAAACGACAGTAGCACTGATGGATATCGAAAAAAAAGTGTATTTCAATTTTATAAATTGTTTAAAGCAGTTACAAAGTCAAACTATGTAAATATTTAAATGTTATACGTAAGTAACTTCACCCTAGTCACAAAAATAATTTACCCTAATCGCAAAATATCGCTTCATCAGCTTTACCCTAGTTTGGAGCAAATCTTCGGCACGCGCTATCTCTACAAATCAGATCTACGAGTGAACATTGAAAACTAACACCGCCCAACATATACTGCGCAATAGTTTTCAGAATCAACCATTGAAAAGGTGAATACTTGTGCAAAAAAATCTGAAGCGTGCTTCTCATTCGCCATCTTGGACTATGGTAAAGTGCGTTACCCTAGTCCGTTTCTACACAGTGAAGTTTAAGTGTTTTGCATTGGACGCTGCCACTAAAGACTAATATGAATCGCAAAAAGTAGCCAATAAGCATAAAGCACGTGCTGCAAAATACCAATTTAATTCTTGTGTAAAGGTTTCGTCACGGGTAATTGATTTATTCGGTATTATCAATAATTGTCTTATTTTATCTTATCGGTTCTATTGTTAAGAAGACTATGGTAGCATATCTCTGCCCCTTGTGTGCAAGTTATTTTTCTATTAATTATGTGGACATGCAAGATAACTATGTTGACATGCAAGATAATTATGTCAACATGCAACATAACTATGTTGACATGCAAGAAAACTGCAATCAAATAAGAATTATAAAAAATATAAAAAAATCTCAAATATCGCCAACATGTGACATCCAAGATGCTAGATGCTACCTATTTATGTCGACATGCAACTTATTAATGTTAACATGCAAAATAAATATGCTGACATGCAACATATTTATGTCGACATGCAACTTATTTATGTTAACATGCAACTTCTTTATGTTGACATGCAACTTATTTATGTCGACATGCAACTTAGTTATGTTAACATGCAAGATAAATATGTTGACATGCAACATATTTATGTCGACATACAACTTAGTTATGTTCATGTTATGTTCATGTCAACATATTTATCTCGCATGTAAACATAACTAAGTTGCATGTCAACATATTTATCTCGCATGTCAACATAAGTAAGTTGCATGTTGACATAAATAAGTTGCATGTCGACATAAAGAAGTTGCATGTTGACATAAAGAAGTTGCATGTCAGCATATTTATCTAGCATGTTAACATAAATAAGTTGCATGTCGACATAAATAGGTAGCATCTAGCATCTTGGATGTCACATGTGGGCGATATTTGAGATTTTTTATAATTCTTATTTGATTTCAATTTTCTTGCATGTCAACATAGTTATGTTGCATGTTGACATAATTATCTTGCATGTCAACATAGTTATCTTGCATGTCGACATATTTGATAGAAAAATAACTTGCACACAAGGGGCAGAGATATGCCACCATAGAAGACAAATCATTTACAAAATTTCAAAAATTTCAAATCATTTTATTTTGTGATTTTCAAACTATTCTTTTTACAAGTATACTTATACACTTATAAATTTGATTAAGTGTATTTGAATGTAAATGGCAATGTTATGTCTTTATTCACGATGTATACAATCAAATACAAAACAACAACTTTTCATTCTGTTAAAATCGCCTGTTTTATTGTCAAATTTTACAACGAAGCTTAATTCTTTATACAAAGAAATAACGTGACTGTGTAAAGTTGTAACTGTTTGCACTCTCTCTGTATAACTCTATATATACATGTAGACGAATCGTAAACAATCTGTATACCCAATATAATACTGTATAAAACTTCGCAATACTTATCTTTTTAAAATCCATAATATACTTTTTAAATCAAACCCATCAGAAATTTATTCTGCAAACTTGCCTGATGTTTATATATGCCATTCTACTTACAAAAATTAGTGTTAAATGAGTCGATCCACTTACGAGTCCTGAGGGCATACACATGTATGCAGGGCAACGTGAATTTTGGGTTGTTTTTCTTCAAACTCTGAAACCCTGCCCTGATCATGAACTAAAAACTAAAAAACAGCTTTTTTCTCTCTCAGAATGATAGACCCTGGGGAAAAAATTTATCCAGAAACCCCCAGAAATTTGCATCTTTTTCCAGTGAATTATTGATGGAGTAATCGGAAATAATTGTCACCCGTTTTCAAAATCTTCTGTGTATTGAAAACTAGTATCACGTAAGTTGTAGAGTCTTCAATGATAACAACTTTGAGGGAGACACACGCACAAATTAGTTTCTACTTTATTTGCTTATAAATATAATTTATTTCATAAGATTATAGATGCAAGACCTGCCAAGTACTTTTTCTTTTGAATTAAATGCAACTTCTTTTTAGATCCAATTTCACAAAAGCTTGGACTTTAGGTATTTGTGTCAAAAAGCAATGTGACGTAGGACAGTCTATTTCATTGCTGGTCACTCAGCCATGGCTCTATAAAATCAACAAAGATTTCAATATTATTTTCGTTATTATGGGTATATATTTGTGGGCGGACTTCATTTGTCCCATATTGGCCTACGCCGAAATGCTTTAAACGGCGAATTGACAAATGAAGTAAACCGGCGTAAAAAAAAAATATAGAGGAACATATTATTCTCACAACTGTTGGTGTAACCATGGTAACAAATGTAACAATTTCAAAAGATACTTTCTTTATCGGTTTTGCTATAATTTCTACATAGATAGAAATAAAATATAAAGAACTCTAAAATATGTAGCAACGCAATTTCACAAAAAGTGCCAGAAAATATAGATTTTTTTAGTGGTTTCTGCGCAGAATTTCAAAAATTGTTAAATTAATGCATTCAATTAATGATCATGCTGATTTATTTACAATTATCTACATTTTTCATCTCATTACATTACCAAACTTAAAGCCGTCTTTATCGGTTTTGCTATAATTTCTACATAGATAGAAATAAAATATAAAGAACTGTTAAATATGTTTTACGCAATTTCACAAAAAGTGCCAGAAAATATAGATTTTTTTAGTGGTTTCTGCGCAGAATTTCAAAAATTGTTAAATTAATGCATTCAATGATCATGCTGATTTATTTACAATTATCTACATTTTTCATCTCATTACATTACCAAACTAAAAGCCGCGAATTCCACGCCGGTCTTTCCAGACTGGCGTAGTCGGGTTACCAAAGGTCAACCGGCGCATACGGCGTTATTTAAGGACAGTGGTTTTTGGTGTAACGTGATGTC
Organism: Magallana ariakensis; assembly: GCA_020458035.1. Classification (NCBI taxonomy): domain Eukaryota; kingdom Metazoa; phylum Mollusca; class Bivalvia; order Ostreida; family Ostreidae; genus Magallana; species Magallana ariakensis. The sequence goes on along the minus strand of CM035815.1, from coordinate 6,411,296 downwards.
ATGTGACATGGTTATATAAATAGTAAGTGTGCTTTTCTAGGTGTGTTCCCATTTCGCAAATACAGGTAAAGTCGCTCTACCGCCCGTAGCTATATCAATTGGAACATGGAAACCAGTATATATTTTTTAAAATAAATGATACAATATGAATATAAATGCGTGTTTTTCGGTGGTTTTTTCCAGGTGTTGGTGAATCGGATATGTTTGAAATTATAATTAGATGTGTGTTTTAGATAAACGTTCTAACAGCAGCATATTATATCTGTGTGTTCTGTTGTTGTTTTTCAATATATGATAATACATATGTTAAGAGTATAATTATTTTATATTCGGACGAACAGAGTGAGGGAAAATATAAGTCTGGCTTTTAAGCTAAGACTACGCAATCTATGTATATAGCGTCATTTTAACTTGTTTCGATGCAATTTTAAGGAATAAGGAATCATTCTTAGAGTATTATGAGGTGATAATTTCGGTCGGGGCGTGGTCAAATCCAATAAAGTCCGAAGGGCTTTATGATAGATTTGACCACGCTCCGACCGAAATTATCACCTCATAATATTCAAAGAATGATTCCTTATTACTTTATTCACATTATTTCCAATTTGTACACTTTAAAACAACATTATTTTAAAACCACTATTTTTTTTATGTAGCACATGCTACATGTATGTTTTACTACGTTGCGCAGCCAATATCGTTTTTCGGATATGCTATAAGACACGCCCATTTTGTGTCACTAAATAAATGTTTTATGAAGTTATTGGGTTTTAGGGTTCAAAATTGATTCGTAATGTTATCACAGACAAAGGCAGTTGAAAATCTTAATGTAAACATCCTACCATACGTCCAAGGTCTTGTTAAAAAATACAAGCAACCATAACGAATAAGACAAGTAAATTGTTCAATCGATGCTATTAAAGAGCTGCTGCTAATCGGGAACGTCTCCAGAATTGTCACCCTAATCGTCTTTCTCATCGTCTTCCTCGTCTCGGATATCTATAAAAAAATCCAAAGGTGCACGCATTTTCGTGCATATTTTCCAGTCTGTCATAAACTATGTTACGCCTGGCGTATATCAGTCATCATAGGACGACATTTCGTGGCCATTTGATGAGTGAATTTTCTTAGAATACCAGCGCTTGTATTAGAAAACGTTACATGTAGTTTGGATCAACATCGAACTTATTTTAGATCATGTTCAGTCTTATCTTATGTAATGAATGGTGAAAAACTGTCACAGTGACTGAGATCAAAAGTTGAAGTTCTGTGGTGGATTGGGACCACACACAACTACCGAGCGCCTGACGAAGGAACAGTTGCCCCTCATAGAAGTCACTCCCAGTAACCGTGTCCGTCACTTACTGACGATTATTGGAGTACATGTACATTGTACCCGTCAAAGAATCAATACAAACGGGAACTCAAAGATTTTTTTCATTAACATGTGGTCTTTTATTATATACCCGGGAAAATTGACAAAAACGAAAACAGATTGTTTATACTCTGTCCCGGGTTTTTGCTTCCATCACTTTTCGCTTGATATTTCGATAATCATAAATACCTTTGTGCTCAAACTACGTTCATCCACTAATATGAAAAATGTCCAGATTATCTGTTTTGAAACGCCCCTTCTTCCGCTTCAGGTTTCAATACACATCCCAAAATAGAAAGTCTACGAAGATTTTGCATTGCATCAGCCATTAATAAACCCGGATGACAATGTTGAAAAATTGCGCGAGGTGTCCCGAGAACTTCCGAATGGAGAAAAGATGTAAACATTTCCCATTATAAATCTCCGTAAGAAATTTGTTTTCGTTCCTGTAAACTTTTATGAGTGAAAAAGGATAATTTGTCAATGAAGATATCTTGGATATTTTACATTTCATCGTTTTCAACCGTACTTCTTTCACAGGTATGTGTATTTTTATTAAAAATCATCAAAAAGTGATGGAAGCAATAACTTGGGACAGACTATAGTGTATACGAAGATTTATAATGGGAAAATCTGACAACTTATTTTTAGTACACAAGTGCCTTCGTACAGTTTATATTAATTTATGGCCAAACATAACTAACTTTGGCAGACAGCTAACAGAACAACTAACGCCCTAAACCAGTACCAGTTAATTATGATATTTTCACACAAGTCTAGAGGAAATCAAGCCTTGTAAAAGGTTCGACCTTCAGGGGCATCATCATGTTACATGTGTTACATGTTACCACTATATATGAGAATGATATGTACATGTCGTCTGCTCTCTGGAGCTCTAGAATTAACTGGAATGACAGAGTCAGTTATTAATACATCGATTGTGTTTTGCTAGAGACGATTCGTCTGATAAACATCCTGATAGGTAGCGATTATTTGGTAACCGGAAGTGATGAAAGAATAGTTATTCACTCTCATCTGACAGGTAAACAAAACAACCCGCTTGGCGCCCCACTCCTTTTACACATGCAGGGACATTTATTGTATATAGTAGGAACCTTTAGTAGATTCGATCTATGCCAGTGTTGAAGTTAGATTAAGGAAAGCGGAAGGACATATCTTGACGTTACAGGTGAGGTCTCTGTGTTACAGGTATACTTTGTATGTATTTAACATCTCTGTATTTTATTTATTTAACAAAAATTGCGCAGTTGGATCAAAAGTCTAGAAAATCGTTTGGATAAAATATGTTCATATAAAAATAAAATTCTTCATAGCGCGGGGCCAGAGTGAATAGTGATTGAAAATCATATTGATTATTTATACATTGATATATAAATTACTAATCTTTTATTTAGAGTGTGTATATGCATGAGTTCACTACGATTGGTATATTACATGGTGGACATCTTAGTGTATTGTGTAAGAAAACATGACCGGTCGATCTATGCGTTAGCCCTAGGACAAAAACTATGAGATTATTAACCCAGAGATTCTATAAACACGTCAGGTTAGACCCCGGCACCGCCCGCCAGGGAATTCCTGACATTGTTTACGTCATTGTTTATTTAAATCTGTATCTAGGTTACAGGGAGGCTGCACGTATCACGTGATACTGAATCAAGGATCAATAGCAAGATCTGTTAGGGGAATAAGCTGACTTTTTTCTTTTTTATTAAAAAGATAATTTCGTCATGCAGTTTTAAGGGGAATGTGCAGCCATCTTGTACATGTAAGCATTTCTTTAACTGGTTTGTTTCTGTCCGAAACTGACTAAAACTGTTGTCAAAAGATATAAAAGCAATAAATATGAAGTCCTACATGTCAATTTGTTTGAAAAGTATGCATACAAGAACAGGACAATGCCTTTTAATCACTTAGAACAGCTATCGAACTGCGCAGCTACAGATTCAAAAATCTGAAAAAATATGAAGGGGGTTCATTGGTATCCTCCCTACAACCATTTAGGCATTTACCCCTAACTATTGATTTCAGATATTATGCGTTTTAAATATCGCATTTTTTCCCGAATACTTGCATAATTCAATAGTTTGAATTGTTCCGGTAGATCAGATATTATGTATAGAACTGTGAGATTTGAGACCAATAAAAAAAAGGTTTTTAAAACACTACGTACAGTGTAGTATCCGGCCACGGATCTGCCAGACTGGCATTGTGTAAGTTCATTCAATGAAAACCGAAAATGACAAATTCTATTTATGAACTCACAGACGATAGGAGATACATTTACCACCAATTACCATTAAATTTTATGACACGAATAGGAATGTTTTTCCTTACACCGAATAGGATCCGGATTTACAGTATATCATTTTTTCATAAATATATTTCTGCTTTTGAATTTCCGTCTAATTTCTCGTAATTGTGTATATTGTCCCTATTGTTTTTTTTATGTCCATTTAATCATTGTGAAAATAATCGATACAGAAGCTCGTACTTAGCTATTCAACGCATGGTTTAATATATTTATGTTAGGAATACTTAGAGGTTGGTAAAGGCTTGTATTTCATCTGGCTGATAAAGTGAGTATCTCTACACTGGCTTTATGACCACGTCGTGGACACAAGAAACTAGTAAAATATCATTATGTCTTAAGTTTTACCCCATACTAGTACCATGTGAATAAGAGATAATTATGTTGGTTTAATATCTATTACAATATTGATATTGTCAAGTCCAAGGATATTGTATGGATGTAAATCTCTCTCTCTCTCTCTCTCTCTCTCTCTCTCTCTCTCTCTCTCTCTCTCTCTCTCTCTTATGCATGTACATTTTTTGCATGCATTAAAGCAATTGATTAACATTTATTATTTCAGTTTATCGACGGTTACCCGGTTCCTTGTCATTCGACTTTTGACCTTAAAAATTCAAGATGGCGTTAGGATGCGGAGGTACCCTAGGAAAGGTTTTCCTAATCCTAATCAACATCATATTCTTTGTAGGTACCCGTAGTAATTATTGCTATTAAACTTCTTAGGATTATTTATCACGCGGCTCAAGTGACATCGTCGCAAGCCACGGGTTTTTGACCATTTGTTACATTAAAAGTTTGAAATCAATGATTTCTAAACATATTGTTATAGATATGTTTAGAAATCTTTGATTTTAAACTTTTAATGTAACACATTCTATTTCCACAACGCGGTTTGTGGACACAAAACCCGTGGCTTGAGACGATGCTCAATTGACTGAATTGTAGTTCATTAATTCAGCGTACAACATCTAGCACTAACAGAGAAAACGATTTTAACTATAAGGTTCTACTTTTCTTGGTCTGCTATATTCGAAAGTTTTGGTTTTTCATACTAGAGATGTTATCATTTCCAAAAATAATAATGTTTAATTTATAACATAAGATTTAAAATCAAAATACTATAACAACAAGCTACTGATGTAAATATGCTAGAGCCAAATAAAGACAAGACATTTACTGCCAGCCAGATTCTCTTTAATTTCTATTCACCGTAAAAGATTGGAATGTACTAATATATAGGGAGTGTTGAAAAAAATGACATGTTGATAATATTATATGTATAGAACTAAGGTGCTTGTTAAAATCATTAAATTACATGTAGTTATCAAATTGTTATCTTTTAGCTGGGCATGTAATTGTCCATAATACATTTATCGACCAAACATGCTAGATATTAGCTGAATAAAGAGAGAGTTTACATGTAATCTATTGATGTTTAAGGTGAAACTAGTGATAAATCTTATAAATCACATGAACACTGAACAGAGATGTAATTGTCTTTGTCCAGCTGCTCGGTCTGGGGTTGCTGATAGTGGGAGCTCTAATGAAGGCCAACGTGAAGATCGTTAATGACGAGGTCAAGCCGGCCCTGAACACGGTCACAGTCAGCTCTTACAAGCTGGGCGACCTCGCCGACAACCTCTCCGTCGTCTTCATCGTCATCGGCGTCTTCATCTTCATCGTCGCCGGCCTCGGTCTGTTCGGCGCCTGTTGTCAAAACAAGTGTATGCTGGTCACGGTAAGGTTCAACGACATTACACAACTCACTTGTCGCAACAGTTATACATTGTAATTTATAATGAATGAGACTATTTAAGGAATAAGGAATCATTCTTTGAGTATTATGAGGTGATAATTTCGGTCGGGGCGTGATCAAATCTATCATAAAGCCCTTCGGGCTTTATTGGATTTGATCACGCCCCGACCGAAATTATCACCTCATAATATTCAAAAAATGATTCCTTATTACTAATATTTGTATAATTTAAGCCATCGTACGATTAAACATTTAAATATAAATAAGCAAACCCCGTTGGCGCCTCAATTTGGCGTCATTTGAAGTTATGGGTTATATAGTACAAAATCGATACGTAGTGTTATCACAGGCAAAGACACTGGAAAATGTAAATATTTAATGTTTGTGTCATTGTAATACAGTATTACTGTATGCAACACCAGCAACCAGTTAGGAACCGATTTAATAAACTGTACAAAGTTTTGGTTGCTGTAACACATGCGTTTTGTATTAAGCGTTTAATTTCACATAATTATTATTTTTCCAGTACGCCATACTGGTCCTGATCCTGTTCATTGCAAAGATCGCCGCCATAGCTCTGTGGTTCACCATGCAGGGAGAGGTACATGTATAGTCATTTTACAGACCCCTTCTATTGCTAGAAAACAAAACTCTGGTTATAGAAAAACATATTACAAAATAAACAAATGCCATATCAAATATAATATTATGTATAGCTAAAATAGCATATTCTTTAAACAGCAAAATGTTATTAAATACCGGTAATCGCATTAAATTAAATTGTATTTTAAAATATTTTTATGTTATACAGTTAGCAATTTTGCTTAGAAACTATCGTGCTGATTAGGGCGTTATGACATGTGTAGGAGTAGCAAAACTTACCCTTCCTTTTGTTTCCCCCCTTTTCCCATGGTTACAATGTATATATAGTATGTTTTTGGTCCATTTTTCAGAGAGTAAACTTTTAATTTAGGAATAAGGAAACATTTTTTGAGTATTGTGAGGTGATAATTTTGGTCGGGGCGTGATCAAATCCAATAAAGCCCGAAGAGCTTAATGATTAATTTGATCACGCCCCGACCGAAATACCTTACTTATATTTATATAATTTTAAGCCATCGTACGATTAAATATTTAAATATAAATAAGCAAACCCCGCTGGCGCCTCAATTTGGCGACATTTGAAGTTATGGGTTATATATATAGTACAAAATCGATACGTAGTGTTGTCACAGGCAAAGAACTGGAAAATGTAAATATTATGATATATATGATAACATTGCGTTAAAATGTATATCTTAATCGTTTACCTGAATTTACGTTATTTCAGGTAGAGGACAAGGTGAAAAGTGAAATGCTGAAATCTCTGCAGACGCATTTCACAGATGACAGCCTGGAAACGGGAAGCGAGATCTCTAAATCCTGGAACTACATGTTCCTCACGGTAATAGATATACTGTATTAGTAGACACAGGTGCTTGAGGACAGGACCCACCTCCCCCCTCCATCCCCCACCCCCAAGTATCTAGACCCCTGGGACTTTGCTCATTTTTTTTTCTTTTGATTATCTTTTTATGACATATTTACAATTTAATGTATACAATCATTGAACAAAATCACTTAGAAGAAACATGTTGAAAAAAAATAATATCCCCTCTATATTTAATACAACAAGGTTGCTAACTTCGATCCATCTTCAACCAACGGAAGTGATGTTTTATCGCAAGAAAGATAACTCGTAACATTAATTTCATATTTTCCTTTATTGTCTTTTATTGTAATTTACTCAGTACGAGTGCCTGCTTTCAGATTTCAGAGGCGATAAATAAGTGTTCAGTTCTTCCCGGCATGTTTAGAATCCATGCCTCTAGTCAATTATATTTTTTTTTCGACTTCTCTGTTTATAAGAGTTATCTCTCTTGCGATATAACATCACTTCCGTTGGTTGAAGATGGATCGGTTCAAAACTTGCAGCTTCTAGTTGAAAATTGATCCAATTTACCCAATAAATGTATTTACATGGGCATGGCATGCCGAAAATTCAGTGAATGAAATTATCGGGCTACGAGATGAGGTCACCGTTTTTACCGATAGATATAGTTTGATAGCCCATTTCAACAAATGTTAATCGGCAGTACCTCTCGGCTGGCAGACGAAGTTAGCAACCTTGTTGTTTTATATATAGAGGAAATATGATTTTTTTTCCAAAATGTTTGTTTTAAGTAATTTTGTTCAATTAATGTATACATTAAATTGTAAATATGTCATAAAAAGATAATCTAAAGAAAAAAAAAAGTAAAGTCCCGTGGATCTTAATACGCTGGGGTGGGGGATGGAAGTGGTGGGGGGTCGGTACTGTCCTGAAGCACCTGTGCTAGTAGATAGCAGTAGCTCTTCATAATGACTGCTGAAAATTCTAACTTTATAATATCTAGCTATCTCTGAACTGAATTATGTTGAACTGTTTGTGTTTTTTACCTGTCAGCTGGACTGCTGTGCTATAAATAAGGTAACTTCAGGGACCAACGACTTTGACAATTCCCCATGGTGCACAGAGACAGGTAAATCGTGTAAAACTGGACCTGCAGAAGTCCCCCGGACGTGCTGTGTGGGCGTGGATGCTAGCACCTACCAGACGGCAACAGCTCCTTGTACCACGGCCGTTAGCGGATACAACACACAGGTACTAGTGTTAGCTTATTCTATGAATCTTTGAAGGATTTCTTAATAGAAGATTGGCTAATAAGGCTAGTAAATGCCGAAAGTGGGAAGGATGAACAAAATAATTAAAAATGAAAATACAAAAATATCTTGCATTTCTTTCTAAAACCCTTATAACAAAATAGCGATTTTTAGCATTGTATTTTGTCAAAAATTAAGAAGTTGATAGGAACTGGTGTTTGTTTGTCAAATATTTAATTCGCATAAAATTTAGTATCATGAGGATAAAAACAGAGCCGATTTCAATTAACCAATGCTTATGTTGATTGCCCACTAGACTCGTACATTAAAAAATGTTATTTCATAGCACAACTTTTGAACGTTTTGAACAATAGAACTATGAATGTCCCTTATTTGTGGTCATAATTTAAAATTACTCTTTGCTTTCGATTGCTTAGACATGTTATTAAGCTAGTTTATAAAATTTTTAAATAATTACAACATATAACATTTTTGTCATCTTTTTTACCCATGTTCTTTGAAAAGTGACATACTTTTGGACGAGAGTGTTTTTTTTCTGTCACATGAAGAATTGTGATAAACAAGCATAGTCTGTTAAGGGTACTTTTTAAGTTGTTTTATTTTGTTAGATTTTACATTTTTACACTGACTTTGTGATAAACAATAATATTGATTTACAAAACATCTCACAAACATCTACTTTTCAGGGTTGTTACGATGCTTTGAAAGCCGAAATCGACAGCTACTCTACCCCAGTTATAGGGGTCGGAATCACGATACTTGTCATTGAGGTACGTATTTCTGTATCAGTTCATCGATCTGTAAGATTGCCCCAGTCATCTTTATAGATTTTCATTTCATGTGTCTTTATCGTTATTTTCAACGAACATTATACAAAGCGTTGAAAAATAATGTTAAATAAATTTGCCTTAAGGTATAGTTTGATATTTAACCGATGACACATTTTATTTTCAGCTGCTTGCAGTCATTTTTGCCTTTGTGATTTGTAAACAAACTGGTGAAGAGGTTGTGTAAAGGGTGGTGTATCTGATTGAAATATACATGTAAGTTCTACATGTAGTTGCTTGCTCCTTAAAATTTCAGTTTTCTTTATACAGATTTTATGACACTTACATAATCCTTTTCCTAGATAAAAGATGACGTCACTTTGTGATTCTCGATGTGTATGGAGAGTACTGTTCACTCAATTTTTTGTGATATCTTTGTGTTGTAGAATGACAGTGGAGTGCCAGCTGCATCAGTTATAAAGCTGTTTATATTTCAACAAGAATAAAGACCAGTTCTGCAAGCGTGTTGTAGCAAATCGAGTATTGTTTGTACGCTGCTGTGATCCTTGTGAACTTTTACCACTTGTCATATACATACATGTATATAGGCATATATATATAGGTACATGTAGTAAATATACACGTAAATGCATCGGTTCATTGATATTTTGTAGTAAATGTAACTTTGTTAGGAAAAATATTCTTTTAAGTACTCATCATTGAAGAAGCAAAAAGAAGCAAAAAATATTACTTTGGTTATGTAAAGATGTGTTTATTTAAACAATAATATGCTTTCTTTGATGATTGATGCGGGATATGAAGGTGGCGACATTACAGAAAAAATACATAACCCGCGTTAGCAGGTTATGTAAATTTTTTTCTGCAATTATCGCTACCTTCATTACCCGCATGAATCGTCAAAGAAAGCATTAATTTATTGTTTATATTTACATCTTTTTTTTTAACTAATTAATAAATTGATTGTAAAAAGTCAGTAAAATTCGCTAAATTGCAGTCCGTGATTTTTCTTATGTAGATTTCAGTCTGGCTGTTTCTATAGAGCTATGAATGAACTATAACAGAGGGAATCATACTCAGTAGATGTAAATATATATGTATCTACACCGAATAAAAACTATCTTATAATTGTAATATTAAGTATAGTAAAAAATTTCCTCCCTAATAAATGCTATTTGTTAGCAATGATAAATATCTGAAAGCCAAATCGCAGAAAGCAACTAGTCTTATGTTGATGGTCTTTGTTAATTCATTGTGTGATTAGTTTGTCTTTTTTATTGTGAAAACATTTCTTTGAAGCTAGTGAGTAACTTGGTAAAACAGTCTTGAAACATTTTCAATTACCATTTAGTGTGGTATTTCTATTGACTGAATTCATTTCAAATGATTATTTTTTATATGAATTTTGTGCTTTCGTGATTTTGATACAAATGATATACGTTGTACTTAAACAAGTCTTGATTTTATTTTTTATATTTTTTTTTAAATCTTGCCGATTTAATTTATAAATGTAATATATTTCAAAATGGTGTCTCTTTTTGTACAGTGCAAAAAGATTTTTTTATGTCCTTTATTCCTTTATCACACTCCATTTTGATAAAATTGATTTAATTAATTTGTTTTTTTTTTCTAATTGAAGGAAAATCTTTTATTTGTTTTCCAGTGTAAGTACATGTATTTAGTTAAATAGGATCATTTTCACTTATGATATTTTAGTTTATTTTTTATGCATAAATTTGTAGAACCATTTTTTATAATTTATGTGCTAATGTGGTTTCAAAAATATAATTAAAAAAATAAAATTTTGTTGTCAAAAATTAAGTCATTTGTTTTTAACTCACTGAATAGTTTTCAGAATGTTATACACCCTGGTCAATGATACATGTACAATGTCATAATTTACACAGTGACCCATTGATACCGCTTGTGTCAGACTTGAGCGTGTACATACACATCTTTTAAGTCGAAAATACCGATCGTAATCAGAATCGAGATAAGTGGGTGACTTTGGGTACCCTTAATTCTGCACAAAGAAAAACACCAGAAAGAATAGTATATTGTTCAACAGCAAATTAATGATATCCATATTTCCCTTAATGCTGAAAAATAAAGTAATATATCAGCCCTTGTTTTTATTACAGCATTGCGAACGTATCCGATTCTGTTCCCCTCCCCATTTTCAAAGCAAAGCAAGGAGGTTTCCTCATGAGTACTGCTGATAACAAGATGTGACTCAAATTGTAACTGAAGATTTCCAATATTAAGAAAAAAAAATCAGACACGGGGTTTAAGGTCTAGGACGGAGTGCTAGTGCACAATATTTGGATTTTTTCCTTAATAAAAAGTATGTCCAATAATATTATATTTAAAAGTTTGAGGCGTTGAGTAGCACTCTCGTATATGGAACCATGTAGCAACATTTAGCTTACATGCATATAAATGTAGATGTTACTTAGATATTTAACAGTAAGCACACGACTTGCCACAGAGGCCTTTTACACATAAGCAATAAAAAAAACCCCCAAACATGCAGGCTGTCTATTATATTTGTACAGAAGTCTAAATCTTCCCTCTACCATACTGCAGGATTACGCATGGTTCAAAATGTTCTCCTTTTGTCAGAAACTGAAATTGACTGCAGATTGTCCAAAAAGATCTAAAAACAGTTTACTGCTGTGTAATTTAAATTTATGATGACATTTTTTTTAAATCATTGGTTAGTCGTAAAAATACATTGATTTTTCAAGTGTCGGTTCAGAGCCCTCAAGACAATCAACGAATATCTACTCCAGTCTGTGTTCTTAGCTGTCTTATCAACTTGTTTCATCTGAAAAAGAGAGCAGGTAAGAGAAGTAAAGAACTACCTAGGTAGGAACCCTTAGTTTATATTAATTACTGGCACAAAATTAAATCAAATTCCGTATTAATGCGGAAAATATTTTAGAACTAAATTGATGGGATCATCCTTGAATATGATGTCGTTGAATTCAAGTTAACTGTAGACAATTTTCCTTACCTATTATATCGTTAAAACAAGATAAACCTGTATTTGTGCAACACATTAAGAGACAGTAAATATACCTTTAATCGTTGTTTAAAAAAAGCCTTTGTATTGATGAATTCCCATACTAGTATATACAAAAATAAGGTATACTTGTTGTATTACGAAGTAATTAAGTTTATTTGAAAACTAACAGCAGGATGCCTCTTCATTAGATATATATCACACCTCACAGCCTTATTTGCATAATCGGAACCTTTCTGATTTTTATATTAACCAAAAACTGAAAAAACCCGAGAACGCCAAACTACGTCATTCACGGGATTTTAACGAGACCAGTTCGAGACACTTGCAAATCGAGAGAGGAGTTAAGATCGAAAAAGTAAGTAAATGTTTATGTTTCTTTGAACGACAAGCTTTTTAAATTGGTTAAAGTTGCAGAACAATTGTTTATTAATGTGAATTCGAAGTTTTGGGTGATTAGCCTTATCTCGTTAAATATTGTTCAGCATGAAACTGTCTGAACAGTAGTCCTCGATTTTGTCAACAATCCAAAACGTGCTAGGGAGTAGTCTTGTGTCGGTAAGAACATACTTACATTGTTAAACTAGATAAATACCCTTTTTAAAGACTACAATGCATTAATTCTACTATTACCAAAATGTAAATAATTAATGGTCGTTGTGAATTGTGACTTGAAAGACATGTTTTGGTATAAAATGTGCATGCAGGTGTATTATAGTCAGTTTCTACACATTGTTGGTAACTAACTGACAGAGGTTAAAAATTATTTTACATTTTTCCTAGAATATTTTTACATGTTCTTTATGTTTGTGCCAATCATGCTTTTATAATAGCATACAGAATTTCCTCGACACGTTTATAATAGGTAGTTTTTGGGAATGCTGGAGAAAACGTACCCAGGAGAAAACGTACCCAGGAGAAAACGTACCCAATTTCTAGGGTACGTTTTCTCCAGGAGAAAACGTACCCAGGTACGTTTTCTCCAAGAGAAAACGTACCCTATGAAAATCATAAATAATAGTTTTCATAAATATTCTTAGATGAAACAAAATAAAATATTCAATAAACGTTTGTATCATTTGTTGCTGTTGTTTTTAAATACATAGTCACGTACATAAATTTTTAAGACAATACTTTTGTTTAATTAGACAATTATTTGTTACATATACACATATACACGAACATCGCATGAGCAGTTTAATTAGTCGGCAATTAATCCACCATAAACGAAACCGTTAAATTAGTTTTTATTGCAATCTAATTTGGAGAACTAATTAAATGATGAGTATCTCAAGAAGTCGATAGGGGGATCTCACATAGAGTTACTCATATAGGTAAGGCTAACAGTAAATGGAAAACTTAAAAGAAGTAGATTGATAACACTTTTTGACAGGTCATTAATTCGTACTAAAATAAAAGTTGCTACAATTATTATAAAGATATTATTTATAAAATGAATAAATCTATATATATTTATGCATTGAAATATGCATTAAAGTAGCATTTGAAAAATATTTAATATGTCCAAACCCTTTAAAAATATAAAGTATTAAATTCATAAATCTATAAAATTCATACATTTCTGTATATTTATTATGTAAAATAGTATTTAAAAGTATTAAAAACTATTAAGTAGTATATCTATGATTTTCATAGGGTACGTTTTCTCTTGGAGAAAACGTACCCGGGTACGTTTTCTCCTGGAGAAAACGTACCCTAGAAATTGGGTACGTTTTCTCCTGGGTACGTTTTTTCCTGGGTACGTTTTCTCCTGATACCGTTTTTGGTACATGTACATGTTCCTTTTAAATTTATGTCTTAATTATTTATTAATGATGAGAGTGTTTATATGACTGTCCATAAATATGATTTTTTTCAATAATACCACAGAACATTAACAATATTGCTGAGAGAGAGAGAGAGAGAGAGAGAGAGAGAGAGAGAGAGAGAGAGAGAGAGAGAGAGAGAGAGAATCCCATAAAAAGCCATTACACATTTTATAGTGATAAGTCATCCCATATCTCACTAAATGAATTGTCATGGCTGTAATCTTGGTAATGTTTTGATCCATGTCTCAGATATTGCTTATGCACATAAAAAGTTTAATCCGGATTGACACACCCTTTTGTTTTGATGTCTAGTAGGAAAGGAGAAATGAGCATATGAAAATATATGGCTGGACTGGGAATCGAACCCTGATAGCTCAGTGGTAGAACTACTGACTAGAGATGCAGGGGTCCCGGGTTCGATTCCCGGTCCAGCCATATGTTTTCATATGCTCATTCCTCCTTTCCTACTACAGATGGTGCCGTGGCCTTTCTTGTTCTGGCAATATGAATAAAGGAAGTCCTGACAAGGTGAACTTTTGTTGTGTCTTCGGGGTGGCAGACTATTTAAGGAGGGAGGAATGTAGTAGTTGGGGCTATATGGAGATGCAGGGGTCCCGGGTTCAATTCCTGGTCCAGCCATATATTTTCATATGCTCATTCCTCCTTTCCTACTACACATGTAAAGACAGCATTAAGCTTTGTAATTATAGTACATATCTTTTTTTCCTAATCTACAGGTATACCTGCTGTTTCAAGATGATTTGGAGATCAGGAAAATAGAGAATATTGTCATTTTGATATATTGCTTATGACCCAGTCAAGTCCACTGAAGGTATACTTCTATGTCATGTGATAAACTTACAACTTTACCTCTTTATTTAGATATATTTGGTTATAGCTGAATGAAAGCCAAGCAAAGTCATCTAAATAGCTACAATGTCGTGTGCAAAAGTTAATTGTATAAGGGAAAGGTTCATATGGGCATCTTGTTACAACACTGATTATTTGAGTGGTGGGAACTTCCAAAAGGAATGCCAGGAGTTCAAAGATATTATAAACCTAACAAAGTGTCTTTTACCCTCTCTGAAAGAATGGGATTTACAGGAATCCCATGAATTTCTTCTGCTGGAAATAGGTTTTTCAGATTAGTTTATATTATTGACTCAATCTTATTATGGTGTACATAGAATGTTGATAGTATAGTTGCAACTCATACAGATATTCATCTGTTACATATGTGTTTCTGACTTTGATCTTTGTTCGAAATATTTGCCTTATTTGATATCTTTCTGTCCATTGGAAAACTAAATGTCTCTGAAGTAACACCAGTTGGTAACAAAGGCAGTTGGTTCCTGGGGATTCTGTTTGAACTATTTTGATGCATTACATTTTTAATGTGTGTGCAGACTTGATTGACTTGGGTTTCCTCATTTTTTTTGTATACATGTAAGTTACATGTATACTCAGTTTTGCTTTAAAAAGTATATCACATGTGACCTACCAGTATAATAGTACATACATGTATTTCATTTGTAAATTAAAAATCATTTTACAAATTTGCAATGTTTTGTAAGACTAAAATTTGTTTTATCGCTTTTAAAGTAACTGAAAGTACATGCAACTGTCTTTTGGCATTGTATATGTAATAAAAAGATAAAGAAACTGTGAACTGAGTTTAAAATTAGTAGCAAAATGATGATATATGAACAATATGAGATAAGATTACATTTTCAGTATCACTTTGAAGCACATTCTTTAAAAAATTGCATTGAATATATGTTTAATGAATGCAATTTATGCAAAAATTGATTTCCTTAACACTTTATGTTTATTCTATTTTAGTTTCCAGACCAAAACATTAATGGATGTTTCTTGAATGGAATACATGAGGATTAGGATGGAACCTTTTTCTGTCTTTTAACCAACTCACACCATCTTTGAGGATTTATGTACCCAACTACAGAAGACTGTTCTAAACACATCATTTATAACATTCTAATTAATATGTTGCATAAAAATGGTTTGGGCCGGCTCTTTAAATGTTAATGGATGTCAGTGGATGAATTGTTTTAACAGTAGGTGTTTACATAATGAATAGCAGCAAACAATTTTATTGGGTGCACCTGTTTTGTATTTTTTCTTACCCATCTTACATATGTTAATTTTTATATTTATATATAACATATTCATATAACATTTTTAGAAACAGTTATCTTTAATTGAAAAGGAGCATTACTATTTTATACAAGTTTTTTTAAATATACTCCTTTGTATACATGTACAAACAAAAATACTCAGTAACAATGGACAATAGACTTAATAAATATAAAGAAATATCAAAAGCAGTATATAACAAATTTGTAGGTCTTGTTCATGAACATAAAAACATATCTAAGAAATAATCATTTTTAGCCATTAAATACATAAATATTATTAGAATATTAATCCAAGTTGAAAAAGGACTTAAAATATATAAGATTTTTTCCATTTATTTAAATGTTTGAAAACTAGTCCATTGAATTCTTTACCTTTTTCATCTAAATAGCTGTATAGTATATTCTATCCCTGTAATATATCACTTTAGTTTTGTTGAACAGCATGTGTATTAGTTTTTTATTTTTCTCAGAATGATATATGCAGAGTCATTATTTTCATTATACATGTATGAAACTTTATACAAGTACTGTTAGGCCTTCTGCAACATGTTCATTGTTTAAATAACATGAAGTTTGTGAAACGAGTGTAGTGATTTTTTATTACCTTTCATATGACAAATTACATCTATATCTTAAATTGTTGTACAGTTAGTCATATCCCTTTAATATATCACTTTTTTATGTTGAAATGCATGTCCATTAGTTTTATGATTTTTTTTTCAGAATGATATATGCAAGGTTATTATAGGAAAATTGATTTTTAAAAAAGAGATCTCATACAACCTGTGTACTTTTTTTTCAATAAAAGTAATACAGTGTATTAATTGTATGTACAGTGTAGTTTTCTCTTAATGATTATAAAAATGCTAGTGTTTTATTTGTATGTAGTTGAGTAGATTCATACCTACAAGCAAAACACTTTTAATGTACCAGCTTATTATATTTGATTAATATGTACTTTTTTGGTTATTAATTTTTAAACATTTTCTCTTATTAACTGATTATAAAAATGCTATGTTGACAACAATGCCATATACATGTACATTTTGTTGTGTTCTGTTTTGATATAATTTTGCAATTAAATTTAATATGAATTTTTCATGCCTTATACTCATTATATGTATTAAAAATTATATGTATTACATATAATTAAAATACATGCAAAACTTTTTTCTATTTTATATTTATTTATTTTTTTAATAAGATTAAGAAACGGACTATAGTCAATGCACGTTTTCAAGAGTTGTCTCACTTGCGGACAACAACAAATGCTCCCCAGGGTTCATGACCCTGAATATTGAGTAGGCTGTGAGGTGTGTATATGCCCAATACAAATTTATATGATAGCCATTTGCAGGTACATTTTTGTTATCATTTTTCTTTTTAATCGGAAGTTAATATTTTACAAGATTCATACACGAGCACAGTAGAAAAACTCTTCATACTCAATATCAGAGAATTTGTACAGATATCTCTGTACTTCATTTAATTTCTATAAAATCAACCCCAAAAGATATAATACACGTATAATGTCCCAGTGAAATATGATGTTTTTTGTTGTTGTCAAGCAATACACATACCTCACAGTTTATGTTATTTAGCAACGACATGCGTTTGCTTACTAAAGGTTTAATAAACTTGTATAAAATTTCAACGAAGTCCAGGGAGTGTTGATAACATTAATCGTATTTCATTGTCTTTCGTTTATTTTGAAATCAATATTTGCAAATGGACCATTAAAGTGTTCGTCGATTTGTTATCAATATCACAACGCAAGTTTCTGTTTTAAGATATTCGTAATACGATTTAGTCTATAACGCTCTTGTAGTGTTTTACTGCGTTTGTAAAGTCTGTTGATTTAATGTTACTATGAATTTTGTATGTTTGCTATTTTCTGAAGATGATATATGAATCTTATTTCCTTCGATTTATATTTTTTTTTATTGATTTATATTGTGAAGAAAAAATGTTTGAATGTATTTATGGCGCGATTTTACTGGTATTGTGCACTACCTGTATTATAGTTTTCTAAGAACTTTATAGTGTTTCTCCACAGCGAACAAATCATTAAAGGTACGCCTATGAGTGTTTTTGCACTATAAATCATTTAAAAAGTGCGTATCAAATACAGTACGAAAATTCCTTTGAAAGCGACTGCCTCTTTTGTTTGTTTTTACTCTAATTTTGCTCTATTTGACCGATGACGGATGATAGAAAACAACCATTTATATATTATAACTATTAAGATAATGACGACTCACTAGCTATTTATTAAAAGAAAAAGAATTTAATGATTTTAGATTCTGATAAAATAACTACTGATGAATCTCAGTTGGGACGGAAGATTCGGAAAGGTGTGTTTGATCACCACCAACATCTTATTTACTGTAAGTTCAAACAATCAATGTGAAAAGTAAATGTTAAATGTTGGAAATAAAACATGGTGCATTTAACAAACAAAACAAAAGCATCATTGTATAGTTATTTGTAACATGGTTATACGTCATTGGACTTTCAAACTTATTTGCTACATAACAATATGCATTTTTGAATTGTAAAATCAGATCTAGACGGTATATACAATGTAACTCTTGAAGACATTTTACAATTTTATGCATTTTTGTCTTTGACCATGAAGTTAGTTAACATCTTTTCTTTGACAGGGAATGGGACTAGGGCTGGTCACTGTCGGGGCCCTAGCTTTAAGGGTCATATCAACCGTAAACACGGACAAAATCAAACCTCTTCTGAACTCACTCTCAGTGGATTCCTTCAGCGTAGGCGTGGTCAACAGTTTGTCTATCATTATCACAGTAGTCGGGGTCCTTATTTTTCTAGTGGCTGGACTGGGTATATATGGCGCCTGTTGTCAAAATAAATACTTGCTTGTAACGGTAAGTATGAAACAAACGGAGAATGTTTCAAAACAATGCACATAATTCTAAATGCATATTTTATTTTTACATAGTTTTATTAGATATATTGATGTAAATGTAAAATAGAGAGCATAAAACCAATGTTCAAATCAGATAAAAGTCTATTTTTCTCAAATACATGAAGTTATTTAACACAATGAACGCATGCTGCATCTTATCGGACAAATAATATAACTGGAGGAATCCAATATACCATATATGAACTGCATCTCAGTGTGTATTAATTTACTTACACCTGATACTTATTTATTAGATATATGATCTTTTGCATTAGAAGTACATTGTAAATATATATATTTTTTTTGCTTATTAAAAACAGACGACTGGCTTGATATATTAACCTCTGTAGCAATTTATAATCAGTTTTGTTTGAATTTTGTTAAAATCTGTAATAGTTTATTTTCCTTATATTTCAGTACGTTAACATAGTTGTAATGTTACTTTTGACGAAAATTGTAGTCATTGCTATTTGGGTCACAGTGCAAAACACAGTAAGTTTCTATTCAAGAAAAATCACAAAAAGAAGGAAATGCTTTAAATAAATAAATTAAAAATATGAAATGTATAATTTATGTAATCATATACAATTCCGTTCCCAATCGATTGAAACTAATGAAAAATATGACAATATCATTCATAGATGGAGAGAGAAATTAAAGGCAAAATGATTGAAGTTTTCAACAATAATTTTATAGACGATACGATTACCAGCAACAATTCTCTATCAAACGCTTGGAATTGCATGTTTATGACGGTAAATGAAACTTATTGTTTAAGTCGCTCTGATTTTTTTAAACATATTATTGAACCAAATACTAAATAATATCTTCTAATTAAAGCTGGACTGTTGTGGCGTTAATCCTGTCTTATCAACGACAAATGATTTTGATCAGACGTATTGGTGTACGACTTCAGGAAGCTGCGAGGATACTATTTCACAAATTCCAAGAACCTGTTGCACCAACGTTGACGAAAACACGTATACCTCAGCTCCAAATAGTTGCTATGCAAATGTTGATAAAGGAACGTACAATCCAAAGGTGGATGTCTTTTTGAGAGAGATGTCATGTTTGTGTCATAGCATAATTGTCCGTGATTTTTCAAAGATGAATAATATACGAGTAAATTATCTGCTTTATTACACCTTTGTATTTCAGGGATGTTGCGACGTATTGACGGACACGCTGCAGTCTCAGAGTGTCATCGGTGTTATTGTTACCGTTATACTTATTGAGGTCATGTGATTTTTTGTCTTTTAAAATATACATTTTCATTATTGGTGAGATACGTATTGGTTTGAAAACTTCACTGGATGTCGAGACGTCCCATTATAAGTATATTCTGAGAACCGTCTCAAACTTGTTCAGATTCATTTCGAGGGTAAACCAATAAGTTTGTAAAAAGAATCAACCATGGCAACAGAATAAGTCCAAACAAGTATTCCTTTTAAAGGAATGATCATCATTTAACATCATTGGTCAGCTCTGTTAATGCAATAGGAAAGCATTACGCTACATGCATTATGCTATATATAGCACCGTTTTGTTGATTTCCGAAATAGCAAGACATGAATAAGCTTTACTTTTAGTAGGCAAATTATACTTCCGATAAATATTCTTACGCATATGTGAAGAAAATCATTATTTGAATCATTATGTATGTAACTGTGTAAATGATTTATTTTTAAGCAAACGGATAAAAGTAACGTTTTTAGTAAATCTACGTACAATTAAAGATTTAAATCAGGTTGTCATTGCTTGTAAGTAAAGTAGTGCAAGGCGCAATGCGTGCGCAAATAGTAAAATCTGCCGGATGCCTCGTATGGACACAAATGTGATCGGCCGAAGCCGATCACAAAAATAGATCGTTCTACGGTATAATTTTTATTTTTTTTTTAATATTGAGATAGAATTTTAAAATGACACTTATATTCAAAATAAAAATTTATATGAACAGAAAAAATGACAAGTATGAAATGGCAGAAAGTTCTCTTTTTATTATTTTACATCAAACGATTTTACAATGAATTTGTGATCGAATTTGTGTAATTAACTAAAAATCTTAATGGCATAGATCACAAAACAAAAAAACCGTCGTAAGGTCAGCTTAATTTAAAAGATAAGTAGTTCAAAATGTTTAAAATTAATACACAAGAAAGTTTTGTTGATTTACACTGAAATCTTTGTACCAATCAATAGAGAGAATAATTCGGGATCCACGGGCTTGTTATCCATATATACATGTATATGTAAGTCAAGAAATATGTTAATGACAATGACAATGACAATTAACTTTATTCTCATAACTGAATTTACAGTGTAGAGAAAATACCTTTGTACAGTATGTACAAACTACAATATACTAGATGAAAATCATTGGTATAGGCATGATGAAGGGATAACAGATAATTGGTTCAAGCTAACCAAGAGAGCTAACTCTCTCAAATAAAGTATCTGATAGTCAGCTTCAGTTTTCTAATAGTTTACAAATATTGGTAAGTTGGTTTATGTTTGTGACATTAAATACTGTTTCAAAATTTACAACATTCGATTTGTTATTAAATATTTTGGTAAACATATAACCCTTGAATTGGATATATATACACCAGTACATTTGAAAAGATAGTGAAATTCATCTCCAATTTCATTGCAGGCACATATATAATTTACAAATTCTGTTTTCTCTAGGAATATTAAACCATCTACCTATCTCAATTTAGCATTACTCGTTCTAAAATTACAATATATATTACATAATGTTGTTGGCAAAATCAATAAATACTTTTCAAACTCCAGTGAGTTTTAAAAAATCCTATAATTTAAACCTTTTGGAGAATTTTGTTCCTATAGGAAAAAGTCGAAATATATTGATAATAATGTTTAAGTGACCATAATACAATAAAATATGCAATTATATTTTATTTAACGACATTTCAACTTATCACATAAAAGTCCATTATTTGTTTGATCGACCTGCTTTTAACATTGTTTCTTAATATCACTATCATCATTTTCGGGTTCGGTGTATGTTAAGTTTACTTTAAAATAACCAATAGATATGTCGTTACAGATCATCGCTGTGATCTTCGCAATTCTGATCTATTGTCAAATATAAGATTCATCAACCACCACAATGTTTACTCAATGCGTGCCTCCTCTGTGTGCATGGACCAACAGGAACAAAGATTAGACAATGGGCTGATAGGTTGTACGGTGCTTCAAATCATGATACTCAATCAAATAATTCTTCTGCATATTCGTACAGAGGTGTAGAATAATCCTTACGTCAAGACTTTGGATTTGCCTCATTTCTACAAGAAACATCGACGCTGTAGTGTTTTTAAAATATGTTTAACATTCCTCAGTCAATGAATGTCTAAATACATGAATTATTATTATGTGTACACATTTTCTACTGCTTTCTTTTGATTAGACCTTCGTTAAATTATCAGGTTTTCATTCATATTTTATTATAACTGTTTTCAGGATACCTTTAATTGTTTATTGTTGTTGGATAGGTGCCAAAATAACTAAATCAAAATATGTATGGTGATTTTGTTTTTCTTTTGTTTTTGACTATTCAATCTGTATAATTATTATTTTGAATTAAAACTCTCTTGACGGACACCATTGAATATTTCAGAACCTATAAATATAAACATAATTTTATGAAACAAAATTGAATTACAGTTTTAATGAAACCCAACTGACTCAAAATAGTGAAAATAGTTTAAAAGTCAAATCAAGTGTGCAGTGTATTAAAATTTATAACTTATTAGCATAATTAAAAAAAAATATTAAAGAAGACCTTGCCTCGGAAATAGAAATATAGTTCCTCTTGTTTTATGATTTGTTATTGATTTTATTTAAAAGTTGTGTAATTCTTTCAGTGCTGATTTTGTTCACTTCCAAATGATGTCCATGTCAGCTATGTGCTTAATTGTGACGTAAAAGCGACTTTATTTATTATTATAATATTGTTTTGTATCAATTGAAATGTATTATATTTAAATTGGATGTTGGTGAAGTTGTGTCTCAACATAGCCGACTACTTATGTATCAATTTCATTATGCATTCTGTAAGAGTCATAAAAAGATATTAATGTGAGGAATTAATTAAATAACAAGAGGCCCATTGGCCACATCGCTCACCTGAGCAACAATAAGCATGATAAAATCAGCTTAATGGAATCATAAAACAAAATATCTGGAAAATGTGTTTTACTACCTGTATAAATAAAAATCCATCCCTCTGGATATTCTTATGTTTATACCGAAGTCCCATTTCTAACAGGATGATTTTAAATACTCATATCACATGTTGAGCATTTCAGTTCTCAAAAAAATCTTTTTTAGAATCGTCCAATGGCCAAAGTCTAAAGCATTTTCACGAATCAGCAATATGTCAAAATGCTTGCATATAAGTAAAACCATATATGATAACATTTCAGTTTTTGTGAATAATTAAATGTTTTCCCCTTTGTACCAGTGGATCCCCAATGTGTCCCCACCCTACTCCTCAATATTTTGATTTAAACAAATTTGAATCTACACTACCTGAAGTTGCTTTCACTTAGGCTTTTCTAGGCAAATGGTTTTCTAGAAGAAGATTTTAAGATTTTACTCTATATATTCTTATGTAGGAATCCCCCCTTTCCTGTTGTGACTCCACCCTACCCCCAAGGGTCATGATTTTCACTACCTTAAGATGCTTCCATATAAGTTTCAGCTTTCCTGGCTAATCGGTTTCTGAGAAAGAGATTTTTATTGATTTACTCATAATACTCCTATGTAAAAATTCGTTCCCCCCATTGTGGCCCCACCCTATCCCCGGGGATCATGATTTCTTCACCACCTGAGGATGCATCCACACAAGTTTCAGCTTTCCTGGCTGATTGGTTTCTGAAAAGAAGATTTTTAAAGATTTACTCTATATACTCCTATGTAAAATTCGACTCCCCCCCCCGCCCCATTATGGCCCCAACCTACCCCCGGGGGTCATGGTTTTTACAACTTTGAATCTAAACTACCTGAGGATGCATCCACACAAGTTTCAGCTTTCCTAGCTGATTGGTTTCTGAGAAGAAGATTTTTAAAGATTTACTCAATATATTCCATTGTAAAAATTTGACCCCCCATTGTGGCCCCACCCTACCACCGGGGATTATAATTCTCACAACTTTAAATCTACACTACCTGAGAATGCATCCACACAAGTTTTAGCTCTCCTGGGTGATTGGATTTTGAGTAGAATATTTTTAAAGATTTACTCTATATATTCCTGTGTAAAATTCGACCCCTCCCCATTGTGGCCCCACCCTACCCCCGGGGATAATGATTTTCACAACTTTGAATCAACGCTACCTGAGTATGCTTCCACACAAGTTTCAGCTTTCCCGGCTGATTGGTTTCTTAGAAGATGAATTTTAAAGTTATTATCTATATATCCCTGTGTAAAATTCGAACCCCCATTGTGGCCCCACCCTATCCCCGGGGAATATGATTTTCACAACTTTGAATCTACATGTACACTACCTAAGGATGCTTCCACACAAATTTCAGCTCATTTGTTTTGAGAAGAAGATTTTTAAAGATTATATTCCTATGTAAAAATTCGACCCCCATTGTGGCCCCACCCTACCCCTGGGGGTCATGATTTTCACAACTTTGAATCTGCACTAACTAATGATGCTTCCATATAAGTTTCAGCTTTCCTGGCTGATTGGTTTTTGAGAAGATGATTTTTAAAGATTTACTCTATATGTTCCTATGTAAAAAGTCGAGACCCCCCCATTTTGGCCCAACCCTGCCCCCGGGGGCATGATTTTCACAACTTTGAATCAATGCTACACAAGGATGCTATCACACAAGTTTCAACTTTCCTGGCTGATTGGTTTCTGAGAAGATTTTTAAAGATTTATACTATATATATTCCTATGTAAAAATTCGACCCCACATTATGGTCCCACCCTACCCCTGGGGGTCATGATTTTTACAACTTTGAATCTGCTCTACCTAAGGATGCTTCAAAACAGGTTTCAATGAGCATGGTTCTTAATTTTCATAACCTTGAATCCCATTTGCCTAAGAATGCTTTGTGCCGAGTTAGGTTGAAATTGGCCCAGTGGTTCTGGAGAAGATTTTGAAAACGTGAAAAGTTTACAGACAGACGGACAGACGGACGACAGACAAAATGTGATAAGAATTTCAGCTCAGGTAAGCTAAAAAGTCAACACTGTTGTTACGAGAGAAAGTGTAATTTATTGTTGGTAACTGCCCTCAGTCTAGATCAAATTTATCCAGTTTTCCTGGAGACCACCCCAATCAATGTGCTTTTACAACTAATTGTGTGTTATACGACAGAAGGCAGGAAAACCTGTGACTAATCTTCTTAAAATCTACTTACATAACATGCATGAAATAACAAAGGAATAGTAAACTATTTTAGAGTTTATTGGAACCACTTTAAATAATAAATCAAAGTACTGAAAGTACTGAGAAGCGCTAAGCTGTCCCTACATGAGCAAAAATTAATTACATTATACATGTATCATACTGAATTAATTTAAAAGTTTTTATACGTCATATATTTAGCCAAGATTTTGCATTTTTGTATAAATTGAACTACAAACAATATCCAGAACTGCGTTCAATCCGAGATGCATGCATAGCCGCTAGGTTATAGATATCTACGTCTATTGAATGATAAGCTAGCCTAGCCTCTAGTTCCTTGATTTGAAGTTTAAATTATCAACAGATGAATAACTTCATCGACATTATTTGGTAATTTCATGCAAAAATATATGTTAAAATTCATACTAACTTATCAAACGAAAGAAAAATCATTAAATAATATAAATTGTTTGTTTGTTGCAACTTGGTTACTAAGGCAGCCATCTTGAATTTGATATTTAGTCATACATTTTTAGGCTTGGTATGTCTACATGTACCTAGCGGCTAGCTAGCCAATCGTTGACTAACCTAGTTGCTACCTAGCCAATAAAACCATGAACGCAGAATAAAGCGAGATTCGAACTCTAGGATCTGTGTTTTATAATCTTATAGCCACTCGACTAAAGGGTTAATTGAAGAAGTGGGTTGAAAACGTGGTTTTAACAGATTAAAATGTTTCGAACTAAGTTCCGAAATATTTGTGTCGGTGTAGCTTTCTCCTATATAAAATTTTTGAATACATATATTAGAATTAGAAATAATTGCGAAATATTTGGGAACACATAAGCAATTTTATGTTTTAATTTCAGGAGGAAAAAAATAAAATCTGATCAAGTTTTAATGCAATACCTGTAGAAAAGTGCCATTAAAACATATATTCTGAATTATAGAAATGTACATAATAATATGTAGGGAGTTTTCCTTCAGTGAAATAAATGTTTGAATAGAAAGAAGCAGATTTTCCCTATAATAGAGAAGAATGAGAATACCACCCTAATGAATTTTGAAAGAAGAAAATAGTGAAGTATATAAGACTTATAACAACATTGTATGATTTGAGAATGTACGTTTTAAAAATTTTAATGAGAATTTTTTTTTTTACAAAAAAGCATTACTTGTACTATT
Source organism: Magallana ariakensis (assembly GCA_020458035.1). NCBI lineage: Eukaryota > Metazoa > Mollusca > Bivalvia > Ostreida > Ostreidae > Magallana > Magallana ariakensis. Next base: position 6,384,822 of record CM035815.1, on the reverse strand, counting down.
ACTACAACTGCAATAACACACACAGGTTCTAACGCTAGCTTTATAAAACAGAAGACAAATTTACAAAAGCACGTCTACTACAGCAATTACATGTACATACAAAAATATGTCTGCTAGTTTTTTAAAAACAGAAAACACTTTTACAAAAGCAATACTACTACTGCAATAACCTACAAAAGTTCAAACTTTTATTACAAAAAGCACTGCTTCTTCTGTAATAACATACAAAAGTTCTAATACTAGTTTTATAAAACAGTTTAAGGTATATGTGGCGTATTGGAGTAAAATTTTTGACATGGGTTTGAGTAATATATACATCATGCTTCTTATAATTAGACGTTTCACAAACTCTAGGCCCATAAAACATGGTCTGTCTTTAGTTATTTGTCTCTAAACTTTACTACACGTTTGATAAATATTAATGTGATCCGCCATTTATAACGCCACTGCGCATGAGTGCGGGAAAACCTAGCATTGAAAACACGATGGAAGAACACTTTGTTTACAAATTAGAATCACGTTTTTCATGTCTTAAATTAGATTATTCTAATATCAGATGATACTCGAAGCAGTATTATTCCGATATTCATTAATGTAGAACGATATAAATTGTTAATTATGTGTAATAATGATAAAACACGATTTTAGCATCATCAACACGGTAAACGGATTAAATACCCCTCTTCCTGAGGGATGCATGTACTGAGAGTGTTTATTCTTTATTAAAAAAAATCCTCTAAACGAAAATCTACTTGTGGTTTAAAACTTATAAAGTAAACACACGGAACACATGGAGCACGAACCTGACTATAGCAAAACCCCTACAACTTCATGATAAAATCTCAAGTTTAATTCGGCTTTAATTCCAATTCCATCAATCTACATGGTCTCCGATGACAATCTTCCCTTTAGTCCTATTCTTGTCAGTCTGTCTCTTTTTTCTTTCATTGCCAAATCCGTCAAACTTAATGGTACACCTATCTTCTTGTCGTCGCCATTGTTGTTGATAGACCGAGATGGATGTTACGTGACCAATATTAGGCGGGGTTATTCAAATCTTTTGTATTTTTACCGTGCCGGTAAAAAATAAAAAATATTTTTTTTAATTCTTGTATCTTTGTTATGCGATTGACTTATAAAGCGTTATTTGTGTGAAAGTCCTATCTTTAAGTAAAGAAATGAAGCAAATAATCAGATCTTATTATTGTTATTCACTAAAAATACGCCACATATACCTTTAACTACTAGTGCAATAACAGAAGAAAACAATCCAACTTTAAGGTAACTCCAGTGTTTTAGAAATCCGTGTCAAACCAAACATTTTTTAATTTTAACAGTTAAAACAACTTTTAAACTTACTATAGAGACCAAAATATTTATACCTTTGCACGTTTGTTTTCCTACAGTGAGCTTCAGCTCACAAGGTCCAAAAATTGTTCAGCCAAAATTTAACACCATGAAGCATGATCTCATAATTTATTAAATTGTGCACCAAAATACATCATGTTAGGTTATAATTTAAGCAAATCAATTGATTACCATTAAATCATAAAAATTTTATTGATTTTCTATAGAAAATTTAAAAAATATTACATTTTTTCTTGCCACGACCTTCCAAAAAAAATCACAAAATTGCATCTTTTTGAAAAATTCTAAAAAATTATTCAGTTTACATACAATTTTTAAAGAATATTTATTAAGAGTTACATATTGTGATAACAAAAAAACATAGTTTATCAAAATTGACCATCTAGTTTTTGCTTGATAATCTCTTGAACACGTGTACCCCCATATTGAAAATGTAAATTTTACAAATTGTTTTTTGCAAACTTTGGAAATAATTGAAATGTACCAAAAGACACAATCTAACAGTCACTAAAATTGATATACTCAATGAAACTGTATTATACACATAAAATTAAGGTCGAGACTGCCAAAAAACACATATAATTGAGTGCAGTAGTACCTCCCCCTCCCCCCTTTCTGTCAAAAACTTTCTATCTCAGTTTTTAAACATATTTATCTGTAGATTAAACACCAACCAGTGTTATGTAGTTTTAATTAATGTTAAAGCTACACAAGTACTTACTTATCCTCTGCCTGTCCCGGAGGACACATGAGGTCGTCAAGCTACATAAACGCAGTGTAATGTTTGGAAGAGAATGCATACAATACGTACAATTATATTACACACTCATTTACCATTTTTACATTTTGCTGCTTTCCTTGCTTTCTCCAATCCCTCTAAACGAAGGAGATGCGATATTTTAACAAATAACCCACTTTTTGACCAATCCATTATTATTTTAAAACACTTGTTGTGCGCTAAAATTATAACCGGAAATTTAGCACGCCGTGTAAAAAAAGAACCGGATCCGAAAGACACTGGAGTTACCTTAAATGAAATAAAAGACTGACTAGTGTAAAATTGCATGCAACATAATTTGTCATTGTCATATGCAAGGAATGGCTTCAGATGCTACAATGTAAACAAATAAATGAAAAGTTTTTATGCCTTTATCATACAGTTGAAACAAATCTTTTTTCTTCCGACATTAAGTTGCAAATTATTTCCTTATGAAATGCTTTACTGTTGATCAACTTTATATTCTAAAAATTTGAAAGTCCGGAATTCTGTTCTTATTTCCCAATCGTACTTGTACTACTTTTGAAATACATAACACACTATGCTATTCATCTTGTATTGTCAGTTCTGTTCTAGGAATTATTTTGCCTTTTTACCGACATCACAGCCAGTGTACTTAAGTATGAAACCCCATTGCAACATGCTGTTTACAAAACTACGTATCCTCTTTGGCCTTTTTATGCACCGACAAATACTCTTTTATTTTAATTTGATATTTTAGATAAAAAAAAGTATTGTGATAATTTGTCTGCTGCTGCAAATAATTATAATTATTTTGCCTTAACACCGATACCGCAGCCGAGTACGTCTCTGGATTCTATTATTAGACATCGAGTCATCAGATTATTTTAGATGATTATAGGTGGCACTTATTCGGAAGTGACATCCCAGAAAAGCAATGCCAATAAGCGCTTTGTGTACTGCGTACGCTTAGCGCTTAAAAAGGATTAAAATATATACGTCGCAAGCCTTTGTAATTCCACCGTTTGAAGAGTACAGAAAAAATAGGCCATAACAGATTTTTCTTTGAAGCCAATGTTGATATAGCAATTGCATGAAAAACACTGTTGTTACGAGAGAAGGTGTAATTTATTGTTGGTAATTGCCCTCAGTCTAACTCAAATGTATCCAGTTTTCTTGGAGACCACTCCAACCAATGTGCTTTTACAACTAATTGTGTGTTATACGACAGAAGGCATGAAAACCTGCGACTCATCTTCTTAAAACCTACTTACTTAACATGCATGGAATAACAAAGGAAGCGTAAAATATTTTAGAGTTTATTAGAACCACTTTGAATAAAAAAGGATTAAAATATATACGTCGCAAGCCTTTGTAATTCCACCGTTTGAAAAGTACAGAAAAAATAGGCCATAACAGATTTTCCTAAGAAGCCAGTGTTGATATAGCAATTGCATGAAAAACACGTTAATATGTATTTTATAAAACTAGGACAACCTACTAATAGTTCCTGGTGCTCCTTGCATGTGTTCCTTTAAAAAATGTGAGTCTGGTTTGTTCTCCTGTCATCACCGGAATCAAAATGCAACAACAACGTTAATTTTTAGGACTTGTTACTCTTTCCCTGATTTTTTGGAATTGCTGACTCTGTCAGATGATTTTTTATTTAACAGGAAATAATTTCAATGAAAGTATATATATATTTCAAAGGCATAAAAAATTTGACACTATCTGTGCTCATCTGTCTACATCAAGAACGCCAGACTGGGTTTTCAGGGTCAATGCAAAGCATGTTCTTGATATTAAGAAAGTGGCCATATCTTGGTTTGTCTCTTTGTTGTGTAGAAACGCGCCAACTGATACATGCTTTAAAAACCCCATTTGTGGCATTGTAGTAAGGTTTTTATTACCGGCTTTCCTTGGGGGTTGTCGTCCACCTCTAACAAATCATATTGAAGTCCTGAAACACGTAATTTCTTTGCAACTGATAGGGAAAATAGTAATTTTGATATTAAAGTTTTAAAAGGAATACTGCAATTTACGTTTTGTCTTTCAAGTATACTTCTGTTAAATTTCCAATAGGTACCAATTGCGTTCCATTATTAGCATACCTATTGCGCCCCATTATTAGCATACCTGTTATACCTATTCAAAAACTTGTACATGAAAAAAATAGATCACTAGCCGTGGCCTTCAACTTCCATACTTTCGTCGACTCGATATTTCCCAGTGAACTTGATATAGAAGAAGCCACTGAGTCTTCGTCATCTGTTTCATATTTGGATATTTTACTGGAGAGCGACATTGATGGTAACTTAACAACAAAACTATATGATGAACGTGATGACTTCAATTTTTCTGTAGTCAACTTTCCTTACTTATGTAGAAAAACACTTCATCACCTGCATATGGAGTTTTTGTCTCTCAATTAATTCGATACGCAAGGGCATGCTCTACGTATCAACAGTTTCTAAGGCGATGCAGGCTACTGACAAACAAGTTTATAAAACAGGAATAGCAACAGATCTTTTCGTAAGTTCTATTGTCGATACAACGATCTTGTCAGCAAATACAGTCTTACACTTGATCCCATGCTGACTGACGTTTTTCATACTTATCGTTAGACCATAATTAACCACCTAATTGTCTACGGAGTTTCCTGTTTTCCCCGATTACGACAAAGAGCACATTTTGGGTGTGACTGGTCAGCAGAGGATGCCCATTCCTCCATGTCACCAGAAACTACCTCTACTTTTTTAGAGGTCCGTTTTGCTCAGCTCCTGTTTTGTATTTTTCCTTTGGACTTTTGATTTTGAACACTGTTATAACCACATGCCATTTTTCTGTTGCATGAACCATTTGTTATGATGGACAATGAATTCTGCTGCTACGCGTGTGCTTTTAGCTCTTTTTCTGATGCCTTATTTGTATGTTAAAGTAAGCAGTAATGTGTCTTGTATCCGACCTATATATAATATAAGACACAAAACATTTATTCAACAAGGCAATGTCAAAAGTAACGTCTTGTTTTAGCTGCAAAGAAAGAATTTAATAATAAGTAAGAAATTGCATCCATACGAAGTATAGAGGAAGGTTCGAGGTTTTCACATGCCGCAATATCATAATAGATTCCCCGCTGCATTTTCACATTCCATAGAGTTTGCAATATCATGAAGCGCAAGTAAAAAATCATTATTTTAGAGTTTGGTAAAAAATTAATTCCTTTACAGAAAAAATTACATATTTCTGTACTATTGTTATTTTTTCTTTCAAAGAATTAATATTTTCTGTGGGAATGGTGCAAAAATCGTTCATGCGTAAATCATTGGTTAGCGCGTCATTATGTCCATTTAAATGATCTGTTCTACAAAGCTACCGAACCAATTAACTCAAAGGTGATCTGGATATAGTCGAAAGTTTGGAACAAAAGGTAATGTACGGCAATGACAATTTACTTTTGATTTAAAAATAATTAAAGTACGGAATGTATAATTAGAATAAAAGGAACATGTACAAGACAAAAATTAGTTGAATTGTCAAGAATGAGAAATAACTTTGCTTGGCTTTATGTCATAAAAATATTTCCACAACAAATGCTTTTAAACTTAGAAACTGATATCTATTTTAAAAAAAGTTAATATTGTAATACTAAACAAGTTTTTTGATATTCTTCTATAAATATACACTTTGCAAATTAAAAAAAAATAATCATTTCAACCAACTGTCTTAAAAAGGCTGCTATACCGCTATTAACTGTTGATATGGTGTTGTTAAACTACAGATACATGATATGTTTGAGCAAAAATTCCATGCCAGTGGATATGCTTGGAATATGTTTAAAGCTAAATACCTGATATTATTTTCAAACTTTGATCAATTGCCAAATGTTGGGTAACACATTTACAAACCGGGATTTAAATAAAGTATACCAAGTTAGCAATAATTTGAAACAAAGACTTCATTTGATAGATAATACATCATTGTTATAAAAAATATTGTCAATGTACTAGGCCCCTTAAGTTAAATTACATTTTATTGCACATTTTTTATTATTTTATATTTTTATTAATATTTTATTACACCGTTCTTAATCACCACATGTCATTCAAAACCTTTAAAAAATAGTTTTAGATAGTCAAAAATTGCTTATTAAAAAGCAAGTAAGCAAGTTTGTATAAACAATCACGAATTAATGTATAAAAAACGATTAAACATTTTTTTGGAAAATTTTCACATGCACCCTTTTGTAAAGGACGCAATCAATGAATAACACATTTGCATAACTTTAACTGAGAGTATGATTACAATCTACGGGAAGGCTTCTTTTAGAATTGTAAAATAATTGATTCTTATGCAATGCAGTGGCTGAATTGATTATATAGTCAATATTGAGTTCGTAAGAAAAGCCTGACTTAAAACATTAAAAATTAAAAAAATGTACATAATTGTTAAATATATATGATGGTCCCTCGCTTTTCGCTATTAACCTGTATTGGTCGTATAATTTGTTAACAAAAATAATCAATTATATATCTTTTTTGCTTTAATTTTGAAAACATAGAGGAAAAAGCAAGTGTCAAAGTAAGATAAGCAATGGTTAAACAAAACTAAATTATCCACTTCTTTTCGCCGTTAAAATGTCGATATCAACAGATTTTGATGCTTGGTCCCAAATAAAGTGTCTAGCTAAATTAGGATAAATTGTGAATTTCATGGACGCCAACAAGTGTAAGTGTACCTCATCGCATCTTAATTTCACTGTGTCAGTGCATTTGAGAGGTAATTAGGTATTGAGACCGGATCGTATCGAGATGGAAGTGTTATGGTATACTATAATACGTTCGCCATAGGTTAACAAAATTAGTTAACCGCTATACTATACTATATACAAAGCCATCAAACATTGGATCGTACATCTTTGGTTAATACGAAAACTTAATAAATGAAATCGAACCACTTGATGCGATTTTAGTTTTGATGGGAAAAAAAACTTTCCAGAACGGGGTGCACAGGAACGCAGTTTGACTAATTAACGTCATGGCGGAAAGTGTAGGCCGAGTTTACCATCAGGAATATACTTAATTGGATCTGACAACTTTGGTTTAAAATATGCAACTAGATATGCATAACAATGTGCCAGATAATTATGCCAGTGCCAAGGTGACATTTTTGCACCCGCTTAAGATACAGTTTCGTAAATATTCATATATACTATATGATAGACCATTGTATTGAGAGTATATAACTACTTTTGTTTTCAGTGTGACTCACCTGTCAGGTGAGATATTTACCTTTAAAAATTAATATTCCCAGGAAAATAATAAATCCCAGAAGAAAAACAATTTTCCTACTGGAAATATTGAAAATACTATTGGATTTTCTAAAAATCCCAAAGAAGTTATATATCTTGTAGGAAAAAGGTATTTCCTGCGGGACTTTGATTAAGACAGGTAGTTTTCCTATAGAAAATGAAGATTTCATATCGGATTTTAAAATCCTATGGGAGTTTTGTTCAAATCCTATTGGAATTTAAATTCCTATAGAAGTTCCTTTATTCCGATAGGAAATGACAAATACCCTACAGGAAAATTGTTTTTCATATGGGATAAATTATTTTCCTGCAGGAATTTATTTTTTAAAGGTAAATATCTCAACTGACAGGTGAGATACATCAATAAAAATATTTAAGCAATGGCCTTTCATTTGGCATATTTAAATATTTCGATACATGCAGCTGAAGCGGGTGCAAAAATGCTACTTTGGCACCGGCATAATTATCCGGCACAGTCTTAAGCTTTTTTTTAAATTTCATACATTTTTATACCACGACAGATTGGTAGGGAACCTTATCATTAATTTGTACACAGTTAACAGATTGTGTCCTTCGTCTATATGAATAAATGATGTATTTAAGACCCCCTCCCAAATTGGTTTTTTTTTCAAAACAGTCTTTTATCTGAAATTCTTATTTGGAACAGTGATAAAAATTATAGTAATATTTGACATAGGTATCAAAATTTACATATACTTTGCACTAAATACTCACTTACTGGTTTGAAATAAAATAAACAAGTTTAATTGTTTGTTTTTTTTTCAGTAAGTTGCAACGAAAAGAATTAAGGCCAAGTAAATGTATATGTATCCATTACAGTTTAAATCTTTTTTCAACTCGGCTCGCTCAGATAAATGTCCAGCCATGCAGTTGTTTTTTTTTTTTTTTTTTTTGTTTTTTTTTTGAAAAATGACAATAACAAACTGTAAATCATCTAAAAAATCCATAAAACGAAATACAAATTTAAAACAGAGCAACACGGACCTCTAAAAAGATAGAGGTAGGATCAGGTGCCTAGGAGGAGTGAGCATCCTGACCGGTCGCATCCGCCGTGTGCTCTTTGTCGTAATCAGGCAACAACCGGAAAAGTCCGTAGACAATTAGGTGATTAATTATGTTCTAACAATTAGTATGAAAAACGTCAGTCAGCATGCGACCCAGTGAAAGATTGTATTTGCTGACAAGGTCGTTGTATCGACCATAGAACTTACGAAAAGATGACTTGAAAAATGTAGATACTTACATACATACATGTCTTATCGTAATGTCCTACTAGCATATAATAAAGATAGGAATACGCACAATAGGGAACTTTTAATTAAAGCAAGAAAAGAATATAAAGTATGTGTAGTAAAAACCAGGGGACGTTACATGAAACATGAGGGCAACAGACTTGATTATCTACGTGATAATAACCCCAGGGAGTTTCACAGGATATTTAAACTTAAGAAGTCTACTAGGAGCCAACTAACTACCGACGATTTCTTCCAGTATTTTAAAGATGTGTGTAACGATAACAATACCAGTGAACCTAATCCGGCCAGTGATAGTTTGGTGACAGAAGAACCAGTTTTTCTCGAACTGGATAGTTATATTTCTGATGACGAAGTTGCACGTGATTTGAATGGTTTAAAATGTGGCAAAGACACAGGTCTTGGCAATTTATTGAATGAGTACTTTGTAAAATTTAAGGATATTTTCCAGCCATTGTTGGTACGCTTATTCTTCTGTCTTTCCTAGAGTTTGGTCATGGGGAACTATTGTACCATTGCACAAAAAGAGGGATACTACTGATACTAATAACTATAGAGGAATTGCCCTAGTGAGTAACCTGGCTAAGATCTTTACATCTGTCTTAAATAATAGGCTGTTAGATTGGTCTTATGCTAATGATGTTATATCTGACGCACAGTTTGGATTTAAACCAGGGTTTGGTACTGTAGATGCTATATTCGCACTACACGGATTTCACATCATATCAATAAGGGTAAAAAGATATATTGTTGCTTTATAGATTATAAAAAAGCATTTGACAGTATCGATAGAAACAAAATGTTTTATAAACTTGCTAGAAGCGGAGTTCCGGGGAAACTTCTTAGTGTTATTCGTAAACTCGACAGTGATGTTAAATCATGTGTTCTTTTCCCACAAGGGGAGTAATGCAGGGTGAGGCACTTTCTCCATTCTTATTTTCCTTATACATTAACGACTTCGAATCTGATCTCCTCAAGAGTGTATGTGAACCTACCTAACTTAAAGACATTTCATTGTTTCTTTTGATGTACGCAGATGACAAGGTTTTATTGTCTGAGTCTAAGGAGGGTCTACAAAATATCTTAGATTATTTGCATGTGAAAGTTGAAATCTTATGTAAATGTGACTAAAACAAAAGTTGTTGTATTCCGAAAAGGTTCAAAACTACCTAAAAGTTACAGCTGGTTTTATAATAAGCAACCGGTCGAGCTTGTAAATAGCTTTAATTATTTAGGCATGACCTTGAGTTTTAATGGTAAATTCAATCTAACACAAAAGGTACTGGCTCATCAAGTTAGCAAATGCATGTTTGGTATACTTTAAACATGCAAGGAAATATTTTGAATATTGAATCGAAACTGAAAGTGTTTGATACATATGTCGCCAGTGTCCTTAATTATGGGGCCGAGTTGTGGGGTTTTCATACAGGAAAGGATGTTGAACATGTCCATACTCGATTTTGTAAACTAATATTAAGAGTGTTCAATTTTATGATATATACGGAACTGGGTCGTTTGCCTTTGATTATTTTCAGAAAGTTAAAAATACTGAAATGTTGGTTGACATTTTGAATACGCAAAATTGTACTTAAAAAAAATATATGAAAATATGTATTCCACACAATGTGAAAATTCTTGGATTTTTATGGTTAAAGATTTATTGTGCTTTGCTGGTTTTAGCAAGTTTTGGTATGCACAAAATGTTCCAAACCAAAGAAAACTGTTTTTAGAAATTAAGCAAAGACTGTTTGATGTTTTTGTCCAGGATAGAGACGCTTTCTTTGCATATTCCTCTAAATGTTACGTATACAAATATCTGTACGACCCTTTTGGTATCCAGTATTATCTTTAAAAAATGTATATCGGAAAATATTGTTCACTCTCTGACAAAATATAGATTGTCTGCACATAGACTAGCAATATAACAAGGTCGTTATAATCAAACTGTACGCTCGCGTCGCATTTGTAGATTTTGTACTCTTAATAGGATTGAAGATGAATTTCACTTCATCCTAGAATGTCCAAAGTACAGTTATTTACGGTGTTAATACAAAAAATTATTACTGGTCAAATCCCTCTTGTTTCAAGCTTGTTCAGTTGCTAATTTGAGAAATAAGAAACAATTAAACAAACTATGTATTTTCTTAAGAAAGCCACAGAGTATAGAAATAATTTGCTTTAGTTAACATGTATATTTTCGTCCTAATCCGATTATATATATATATATATATATATATATATATATATATATATATATATATATATATATTAATTATAACATTGTACATTTGTGGTGATATCTTATAATGGCAGATGTGTCTTTATGCAGCAAAAAAATTTGTTCACACTGATTATGTATTTATACAATGCTTATAAACCATGTGGTTTTAAGCTAATAAACTATAAAAACTATAAAACCATATATTTTTTGATAATTTGTTGATTTCATATGGCCTCCGAGTTATTGTTTGTAGACGTTACAGTTAGATTATTTTGTTTTAGATTAATAGACTGTACACAGCCTAATAATATTATCTTTAATTTCTTTCGATCTATGTACTCTGAACTTCAAAGATCGTCATTTAATAATTAATAATTCGTAATTTTGCGTCACATGAAATACAGTGTTATTTCACAAAAGAAGCACTCACACGATTTTCACCTGAAAAGTTTCACCTTAATTTCACTTGATATTAACACGCATTTCACGTGAATTTAAAGTGAATTTCACGTTAGGCATAATTGGCTGTGTAGAATAAGAATAAAAATATAAGAAAATATTCAGTCTACCTAGAATAACAAACGATAACTTTCTGACATTCCAGATAAAACATCTTAAACATGCCTTGCAGTTGTGAAGGAAGTCTAAGAAAACTTGGAATTGCATTTTTTTTCACCAACATCTTATTAACTGTGAGTAGTAACATCCTTGTATTTGATTAAGAAAATTCAAGATTGAACCAAGTTATTTTATTGTTTTGTTAATTCATTTATGGCAGACAAACTTATAATAAACAAAGTCTTCACATGAATAACATAACGATAAGACCATTGTGAGGGCATGCATTATGTTTATGACAGGGTATGGGAACAGGTTTCATCATAGTTGGGACACTGTCTGTAAAAGAAGTATCAAGCCTCAAATCAGACAACATCAAGCCGCTTCTGGATCTTGTTCTGTTCGATTCCTTCCAAGCAGGTAGCCTGGCATTTGGTCTGTCCATTCTGATTATAGTCACCGGAATACTTATCCTGGGGGTTGCTGGACTTGGAATATTTCTAATCTCTGGAAACTGTTGTCAAATTAAGTACATGCTGTCAACAGTAAGTAAACGGCAACCATTTCGTTAAGATACTACAAAATTTCCTTTAAAAATATAACATAATCAAATAATAACAGGAACTATACATAATAACAGGAACTACAATTTCAGAGTTTGTATAAGTATAATAATTCTTAATTCAATTGACTCTTTATAGCATGAAAAATACCATTATTGTTGTAAAATTGATTAATGTGAATGAAAATCCAAATAACGATCATAGTATTGCATATATAATTTTATTTAAAAAAGGAGACATTCAGTCGAAAAGGTTAAAAGTCATTTGGTAGCTTCAGACAACAGCAACTAGAATGTGTAATTTTAGAGTCACACAAACTTATTGATATCAAATTCAATGTATTAAACGATCACTAGAATTGTGAGGAGGGAATATTAAATTTCTTATGAAACAAAAACCTTTCTGTTGTGTTTGAATTTAAAACACCGATGAACAGAGATAATTTGGGTGTTATATTTCATGCTTTGGAATTTTAACTTCTTCTAATGCGACCAAAAATCTTTTTATTATCAACAATAAGCATTACTTTGCAATTGCGTTGTTTAAAGTTCGTCAATAGCATTTTGGTATAATATATTTTGTCGTAATAAAGGTCGTCTAGTTATTTATGTCATAATTTTTATTATACATGATGCTAAGTGTTGACATATTAAACTCGATATCACTCCCTAATATACATTAAATTATGCTAAAATTGATGTAAATGTTTGACAAGTTTACTTTTAAGAAAAAGGGACATATATAGGTATCCAAACATAACATTAAAATATATATATTGTGCATGAGCTGCGAAAAGGACCAAATACACTAGTAAAAGAAAGGAAATGCTTATAATAATTCGTACGTTTATCAAAACGTAGTTAATAAGACGAAATGCATACTCAACAGTTATCATTTCTATGAGGTTCTGATACTGTAAATGACAAACAACAGTGCACTGGAGTTGGCATTTTACGATTGTTGTGCTCTTAAATACACTGCCATGTCGTTAATTATACAATGTGTTTTACGTATTAAATGTCCAAATAAGTTTGAATATTTTAGATTTAATCTGTTCTTTAACTTTGTTCTTTTCTTTTACACTGTTGGTGTACTTTATGGAGAAAGTGATGTTGACAATACGTTAACTAATGGTTATACACGAACGAGCATTTTCTACTAAATTCTATATGTTTATTATTTTAGTTTTTGTTTAAAACTAGAAAGACTCATTTTGTTTATACTTATTAACGACAGAAATAAAGGAATTGCTAGTTAAATTATTGTTTCACCTTATGTATGTGAATTCAATTATTTGACAAAAGAGATTTATCGATATAAATAATAGATATATTTATAGCGTTTCAGATCTTATTAATTAATATCGTGATAAATGCATGTTTCAGAGTAGCCGTTGTCTCTTTAGTTGTTTGCAAAAGAGATGTCTCGATATATTTATAGCGTTTCAAATCTTAAGGACGAGGGACCCAATTCAAGATTCCGCACCTCTGCGCAGAAATCCACACTTATAAAGTATAAATATGACTGTCATAATTACGTACATCAGAATAAGAGAAAATAATAAAATTTTCATTCACGGTTTATAAATCCTAAAACGCTTAAAGGCAGTTAATAGTCTTATAATCTGGTAGATATTGAATATATACCTTAACCTAACAATATATATATATATATATATATATATATATATATATATATATATATATATATATATAATGTAACGTCAGGCAATAATTAATTTTGTCCTTTTTCAATGATATTTCTGAAGAAAAATGAACCATGCAATGAACTATTACAACAACCCCTAAAAGTTTTGGTCGATGACCTACATTGTTTTTCTGTTCATCGGTAAGCTTATTGACTTCTTAATATTACAATTTATTTAGAGTAAAAATATATTGCAGAATTTTTAAATTTTTAAATTATCAGTTTTTATACCACACCCCAAAAAATTCCCATTACTTTCTATTATATCTGAATTTTTTCGTACCCAAATTTTGAAACGCCCCCAGTAAAATAAGGAAGCCGATGATCATGTAATTTTTTATTGATTTTCACTCACCATTAACTGAATAACATTATATAAAAAATTGAATAAAAAAAATATATTGTAGAAATGAATTGGTTCAGCCGTTCTTAATATCGTGGTAAATGCATGTTTTAGAGTAGCCGTTGTCTCTGTAGTTGTTTGCAATTCGATTGTAAAGCCTCTGAACGTGGGGTCAAAACACTGATCGCTGCAATAATACACGCCATTTATTTTATTGAAGCGTGATTCATTTCTTTTTTATTATACTTTCATGTTAAATACTGCAATCTGATTGGTTTAGACGCAGTTGACAATCCGTTCTCTCTCCCTCGCACGCTTAGCAACGGGCCGATAGAACGAATTGTTACATGCGCGTTAATTATGCGCGTACGGTTCGCCGTAGAATTCACGTCTTTTCTATATAAAAGCAGTGAAATTTGCTATAAAAATTAAGACATTCAGTATAATAAAATAAATAGTGCCTGTTTGGAAGGGTACCAGTTGAAATTGACACCCCGAGAAAACCATTGTCAACCGACGCTTCGCGTCGGTTGACAATGGTTTTCTCGGGGTGTCAATTTCAACTGGTACCCTCCCAAACAGGCACTATTTATATAGTAACACCTACCACCTTTTATTGCCAATTTAAACCCAATATTCCTAGCACAGTACAATTATTGAATTTATTTCAGTATGCAGTGTTTGTCGCAGTTGTGATTATTTGCCAAATTATATTCATGGCTTTTTGGTGTAGTTTGTTGGTGAAAAACAAGGTAGGTTTTGTTAAAATTCTATCAAATAAGATTTAAAGAGACAGTACGGCGCCTCTTATTAAAAAAACCGACTTGAAAAAAAATTCCGATCGGGTTCGGTATTTTTGTACTACTCATCAATGTATAAACTTTAAGAAAATTACAAATTTCTCCGTGAAATAAATCTTAAAATTAATAATTAGATATAGCCTATACATATATACATCGCCACGTGTTACGGGTTTCCACCTTCTATACCATTACGCATGCGTATTTACTATAAACCAAACAGCATGTCGAGTTAGAGACCGGGTAGGCCTGCTTACTTGACTGAATTGGCAAAGAAAATAAGGTAATAATTGTTCAAAGTTTTTCAAATAACCACAATTATTATTTTGTAAGCATGTATTTTGCTTCTTTATCATAGGAGTTGCTACAACCTAAATCTAATTTTGTAAGTGAGGCCCCTTGAGGGGTAATTTGACATATTTATGTCTGTTAATTTTAAAATGAATTGAAATTAGTAAACCATTAATAAATTATCGAGAAAGTGATGATGTGTTCCGTTTAGAGAGTCCTTTTTACCTCGTATGCCATGATGACCGTAGTCGGGCGAAGATATTGTAGTTTTCAGCACGTGTCAATTACCGTCAATCAAAATCCACGTGGTCAAAATAAACGATATAAGATTTTTTCGGTTTGTACGACCCTTAATTTTCCGGAAGCTCATAATTACATTACTTAAGTATGTAAAAGGGATTTTTATGTACTTCAACTGTCACAATCAACGTTATTTCGTATTTCCTAACAATACAATGGGTATATCTGAAGTTATTCACACATGGGTTTTCAGCTGTACTGTCTCTTTAATTGTTTTTTACATTATCGTTTTTAGCTCACATGAACCGAAGGCTTAAGTGAGCTTTTCTGATTAAAATTTGTCCGTTGTCTGTCGTCGTCATCGTTGCCGTTGTCGTCATAAACGTTTTGCTTTTTCAACCTCTCCTGAACCACTGGGCAAATTTCAACTGAACTTGGCACAAAGCATAATTAAGTGAAGGGGATTTAAGTTTGTTCAAATGAGGAAACACGAATTCTTTAAAGAGGAGATACTGTATTCAGGGTTATTTTTGCCTCATGCAATTTCCACCCTTCTACACTAAAACCGTTTCGCCCCATCTTACTTTCGCCCAGACAGAGTTGTGTTTAAATAAAATTAATCTGAGACTTTAGAGTTCGCCCAGTCTTAAAGTTTATTTAAATTCTGATCCTTATGGGTTTGTTGGGGCTACAATGGGAGGAGGATCAATTTTTTTTTACAGTAATATGATTGTATTTAAAAAATCTTTTAAAGTCTTATTATGATTCCCAGTAGAAGGTTGGAGCAACAATGGGGAAGGTCGGGGTGGCTCGAATCTTTACATAGGAATATATTGAGAAAAAATCTTTGAAAATCTTATTCTCCAAAAATTAATCGGCCAGAAAAGCTGGAACATCTATGGAAGCATCCTCAGGTAGTGTAGATTTAGATTTGTTCAAATTTGAAATCTTGATCCCGGGGGGTAGGGTGGGGCCACAGTGGGAGGTCAAATTTTTATATAAAATTATATATAGAGAAAAATCTTTTAAGAATTTTCTTCTCAGAAACCAATTCAAAGGTCACAAAGGGGTGTGATGATGAATATTTCTATAGGAATATATTAAGCAAATACGTTAAAAATCTGCTTCTGGAAAATCCGTGCAGAAGAACTTAACCTTGTACAGGTACACGTTCTGCAGATTAAAGTGTGTTGAATCATGATTCTCTGGAGAAGGATGGGACCCACAAAGGGAGGAGGTTAAAAAGGAATAGAGAAAATCTTCTTAAAAAATGCTAAAACAACGAAAGGGAATTAATATTTAACCTAAAGATATCAGGATACATGCATAAATCGGAATTTTTTTTTTGTTTACTTTTTGAGCAGGATCTACTGTACTTAATTGTCAATATATTTTGAATAAGATTCTGTTATGCTGATTTGATCAGAGGTATGGCTATTGTTGCTCAGGTGAGCGATATGACCCCTATGCCTCTTGTTTGATAAAGCAAAAACGTATTAAAATCTGGTTTTAAATACTTTTAATATGTAGGTAGACGGAGAATTAAAAGACAAATTGACTGTTGTTTTGAAAGAGAATTTTATAGAAGACACGACCTCAAACATCGATTCTATATCAAATGCATGGAATTATATGTTTATGAAGGTAATTGAATTTGTTATCTGAAAAGATTTGTACATGTCGCTTTTAGAATGTTTGTTTTTTAAATGTTTGAATCTACTTGATACTTAAAGTTTGAATGTTGTGGAGTTAACCCGGTCCTATCCATGAAAAATGATTTTGATCAAACACCTTGGTGTACAACATCAGGATCCTGCCAGACAAGTAGTTCAAACATTCCAAGGACCTGCTGCACTGGTGTTGACGAAAGCATGTATTCTTCCGCTCCAGCGAGCTGTCATAGAAATGTTACTAGTGGAACGTACAATGCAAAGGTGTAACCGGTTCAGGCTTATTTTTGGTTGTTTGTGTTTTTGTGTGTGTGTGTGTGTGTGTGTGTGTATGTGTGTGTGAGAGAGAGAGAGAGAGAGAGAGAGAGAGAGAGAGAGAGAGAGAGAGAGAGAAATATGCTCATTACGACCTTTATTTGCAGGGATGTTACGGAGCACTGAAGGAGAAGTTGCTGTCTTGGTGTCAGGATTTTATAGGTCTTGTAACTGCCACTTTTGTAATTGAGGTAATTATTGCGTAGACCTTGAGGTCCAGACAAAAAAAATATACGAGCTAGCCTGGTTCCTGCGCGGGATATTTGTAGGCCAGGGAATCAGGCTAGCACACATTTATCAGAATCGGGATCGGAATTCCATGCGGTGAATACATGTAAAAATTCAAAGAGCTGAGATTGTAAAGTTGTCGGTAAACAGTACAGAAACTACAACATGCTTCAAATAGCAGAAATTGTGATGTTTTTTTGTTTTCCGAAATAACTTTTCTTTACTTTTAGTAGGCGAGGTAAGTGTACTTCCGAATAATCTTTTAACTCATTAAAGGCAAAACATGATTTAATAATGTTATGCGCGGATCCAGATAGTTTTTCAAGTGGGTCCGACGGTTTTTGAGTTTGCAAGGGATGGTGTGGGGTGGGGTGGGGGGGTCCAAGGCATATTTTTGGTAATTTTATAATGTAATTTAAAGAAATTTGTATTTTGCGGTGGGAGTCTGGACCCCCTGACCGATCTCCCTATATATCCGCGCATGAATCAATATGTGACTGTATACGTGATTGAATAATTATGTTAATGAATAAAAGATTATTCTCAAGAAAATGCTTCAAAATATGACACTAATTTACAAGAATCTGACACTGCATAGTTACATGTAACAGTGCGATGCATAATGTGTGCACAAATAATGAAATTTGCCAAATGCCTAATACTATACAGCCATGTAATCTTGACTAATTTAATTAATTATTATGTCAGTAATATAAACCCTTTAAATTCTGAGTTAAAAGGGTCAGATCTATAAGGATTACACAATTTTTGGCTTCCATGCTCTTTAGTTGAATATTGTAATCGACTCCTTAGTTTTGCTCCATCCTGACAACCCGACTAAATGGTTTAAACAAGCTTATATAAGATATTTGAAATACAAATGATTATTTAATTCTATGTGTTTGTCCTCCACAAAAAAAATAAATCTACTTCACCTAGATATTTTCATAATTTATTATCGTAATAGAGCCTGGGTTGATATTTATAAACATTCGTAAACTCTACTTTTAAAAGTGTAAGACAAACTCATAGAAATATTGAAAAAGGCAGATAATTTCAGCTAAATGTACTTGTCTTTTTTTTTACAGTAACCTTGTACAAATTCATTACAGACTGTCGCTGTGATCATTACCATTGCGATTGCGATTTACCGGTATTGTTATGTCAATAAAACGGAAGGATGTCAATCAGATCCTTTAGGTATTTCTTGTGCATCAAAAGTTACAGTACGGTATTTTATACGTATACAAAGTTTCCGTAGGCTTTCCGCAGTGCTAAAATGTAAAACCAGATGGTTCATCATTTTTAGACAAACAAGAACAAGAGTTAAAATGTTCTGGCCGATAAAACCAAACGTTTCCAATTTAATTTTATTACGATAAAAGGAAAATTGACGCGAACTTGCAATACTTCATACTTTTATCTAAAAGTTTTGCCAATGTTAAAGGGACTTGGACACGATTTGAGCTCAATTTTTTTCGAAATTTATTTTTTAATTTTTAATGTCTAGAATGGTCAATATGGATGTTTTTAATGCTCTGTCAAAATTTGAAAGTCAAATATCGAGTTACAAGCGAGTTACAGATGTTAAAATTCTTTGTTTTGTAAACAAAGCTCGAGTCTAGTTATTGTTTACATATGTCTTGAATTGGTAAAAGTTTCAATCTAATGTTGCATTTTGTTGTTGATAAACTTATTTATGAACACATTTAATAAGTTTATCTTGTTTCCACAAGTTATTTTGTCAAGAAATGGTAATTTCTTGACTTTACATTATTTGTAAACAAATATAAGACTCGACCTTTGTTTATATAACAACGACTTCTTTTCTCTGTATCTCGCTTGTAACACGACTTCTAACATTCAAATTTTGGTAAATCATTCAAAATACACAAGTAAACTATTTAATACATAAAAATCAAAGATAAAATTTTCATCTGAAATCGTGTCCAGGTCCCTTTAAGTTTAGTCTTATAATGCCATACTTTTACTAGCTCATTTTTTTTCATTATGGTTGTCACATGAATATCAGTATAATTTGTAAAGAGTTCACGTGAAAAAATAAAAAGTAACTATAAAAGTTTCATTTTAATTAGACAGATAATGATAACAAATATAACTTATTTTTGAAGAATTAAACATCTTTATATTTAAAGAGCCACTACAGCTCATTTTGCGCAAATTCTATGAAATAACAAATTTCACGTAACTTAAATGAATTTTCTGCAGAGTTCGGAGTGTGAACTGTGCAAAAATTACCTTTTGTGAAATCTAAAATTTCTTAATTTATCGCTTAAAGTAATAACTTTAGACAGACCATACAGTAGATATTGCAGGCCCAGCCTTTCGTTCAACAGCGCAAGCGCATCAATTGTAAACAATTCAGCGTGGTCATGGTGGCTTTCAGCAAGAGGGTAAAAAGATCACGAATTTCGACAGATTTGGCTAGAAAATGATCAAGAGAGATGTAGACAAAAGACAAAATACAAGTGCGAACTATATATTTTGTAAGAGATAAAGAAAATAAATCTAATTCTGTCATCAATACATCATTGTATCATAAGTATATTTTGACATCTATATTCGCCAAGGATTTTTATTTCCTTTCTTCGTAGGTACCTCATTTTAAAGAACGTTTTGAGGTCGTACCGAGTGTAGAAATTTCTTAACACTTAGAGTAAAGACACTTTATTTGTCATATGCATGGTGTACATATGCATATGTACATTAAAGGGACCTGGACACAATTTCAGATGAAAATTTTATTTTTGATTTTTATTTATTAAATAGTTTACTTGTGTATTTTGAATGATTTACCAAAATTTGAATGTTAGAAGTCGTGTTACAAGCGAGATACAGAGGAAAGAAGTCGTTGTTATGTAAACAAAGCTCGAGTCTTATATTTGTTTACAAATAATGTAAAGTCAAGAAATTACCATTTCTTTGACAAAATAACTTGTGGAAACAAGATAAACTTATTAAATGTGTTCATAAATAAGTTTATCAATAACAAAATGCAACATTAGATTGAAACTTTTACCAATTCAAGACATATGTAAATAATAACTAGACTCGAGCTTTGTTTACAAAACAAAGAATTTTAACATCTGAAACTCGCTTGTAACTCGATATTTGACTTTCAAATTTTGATAGAGCAAAAAACATCCATATTGACCATTCTAGACATTAAAAATGAAAAAATAAATTTTGAAAAAAATGAGCTCAAATCGTGTCAAAGTCCCTTTAAAAATTCTCACTACTTGTTTATTCTATAAAATTACCTCCAATTCCATTGACAACTGCTGTCATTCAAAATCATGTGATGTAAATAAAATTTCAAAGTTTGAGTCGATCTGATATAAATTCTAAATCCCGGAACATCTTTGACACGCATTCGCGAGCTTATTATTGCAGTCAGCAGATTCGAACGTTCAGTACATGCACAACTTCTATTCTTTTATTGAACTGTGTTTGAAAAAAAAGAAATGACAACGAAGAGAAAAATAGACAGGTCTTTGGTAAAATGACTTTAGAACAATCACTGTCAAGTACGTTTCTACTATTTAAAAAAAATATATTATAAATATTTTATGTTCAACTTTTATAGCAAAGAAGATAGTTGGCTTTTATATTTAACGGTGGCTTAATTTTAGAGATTTTTTTAAAGAAAATATCCTAGATTGTATTATATATACATGTACTTTTACAGGAAGTATGCTTTGTTTGACAATTTGTTTTGTCACTACAGCTAACTGCTGCGGAATATTCTTGGAGATATAACCCTGCCAAGTGAAGGAGATATAACCCTGGAAAAGCGTGGTGTCCCCACAGCATATGAATGATGAGAAGACAGTTGCTGTGGACTTTTATGATTCTTTTTTCATCTTTTAGATTTCCTCAGCTTTACAAAATATCATTTATAGCCATTATACAAAACTGACGAAAATGATATATGTTCATTAAAGCTGACATGAATTCATAAAAGCATTTGGTCGCCATAATAATTTCGATCGCTCCTCTACTGTCACTGGGGTATATATGCCGGTCGAGAAAGTTACAGCCGGTTGCTTTCCGATTGAGAAGCCGGTTGCTTTCCGATTGAGAGGCATTCAGGTTGCACAGACTTCTAAATGCATGAACTATATATTGTAGTAAAATTTTTGTAAAAAAGAATAAAGGAAACTACAATCAATAAAACACAATATATATTTATCTCTGAAAGAATTTCCAATGTATCCGTATTATTTTGCACAGATGTGCTGCCTTCGAACACATGAGTATATAAGGTCTGCTTTTTTTAAGACCTTGGCGCCACTACAACCAACACATTATATAAATGATAGTAAATCCAAGAAAGTAACAACGTAACATCGTTTCCATCAGTTTCTACAAACACACTCCGTTTATAAAATCCATGCAATCATTGACATTGCTCGATCGGCCAGTGTTTGGTATGCGCATGTGCGATGGTGTAACTTACACAATCTACAATTATCGAGGATTTTGAATTGTGTGTGGCTGGATTTCAGTCTGCCTTGTTTCATCGTTCATGTGTATTCCTTAACAGTGCAGTGGTTGTCATATTTTTTTCGTTCAATGTAACGTGTTTGGGTGACTGAAATACCTGAATGCGGTGAAGCATGAATAGTGCTATCGGCCTTATATTATACAATCTAAGACAGAAACATTTGACAAAACCATCTTTCTCCTAAAACATATCGGCCTTATATTATACAATCTAAGACAGAAACATTTGACAAAACCATCTTTCTCCTAAAACATATCGGCCTTATATTATACAATCTAAGACAGAAACATTTGACAAAGCCATCTTGCTCCTAAAACATGTAAAATTTATTCACATTGTAACAGTTTAAAAGTGTCCGTTGGGCCGGGTGTATTGATGTTATATTTGTAAAAGGAATTTTGAATTATTATGTTATATACACATTTGACTATAATAAATTATTTACTTACTTACTATACGGGATGTGTAACGATGAGCAGAACAATAGAAATCCAAAAGGGAAATAATGTGTATTTATGAATTCTTGTCAGCTTTAACCAAAGTTTTATTCCTATGCACAGATCATAACCAATGTATACTTAAGCCTACATGTACATGTTCGTCTTGCAATTAATTCGATATCCTTTAGGAAGAGGTATGATCATTTTTGACTTATAAAAACATATATTTACATATATGCCATTCAATAGATTGGACCCAACATTTATGACTTCTGTTTATAGATTACGGTTTCCAAAACAAATAACTATCGCACTTGTTTATTAAGAGTTCTATTATTTTATTTGCTTTATATCCGGTATGTCTTAATGGTGTGTAAAGTGAATAAACGATGTATAAAAATTCAACGAAATTGGGGCTAGCCAATAATTTTTTTTCAAAATCAGATGAAAAAAATTATTTATATAATAAGAGAAAAGTATAATTCAAGGAAATAAAAGGAGTTTCATGGTAAGCAAACTCTCTGTAAAGGAAACAAATATACCTTTATAGGGCTGAAACGAAACGCCCCATCATGATACAATACATGTTGCAATACTTGTGCCAACATTTAATATTTTCAATACGATACATTTTGAAGAAGAAACAAATCAAACAATTGAAGTAAAGATAAAATTCAGGAAAGTCACACTTTGCAAATTTAATTTATAATAAGAATTGTAAATAGATAATTAAGTAAACACTAGTTTGTGAGATTAAACAGTGATAAATACAATGAATACAATAAAAAAAACTAACTTAATTGATTAGTCACTAATCAGAATGACTTGTAGTCGAACTGTTATTATGTAATATTTAAATGGTCACACATTCAAGTTTTTAGCACGAATCACTAGGAACTTTCAGATTTGATTTTAGGATAATCAGCATATCTACATTATCTCTACTGATTGAATCTCTTTGAGCACAGACAATTTCCACTACTGCAGAAATTCTCTATAAATTTATTTACATTAAATTACCCTCTGTGTCGCAAGGTTCAATGTTTGTGCATTGCACCTAATGCGGGGGAAAATTCTAAAAGTACTTGATGATATCCCGCACAAGCGCGGGAATTAACACATTTTATTAAACCTGTGAGTGAAAACAAAAACAATTGGGGGGGGGGGGGGGTTCATCCCCCAATTGATCTTCCCCGTTTTATGCATACATCATTTATTCATATCGATGTAGAACAGATATTTTTATTGTTTACAAATTAATGTACAAGGTTCACAACTAATCTGCTGTGGTATAAGTAATAGTTAGATCATATTAAGTAAAATTTACGCGATTAAGACGTTTTATTTATTAAATTTTTTAAATTAACTAATGATGTCCTATCTGAGATAGCATTTTGAACTCCTCCTACACTTTTCGCCATGACGTTAATTAGTCAACCAACGTTCTTTGTTATCCCTTGTTACCCCTTTCTGGAAAGTTCTTTTTCATTCTCTCACCAGAGGTCGCGTTTCGCAAGCCATCAAATCTGAAATCGTGGATACAAGAAACGAATTGTCTTATTTCATTCATTCAAAATTTGTCAAATCTTAACCTTTATGTATACTCTAAGTAAGTTCCCATTAAATATATTCACTCTTAACGTAATCATTCGATATTATTTCATTACAAGTAAATATTTTGAGGCTAACTCCCACTGACTTGGATTCGCCAAAGCGTGTCCACCACTTACACTCATTTTTGCTATTTCAAGCTGGTTTATCTGATTTGATTAATTTACAATAATTACTTACCAGCTAAATTTCAATTATAGTTTACGGACATCATATTACACGTGTTAAAATTCCAAAGGTGTAAGCAGTTACTCTGGTGCAGCTATTAGTTGGTTTATTGGCAAAATGTCTTAATTTATAAGTATAGATGCTACTTATTCCCAATACAATAGCATTGTGTGTAGTAATGGCATCTGGTTGCCATTTCTTGGATTCAGCATTTGTGAAAACTTCATTCAAGTTCTCAGCAGAGTGAGAAAAATTTAATTGCCTGGTTTGTAAAGCATAGTTCTGATTTTGAAATGTGCTTTATTATTGTCAGTTATTTTTTCTCCTTTTGTGTAGAGTTCTGTCTTCACTTCAGGTGATAATTGTGTTCTACTAAGCATCTAAAATTTTAGTTTAAAAATGCTAACCAAATTTTTAAAACCAATGGTCTCTATTTTTGAAAATGGATGCATATTACAGTTTGGAAATCCAGCTTTTTTTGGCTCTTCTGGTGCAAACGGGAACTTTGTTTTTGAAATAGAAAAATTGTGAAGCTGTGATTGAGTCAACTGCCCTGTATGTATGCTGTAATAACAGGGATTCTAAACAGAGAATGTTTAGAATAGCTGTCACATGTCTGACTCGGCTGTTGGTAAAAAATATTGTGCTTACGTTTTAAATGTACGTATTTATGTAATAAAGCTCTCAAGGCCTCTTTCAAACTATTCAAAGACCTAAACTCTACTCAACCCCCTATCAACACATTTCTACATCTCTTTGATCATATGATAAAACCTATAGCATTATATGGCTGTGAAATTTGGGGAACCCTTACATCACGCATACAGGAAAAAGACAAACATTTATATGATATATTTAAAACTTGGAGATGGAAAATTTAAATATTAGATTTTGTAAATATATATTAGGCGCTGGGAAAAAAAACACAAATATTGCAATTATCTCTGAACTGGGACGATATCCTTTGTATTTTTCATTGATTCAAAGCATCTTATCATACTGGCATAGATTAGAATTATGTGAAGAATCTTCCCTGTTGCACAATGCATATAAAGAAACTATCAATCTTAGTAAATCCAATGTAAACTCTTGGTACAAAAGTGTAGTCTATTTTAGTAAGAAAATTAACATTTCACTATCTGTATGTAAAAAGTATAAAACCACATATTTTAAACAACAAGTTAAAAAACATCTAAGAAAACACTTCTTAAATTACTGGACAATAAAACGTGAAGAGGGACTTAACTCTGGAAAACTTGATACTTATTTTTTGTATAAAGAAAATTTTACAATGGAATCATATATGTCTATTCAATCCCATGAATTAAGAAAAACACTATGTAGATTCAGAATTAGTGCACACGACTTACGAGTTGAAAGAGGTAGATATGAATTTGTAAAAAATTATACTGGTCAGAGAATACCTTTAGAAAGAAACAAAAGGACATGTTTATTATGTAACCAAAATCTTGTTGAAGATGAATGTCACTTTGTTACTGACTGTCCATTATATAAAGAAGAAAGAAATTCATTTTTCCATTATGTCTCAATACTTAACAAAAATTTTATACTTTTAACGAAGAAAGACAAATTTATCTGGTTAATGTCCAATGAAGACAAAACATTACTTATAAAGTTTAGTGAATTTTTAATTAATGCTTTCAAAAAAAGGCAGAATACTTTGAGATCTAAATGAACTATTACTTGTATAATACTTATACAGATCATGATACCATCCTTTGTACTTTAATGACTACATATTATATGTATATTAATATTATTAATATGTTATGACATACTGATATACATTTGCCCGGCTGTTACATGTTCATGTATGTGTATGAACTATTTTGTATGTAGAATCTCTCTTTTAGAAATTTCTCTCTAATAACTATAATCTTGTATGCCCTCTGGGCCCAAAATTGGAAATAAACTATTATTATTATTATTATTATTATTATTGTACGGTCATGTTAGTTGTTTTTTCTGCATTGTTGCTAACTTCATTGAAATTAATTTTGCAGAAAAGTTTACGGATAACGATCTGGATGTATCTAATGTAAAAGATACAAACTATAATGGCTCGGTTTAGCCTGTCAATCTGCAGAACCCACCTGATTCCTTTGTTTTCCCTCGTGCATTAAAAAAAAATAGATATGCCAAACCCGATGTAATAAACCAAACCCGAGTATAAAGATGTATCCAACCGAAAATTGAAGTAGTGATCCAAAAATTGAATCGGACGTAAGTATAGAACGGTATGGATGTTTCGGTGATTTGTTTCTTTCCGTGATTAAGTCTTTGTAATCATCGGAATGTGATATTAGTTTTCATCATGAACTGTTTTTATGATATGCCAAAGGTACAACATACATAAAAACTGGATAAATCACACTGTCTTGTTGCTTTCCAAAATTGCAAGGACCGAATTAACTTAACGTTCAGTAGGCGAAGTGTACTTTGAACGAAATTCTGACGCATATAAATGAAAAACAAAGCATGACTTAAATCATTTTTAAACATTTCTTGTATTTTTTAAATTTCAAGTCAAATACATAAAAATGTAGTTATTACACTATTGTTTTAAGATTTACATGAAACAGTCACTGGCTTTTTGCATAGTTAACAAAGTAGTGCAAAGCGTAATATGTTCACAAAACGTAAAGTTTGCCGGATGCGTACTTGTACGTACACAACTGTGCTTGGCAGAAAAAAAAGATTGCACGTCCATAACCCGCATTCATTATAAAAAAATAGGATCAAATGTAATGAGATTAAAAATTATACATATAAGTATCCAATTTCTTTGTCCTTTGTTCTTTTAAAAATATCAATTTCTTAGATTTGTTAACAAGATTCATTAAAAAATGTGCGTATGTTACAGTGACGTATCCATAAAATTTATTAGAATTTATTGCTCTTTTCGAGGACATTTTGCCGTAACTACTGCTTTCAATTATAAGAAATTAAATGATATTAAAACAAAAGCTACTTTATATAAATTTAAGAATAACAAAGTTGGAACAGTTGGAAGCTCTTTTGTACAGCATCCCTCCCTTTATCATTTCGCACGTCCGTCTGTAATTTTGTATTTACATTTTCGTTTCCTTTTGGGTAGTCTGCAGTCTTATTTAAGACATATTTATTTAGAGAGTCTTTATCGTTTGGAAGGAGATATAAATCTACAAATTCAAACATTCTAACTGAACTTAGATGACCAATTACACAGACTTGTAGGTCGTTTTTAAGCTCTTGTAACATAGTGTATTTTCATTGATTTAACTACTAAAACCAATCATCTTGTAAGTGGTACAATTATGTGTATCAAAATTACACCATCATTATTCCAACATAAAATCGTAAAAAGGAGAAGAGCGTGCAATGCCTGTCGAATCTCCCGCACCTAGGATATTTAAATGACTTATGTACAGCTATAAAAATTCTTACATTTAAATGTGCGTCATAAAACAGAACTGCATTACTAACCTTTGAAAAAAGGACGAAATATGTTTCAGTGCGCTTCCTACAAACCTCTAAAAAGCATTTAAGTTGCCTTTTATGAATGATAATGAGATGAAATTGGGGTAGAAATTCGATACTGAAGAATGACATTTGTTTTTTGTTTATTTTTGCTTAAAATTATCATTTCTTTTCATACTTATATAAAACGTAGAATTACTGCATCTCCAATTCCAAAAACACATTTTTAGTAGATTCTCTTCATACCAAACTCATTGATTCCTATTTCCACATTATTAGGGCTCGATGAACACGGCTATTTTTAAACAATATAAATCTAAGAAAACGAATGTTTGAATACATTAATATTTTAATTTTAAAATATTCGAAATCTTTCTTTACTTTAATAGTGTATGGCTTCTAGCTGTCAAACTTTCTTTACTTTTTATTTCGTTTTTAAAAAATATCCTACCAGAATTCGACGAATCTTGTTAACTTTTAAACTCTTTTTAGAACAGAAGAAAATTTTGAAATTCAGCTAGTGTTACTGAAACTACAAAAATCACTTGCTAGTGATATCTACGAAAATCCACTTCCTATCATCCCGTCCTTTAAAATGATAGCAATATTATATGAAAGCAAATTCTGTTAACGGAAAATGCAAAAGCAATTATTTAAGTATCCACTAATGCGCTATTAACGTCCACGGATTCTATAAAAAAAAACCATTGTAATGAGAGCCAGATTATACAACCCATTGCCAAACTGTGGCTTCAGAATCTGTTGGAATGTTGGAATGCCTTGTGTGCTTTGCTAACCTCATTACGAGTTGCAAATATGAAATAATTATTAAAGTGTCACGTCTTGTAGCACAATTAACCTCATGCATCTCCTTATCTGTAATGTTTGTCAAAAACAATGCATTAGGGAAACGTGTACCATAAGACAAAAGAATTAACAAGAACTGCCCAACCAATATTACCGAGAAAATACAAAGAGGCAGATGATGGACAGTTTAGCCTTAGCGATCATAAACAAAAAAGGCCCACGGGCCACATCGCTCACCTGAGAAACAATATGTATAATAAAAACAACTTAATAGAGTCATAATACAAACTATCTGGACAATGTAGTACAGACCCTGAAACGTACTACTACACCACACGTTCGCTGCACGCTCGCTACACGCTCGCTAAACGGTTTACACGAAACGCTGAACGGTTTACACGAAACGCTACACGCTTTCCCCGAAACGCTAAATGGTTTGCACGAAACGCTAAACGGTTTACAAGAAACGTTTCTCACACGAAACGGTTTGCTCGCTTTTGACATGCTTTTGACACGCTTCGATTTTCGTTCCAATCGGGTTCTCTCGGATTGTTACTTTTATGGTAAGAGTTGTTTTAAAATGGTACGATATAATAGAAATAATGATATTTCACCAATAAATCTTTTTTAAAATCGGCAATATTGATCTTTAATGAAAAATATTTCAATCACAGAAATAAAAAGAAGCTACAGAACACGCACGTACATGTATTCAGTGCTCGAAAGAAATATCACTCGTTTAAATGTCGTAGGAAAAATGAAAATTGTTCCGTAAAAATAATAATAATAAATACAGAAAATGTAAATGGCTTATTAATTTTAAAACATTAAAATTGAAATCCGTATCATTACATACGTAAATCCATTTTCGGCGTCTTTATCAAAATATTAACTTTATCAAATACTGATTCCGACTGCTTTAAAGTCATTAATTTTTTTATTGGCTGTTAACAAAAAAAGAGACGCGTGACCATCCAATGAAAAACATACACAGTTTGATTGACAGGTTTAGTCAGCTGCAGGTATGTGTTATCCGGTGTCCGAGTGCTAATTGTACACTGTCGAAAGGTTTCAGTTATCGATGTAAAAGAAACATCAAATACTACATGTTTATTACGACTTGACAGTATTACAAAGAGTTGATTTAATTTTTACAAACAAAATGTCAATAGTATACATACATAAGTGTTTTGTTAATCACAAACCATTCCGGGAAGTCTTAAACTCGGGCGCCATTCTGAAAGAACTAATAACTGAGAAAAGTTCCGAATGAAATCTGATGAAACGTTTCACACGATTCTCGCACGCTTTGCCCGAAACGCTTTACACGCTTTGCCCGAAATGCTGCACGCTTTGCCCGAAACGCTAAACGGTTTACACGAAACGCTTCACGATTCACACGAAACGCTAAACGGTTTACAAGAAACGCTAAACGGTTTACACGAAACGATTCTCGCACGAAACTCGCACGCTTTTTTTGGTGTAGTAGTACGTTTCAGGGTCTGTACATGTATAATACATGTAGATCCTGTATTAATAAACATTCATTTTTCATCCTGGATGTTCTTATGGTTTTAATCAAGTCCCTTTTCTTACAGAACGCTTTTATAGTCATATCACATGTTGAGCATTGCAGTTCTCAAAAAGATCCTAAACAATTGTTTATATAAGGGATATAAACCTATAACAAACTCTGAACCCCTTGTCAGGCTCAAGATTTTTCCAGTGGCCAAGTCTAAACAATTTTAAAGAATCAGCAACCATTATGCTTATAAGTAAAACCATATAACTTTTCCATTTTTGTGAATAATTAAAATGTTTTCCTTTGAAAGTTTTGATCCCAAATGTGGCCCCACTCTACTCCTCAAGATTTTGATTTTCACAACTTTGAATCTAAACTACCTGAGGATGCTTCCACACAAGTTTCAGCTTTTCTGGCCATTTGGTTTCTGAGAAGATTTTTAAAGATTTTCTCTATGTATTCCTATGTAAAAATTCAACTCCCATTTAGGTCCTACTCTAACCCCGGGGATCATGAATTAAACAAACTTGAATCTTCCCTACCTGAGGATGCTTCCACACAATATTTAGTTTTTCCGGCTAATTAAGAAGATTTTTAAACATTTACTCTATATATACCTATGTAAATTTCTGCTTTTCTGGCCAAATGGTTCATAAGAAGAAAAGTTTTGAAATATTCTCAGACATTTTCAATAAATCTTAATTATCTTTCCTTGAAAAAGGGCGTGGTCCTTAATTTTCATATCTTTGAATCCTCTTTTACGGATGGATGGACAGACAGACGGACGGACGGGACGACAGACAAAATGTAATCAGAAAAGCTCGATTGAGGTAATAAGGATTTGACAGAAGTCGTTATTTACCAAAATTTTCATTTAATATGTACGAAGAAAAAAAAAGCAATGAAAAGTTGGGAAAGACTCACACCGATAACAAACAAACAAATGAACTTATTCCGAATAAACTATCTTTAACATTATGGTCTTTTTATTTAAAAGATATTTATGGTTTTTGTCGACTCCACCCATTTAAAATTTGTTTACCGTCATTGTTTTCATTTGTATCATTTAAGCTCACTTTTCGTTATCTATTATCTATACTTCAAATTATAGTAGTATTAATAGATAAAAAAAAGTCGGATTAAAAAACAAGCAATGAACAACTTAACATTGTTGATATTTTCTGTTAGGGATTCAGACATCGATGTTTTTATAGAACTAACTGTCATTAAATCAACGCATCAATACTAGCTAGAATATTTTATAATAAGTTGAACTGCTATTTTTTCAATGTAATTCATTTCTTAAAGTGACTTATTATTCTAAAATTTAACAATTTTATGTTGTTCGTTTCCTCGGTCATCTCAAGCGTTTATTTCATAAGACAGCTTAAAGCTGACATGAATTCATAAAAGCACTTGGTCGCCATATTAGTTTCGATCGCTCCTCTACTGCCACTGAGGTTTATATACCGGTTGAGAAAGTTACAGTCCGTCGCTTTCCGATCGATGAATTTAGGTTGCACGGACTTCTAAATGCGTGAACTACACATTGTAGTAAAATGTTTTTTAATAAAGAATAATGAATAAAGGAAACTGCAATCAATAAAACACAAAAAATATTCATTCTTTGAAAGAATTTCCAATGTATCCGTATTTTGTACAGACTTTGCATGCACATCGAACACGTGCGTCGTTCATACAGAATGTATAACGTCTGCATCTTTGTGAAAACCCCGGCGGCACTATATTCAATACCACAGATAAATGATAGTTAATCCAAGAAAGTAACAACGTATTATCGTTTCCATCGGTTTCTACAGAAACGCTCCGTTTCTAAAATCCATGCGATCATTGACATTGCTCGATCAGACACAGTGTGTGGTTTGTGCATATGCGATGTTATAACATACAGAGGAAAACAGTCTTCAATTCTCGAGGATTTTTTAAATATGTGTGCCTAGATTTCGGATATTCATTAATAGTGCAGTGGTTGTCATATCATTTTTGTTCAAAAAGTGTTTCTACAATTCTGTTCGTCCAATGTAACGTGTTTGGGTGTATGAAATACCTGAATGCAGTGAAGCATGGTTAGTGCGATCGGCCTTATATAGGGAGTGTGTAGCGATGAGCAGAACAATAGAAATCGACAACTAATGCGGCGGTAGTCGGAGATAAAAAGGAAATAATGCGTATTTATGAATTCATGTCAGCTTTAATTATCATAGGTTGGTTTTAAATACGGTACATCTACACCACAGCTTTTTACAGAAAAAAATTATGCATATATGTAAATACAAATTATTCGTGACATTGTAACGAAATTCAAATATCTTTACAGGCATAGTTCATACACGTATACTAAGGGAGTAAGATGTCTCTGCATTAAAGGTATTTTGAATGTTTCTTTGTTGCCTTTGATTCAGTTTTTTTTCACACGATGGTTGAGATCTTTGACTTATAATTACACACGAGCTATCATTTCGTAACATTCTGAACATGTTTTGTTTTGGGGATTTAAGCAACTTGACAATGGCATCAAACGCAAATGCAAATCTGATCTAGATTATATAGGAAGCTTGCGATAGAAGGTAATGAACGAATAGTTTTACATCTTTAAATGAAAAGTGATTCTTTCTACATGATATTCTTTTCATTAATGATGTTCTTAAAAATCAACACAAGTGTATAGGTAAAATTGTGTCAAGGGCTATATTACATTATCTAATTGATCTTGTTTAGAATACACGAACTGCATTTAACAATTATCTTTAATGAACGTCATATTTTTAAAAGAATTATATAACGATCACATTTTGTATCTAATACTAGTAAATAAATGGTCTAGTATTAATAATAATTGTTGCATTTTGGAAAAAAAAACCTACCAAGGAAATTTTGAAACTTTTGATACAATGTAATTGTTCATGAATTTTTACATTGAAGTCTGTGCTATTCATATATTGTTTTTAAAAAGAACTTTTGGTGAATATATGCATAAACTCTCTCTTTATTAAAATATGAAACAAAATCAATCATGTACATCAAATATTTTGACAAAATTAAAATTATCATCTTTCCATTAAAAGATGATAACTTTTTAAAACGTTTTAAGGTGCAAAATGACAAGCTTTATTATGTATATGCCATTTTTCTAATGAATGTGACTTATATCACTTTTATTGTTATCTAGCAATACATCTTTAACTAGTTTAAAATAATTCAGAATTGTTCATTATCACTTCAGTATTCAATGAAATTAAATTTTATAAATAACTCATTTTTTTAATTTAATAAATATGTATATTTGGTAAAATATATTTTTTAAAAATCTGGTATATGAATATTTGTTAGCAATAGAGGTGGATTCATCACATTAAAATGTCTCTAAAAATACGAATCAATTTCATACTACGAAGAACTGACACATAATTTGGAACATGAAAAACCCAAATAAAATGACATCGGACACAAAAGTTGCTAAGAGTCTCTTCTTGGGGAACCTAAAAACAATTACTAGATTTAAAGTTCGTGTTACTGATCAAAGCTGCATTTGTTAATTTGTCACGCGAAAGAATCGATTAACTGATAATAGTTACTGACACCAATTTAAAGTAAACTGGTGTTAAACAACTTCATATACAGATAAGTAAAGTAGGTATATTGCACTACTCATATAGAGATGTATATTGGTTTGTCTGTACAGGTTCATACTTTGTGTATATTTTGTCATCTGAATTTATATGAAGGCAGGGACGCAAGTATCCATGTTGAGATAAATTGTATTATTAGCACTATTAAACATTGTAAATACTGTTTCCATTTTCAGAAATGATAATTATTCAAATGATTTGTTGCCTTTTTTATAATGGAACAAATTACAGTTTAAAACAAAATTGGTTTGAGCCTTTGTATGATTAGAACAATTTAAATAGTGGGTAGATTTCTTCACATATACTTATTTGCTGCAGGTCTGTAGCTCCCGGTCAAAAAAATGCGCTAGTTTTGGACTGATTAACCATATTTCCACACAAATGCTGTGGAAAAAAATTAAATTATAGAGACAATTAAATACCGATATCGTCACTTTACTTGCCTAAGACTTTCTCTTAAACACGCTAACCGACTTCGGAAAATGAAATATGTTAAATTCACGTGCAGATCGAGAGTCGCCATTTGTACATGTAAAAAAAGTGCACTACTTCACTTATGGGGCTGGTGATGGTGTTTAAAAGACTACAAGAGGTTAGGAAAGTGACGGTATCTGTAGTAAAATGTCCAAGGATTTTTTTTATAAAAGAGAGTATCTGTACGGATTGCATTCGGAAATAAGATTAATCAGTCAAAAACTAGCGCAAATTTTATTTTTTTTCCACAAGGTTTTGAGGACCCTTAAGTAAAATTTGCTAAAAATTGAATTGAATTATTAGATTTTAAGAACATTTTCAAACATTAAACAGAACAGGTAACTTCTTTTGAGGAATTGTGTAAACAGTGAATTTTAAAATATATATTACCAGTTGAGCAGTTATACAATAAACTGTTGAATAATTTTAGAGAGTGTTGAATATTGACCATGTCGCTCAGTTGTGGTGGAAAACTCGGGATGGCCTTTTTAATCGGCATCAACGTTGTATTCTTTGTAAGTACTTAAAAACTGGAATATTTTTTTTTAATTAATAAAAATATATACTAGTATTTTTTTTATTTTCATAGTGTTATAAACAAACAATCTTAAAATGAATTTAATGTGCTAATTTTTTTTTTCAAAAGAGGAAACAAATATTATTCATAGAAAACAAAGAGAAAAACACAAGGCATATCTAATAAATTATTTTCTTAATTTTTTTTTCATATTCCTGCAATCGTTACCAGTTAATGGGACTAGGGCTCGCCATAGCTGGGGGTTTGGCTTTGTCAAACTTGTCAAACATTAACACAGATCACATCAAGCCTCTCCTGGATTCAGTCAAAGTGGGCTCTTTTCAAGCAGGCAGCATGGTCAACAATCTGTCCATTCTGATAATTGTAATCGGAGTCTTCATTCTTGTGGTGTCGGGACTAGGTCTCTTTGGATCTTGTTGTCAAAATAAATGCATGCTGACTACGGTAAGTCTAAATTGCTTGTCAATTACAATTAAAATGCTAGTTTCTCCATATATAGTTTTTTCTTCTATTTTGTGCGTTTGGATGTTTGTTTTACTTTACATCACTTCAAATCTATCAACACCGTTTGTATTTTGGGACGCTACTAAAATTTAGATTCAACCGAAAAAGAGTAAAAAGAACTTCCTATGCACAATCAGTTCGTTTATCTTTATGATACAAATACACAATGATGTAAATTTTATGTACATCTAATCGTTTCCACAATCAATATCAAATATCACCATGTTTTTCAGTATGCAATATTAATTCTGATATTGCTTGTAATGAAGATTGCGGTTATAGCTTTGTGGTTTACAATGAAAAACAAGGTAGGTACAGTATATATCATATATTATAGATCGAGAATCACAATTTGGCTAAAACCCTTTTAAATAGTACATTTGTCAAGGAAGTGGTAGCTCTTTATTTAATTAAACATTTTAAAGGTGGAGAAAGAAATCAAAGACAAATTGCTTGTAGCATTGAAAGACAATTTCAAAGACGATACTATTACCAACGCCAATACAATTTCAAATGCTTGGAACTACATGTTTATGACTGTAAGTAGAATCGTATATTAAGCTTAATGATATGAATTACGACGTCAAATAGTATAATGAACAAAATATCGTTTGGTTGGTCTCTTTTCCTTGTTAAAGCTTGACTGTTGTGGGGTTAATTTAAAAAACAATACAAGTACAAACACCTCTTTATCAATCACTTGTAAGTACATGTTAATAACGGTAAACGAAAATTATTATTTGTATAAGTAACTCTGGATGATATTTTTTAACATCCTATAATACAAGTATAAAATGATATTTTCTACCGGAAAGCTTGACTGTTGTGGAGTTAATCCTGTCTCATCAGTGACGAATGATTTTGATCAAACAACGTGGTGTTCAACTTCGGGAACTTGTCAAACAGGTGCTTCAGAGATACCAAAGACCTGCTGCCTCAATGTTGACGAAAGCACATATACCTCTGCTCCAGCTAGCTGTCACACGAACGTTAACAGTGGAACATACAATGCAAAGGTTGTACATTACGGA
Organism: Magallana ariakensis; assembly: GCA_020458035.1. Classification (NCBI taxonomy): domain Eukaryota; kingdom Metazoa; phylum Mollusca; class Bivalvia; order Ostreida; family Ostreidae; genus Magallana; species Magallana ariakensis. The sequence goes on along the minus strand of CM035815.1, from coordinate 6,348,441 downwards.
TTTAAGGTTTTTTTTTTGCTTCGGGGGTAAACTGAACAAAACCCTGTCGGTATATTTTTTTTGTAGAATTTTAGTTCATGGATTAAACAATTTGGATGCGAGTTATTAAATTTATTACATTCTTTGTATTTTCAGGGATGTTACGACGTATTAAAGAATAAGCTGTTGTCTCAGTCTCCTGCCATAGTTGGTGTGGTGATCACTATTATTCTACTCGAGGTAAAGTGACTCTTATATTTGCTAGGCTTGTTTACTTTGTTGTGTAAATTAATTTAGTAAAACAGTGATCATTAAGATACACCTACCTGTAATGCAAAAATTGAAAAAAAAATTTTTTTAGGTGACCGAAACAAATTATATATCTATAACGTCTCTCGTTGATAAGGTCATAAGTTCATGGCTGGCGGTCCATTGAAAGTTAAGGAAATAATCGATTTTTTTCTTCAAAAGTTTACCTATGGTCTTTCAAATAAAAATTTTGCAACTTTGCGAAAATTCGTTCATATTCTATTTAAGGTGGTTTAGGACACCTATTGATATGATGTTGATAAATGTACATTAAAAAAAATACGTTCACCGGTTCAGAATTTTTCAATATTACAAAATTTGATTAAAACATATTTTTTTTAAGTTTTGAAAAGGTAAAAATTATAAAAAGCCCCAGAGGGAACTCATGACTTACACATTCGTAGTAAACACTCTAACCCGCTGTTATAGTCTGTCCCAAGATATTTATGCAGCACATTTGATCGATTTTTAATAAAAATATACATACCTGTGAAAGAAGTGCAATTTAATTCGATGAAAGGGAAATTTTCCAAGATATTCTCATTGACACATTATTATTTTTCACTCGAAAACAATCACAGGATCAAAAATAGTTTTCTTACGGAGATTTATAATAGGGAATGTTTACATCTTTTCTCCATTCGGAATCACTCGGAATATCTCGCGCAATTTTTCAACGTCATCATCCGGGCTTACTGCAAAACAAAATCTCCGTAGACATCACATTTTTTAGCCGTGTATTGAAACCTGATAAGCTAACGGGGGCGTTTCAACTGAGAAATCTTGGAAATTTTCCATACTTTTGAATGAACATCGTTTAAACCCTGAGGTATTTATAAATATTGAGTAATTAAGCAAAATGTGAATCCAGGATATCTTGGGACAGAGTATAGGTAACAACTTGGAGAAAGAACAAAAATATAAATAATACTTGATTTGATTGTTTCTTTTGAAAGGAAGTACGACACAACATTAAGGTGTCCACAACTACCTTAATGCCAAATTCTTAGTCGTCGAATAAGCATTAGTTACCTGAATTTATTCTATGGATTTTTTAGAGGTTTCAAACAGAAAATGGAAGAAATGTATACAACCTGTTTGGAACATCACGTGCTTGTCTTAACGATAAATTATAATTATATTTCATATGTAATATACATATATTTAATTCAAAATAATCCTTTTGTTTAATTAATTGGTTAAGGTTTGATCTAGTAATGCATTTACTTGATTTAATGGGACATCTGTTTAAAAAGGAGATGATATTATTAATAAAAGTCTACGCTGATATCTTGTTTTAACTTTATATTCATACTGATAATGCAGTTGTTTGTAGCGTATTGTGGTATAATAGTCACACATAACTTTTCCAAGGTTTATGTCGTTACAGATTCTGGCTGTGATCTTTGCATTTTTGATATGTTGTCAAATTGGAGATGATACAGCAGGGATTTCAGATGTCGCTAAGATGTCGATGTATTAAAGACACATTTACTTGTTCCGACACGCACAGGACTGAAGGAAAAGATGAACAAACGATATATCGTTGAGAAAACGTGTTTAAATAAAATGTTTGTAACAAGAATAATTTACTGTTATATACGTCTTTGGTAACGCAGAATGATTTTTTTCTTGCGAATGAAATATATGCAAAGGCCGTTTATGATGTCAAAATGGCGATTCAAAATGACGTAAATGACATTTCATAATTATTTCCTTAAGTCTCTTAAACTGGAAAAAAGGTACGCAATCATGAATTGATTTAGCATAGTATTTGATTTTATAATATCGAAAGTCTGCTGAGTCAAAAAATGATGTTCTTTACGACATTAGCTTTAATTAGGTCAAATTGGCGATTTAAAATTGCCGACTGCTAAATTTCATTATTTTTTCTAGAGTCTTTTAAAATATTTAAGTATCATGTTAACCAATATGCATCTAACAAATTAATTTAGACACAACAAAAACCACTCCCTTACTGAAAAAATGTGTTTTGTCATATTTAGCTGTATTATTTTCTTTTATAATTTTGAATTCAAAGGTCAATACACTACAAGTTGGCACGTTTGCACTGTAACAGACACTGTTCATAAAATCAAAGAGCCCGAGAATATGCCGCAACTTAGGATAGGCTGTCACAGATGACCAGTGACCTAGGGATGATATCAGATCCCGGCTCTCGAAAATAAGGAAGAAAGTTTTACACAAAAAATTTACTGTACTAATTTGACACAATCAATATATCTGTGGGAACGAAATGATATGTCCATGGTTACCTATTGGTGCTATGTTGGTAAATGGTCAGTCTGTAGAGGATTTTGGATGGCTAGTCCTTAGGATACGATTGCACTGGTACGGGTCTTCAGTAAGAGGAGGATGCTCCATTAAAATTGACGAAGATGTCGTCGAAGATACGCTGTAGACACGAAGAAATACCAGGAAAATACCAGGAAGACATAGACCTGATAATGGTTCAAGTACATACATATGTCACAAGGTAGATACCATATTAACACGTGGCATATACACAAATACTTCATGTCTCAATAATTGACATTTTACTAACTCGTAACTTCTGTTACGCAATACATACATGATATACATGCATTACTTTACACGTGAATACACTTACATACATTAACTCACACTTTCCACTTTACACATACATGTACTAACATTAGACCACTTTGTTTAATTTGTCATTTGCAATATTGCATTATTGGGATCAATAGTATGATATTCACACATATTCCATTAAGAGACTTTAAGAAAAAACACTGAACTTTGGCTATTTGCTATTTTGAATCACCAATTTGACATAATAACCGCCATTTTCGTGAAGGCTAGAGCATTTCGTTTAGAATCGGCACAACTTAAAAACTTTGCTGGACCAATAAGATCGGGTATCGTTACTTTTTTCTGATTTGTAATTAACGTCACTTTTTCGAAGGCCAGTATATTTTTTCGGACCCAGCACACTCTAATTATGATAAAATATGATGCTAGATCACTTAATACGTATTTACCTTTAAAAGTTGTTTTCCACTTAATTGCACAGCGTAATACATGTTACATGTAATATGCAATAGGAAAAATCAGAAAAATGCACAAAATCAATTTAAAATAGCATAGGTTTAAAATAAAATTATTGACTTTATATGATTGATATCAAGAATACAGAAAATATAAGTAGCTTAAGACAATCAGATTTTAAGACTTCCTTTTTAAGATATTTGCAACACGTTTGATGCCTATATTGAGACCCGAGATATAAACAAGAAGATACTTATTTGGGAGCTCAATATCATAGATTTATCGATTAAAAAATCGGTCCAATTTAGAAAATTGATGGATAACATTCAAAATGAACCAGTTAAAACTCGGATATTATTTTTATTAATGTAGTCCAGGTCGGTAGAGACATATAACTGACACAGTCATCGGGATTTGACTATACTTTTAATATTCTCAAATAATAACTATACGAAAAACCTACAATAAATTTATAAATATTACTAACATTGACAGTTACACTTTATTATAATTATAACAGAATATATGCATTAAAATAATTATAGTTACCAAGCACTGTCAGGTATTCAGTTACATAGAGTAGATATTATATACGTCTGTTCCCTTCAAGGGTGTAGCGCCGAGTGTACGGGCAACTATGGTTTTAGCGGGAAAGTTAGTATGTTGTTAAAAATAGAAAAGATCTACTAGTAAACTGGTCGAACAGGTATTTGGTCTGTCACGTCACACCATGTAAACATAAACAAACACACGTGGACATTCACACATTGACAGTACATCGTACTATACACAAGAGCATACATACACACAATTAATTAAAAACACTGAAACAATAACATTTATTACTTACACTGGTTACATATTTCCCCCTTTAGTGAAATGGCTCCTGACATTTTCTGAAATTGAAACATCAGGCAAAGTTTAAAGTTAAATGAGCTGAATTATTGGTAAACTAACTATATGCAACCAAACAACTAATCCAGCCAATATCATGAACTAAAATCAAATATTACAACAACCGTCGAGTCAGAATGTTATCCCATGACAACACAAGTCAAATTAAATTTCAACTGATTCCACTGAATTCAACCAATATCAATAATAATCAAATCATCTGATGCAAACACCTCTTGCATCATCTCAACATTACCACCATTACTTTCAATCAAAAGACTATAACATTACTGTAAAAGAATCACCTTCAATAAGAATCACCTCAAAGTACTGAACTCATCACTGTGTGCTTAACACATTTGAATTAAGATTTCACAAAATATGGTCACTCATTATTCAAAATTGTAAGGGTTCCTTAAGGTTAAAGGTGAGGAGTGGTCACATATTGTCATGAAAATGTCTACCTTTAAATAAACATCACCTCAGTGTAAATCGGTGCAATTTTAATTTTAATTTTTTAAAATTAAAATTAAAATTGCACCGATTTATTACTATTTTTTTTTTAATAAAACAATACAGAATAAAAACCACATTTTTTATCCACATAGGAATTCGAAGTCTCTGATTTCACTCATAATCTCACTCATAGACTAGTGTCTCTATTCACTGTTACTATGACCTAAATCCATTCTCCATATCGATCCGGAGCTTTACGTACTCGGGCGGAACGACGAATGGTTGGAGCTGCCTCCATAAGTGACTGATCGGATGTTGACTGAATGTTCGAGCTCTTCACTAGAATTTTGAAATGATACAGAATATTGACAGTTATTTAAAGAGTTGTCACTCATACTTATAATTGACGAATCATCATCCATCACTGATGATATTTGAGGTATTGACGACATTTCAACAGGATTGTCTCTTTTCACTTTTGATGTAACTTTGACTCTTTGTACACTGTAGTTCTCCGAGTCGCTTTCAGTCTCAGATTCACCAGATGACATAGCTTCCTGTACAGAGTTCTCTTCCAGCTTTCTATCTGTATACACCTTCTTTTCCATGTGCTCTGCTTTCTGTACTTCCGCTTTCCGTATTTTCTCCCCCTCATCAAGACCAGTACAAGGAAGAAGGATACTTCTGTGTAGAGTCCTTGTTCTGCCTGATTTGTCTACAGCTCTGACTCTATACACAGGGATCCCTGGGTTGGGCATCTCCTGTACTACGTACACTTTGTCCTCCCATCTGTCTGCTAGCTTATTCTTACCCTTCAAACCAACATTCCGGACCAGTACCTTATCTCCCTGTTCCAACTTAGTCTCTCTTACCTTAATGTCGTACCTTTCCTTGTTCTTTAGCCCAGTCTTTCTAGCTTCTTCTGCTGCAATGGCATAAGCTGACTTTATCCTCTGTTAAAGTTTTTCTACATACCTTCTGGGATTTGCATCTCCTTCATTTCTAAGATCCAGGCCCAAGAATAAATCAATCGGAAGTCTAGGATTCCATCCAAACATCAGCACATGAGTGAAAATCCTGTTGCATCACTCTTTGTAGCATTATACGCCTGGACCAAAGGGGAAACATGGGATTTCCAGTCGGCTTTTTGATCATGCTCCAACGTTCCTAGCATTTTCAGCAATGTCTGATTGAATCTCTCGACTGATTCATTCCCCATGGGGTGATATGGAGAGGTTCGAGTCTTCTTTATCCCCAAAAGCTTACAGAGTTTTTTGATCACTTTGGACTCAAAATTCCTTCCTTGGTCGCTATGCAGCTTCTCAGGAAAGCCATAGTGTAAGAAGAAATTTTCGTATAAGGCTTTCGCTGTGACCGTAGCCTTCTGACTACGGCATGGTATAGCCTGTGCAAACCGAGTGAAATGGTCAGTTATAACCAGTATATCCTCAGTACCCCCTTTGCTTTTCTCTAGACTCAAAAAGTCAATACACACCAACTCCATGGGGTGTGTAGTCTCAATAGGGACTAATTGAGCAAAAGGCTTGGATGGTTTTTTGCGTCTTATGCACCTAGGGTAATTTTCAACTTTCTGGCTTATTTCTTTTTCTAAACCAGGCCAGAAAAATCTTTGCCGCGCTAGCCATAGAGTCTTGTCTTTCCCGGGATGGCCTGTATCTCTGTGTATTCCTTGGAAAGCTACTTTTCTGTACACCTCTGGAATCACCAGCTGATTAACCTCTCTTTCCTCAATTTTAGTGTTCCTGAACAAAATTCCATCTCTAAGGTAGAGCTTTCTCCATTCTCTAAAGAATCTCTGAACTGCATATACTTCTCTCTTCATCTCTAATCTGTTCGGATAAAATCCTTGTTCCTTGAGTGCTATTACTCTGGACAATACATGATCATTCCTTTGTTCCTGTCTCCAATCAATGTCACTAATATGCTGAGCTTCATCATCATCATCATCATCATCAGTCATATGTGCTTTAGAGTATGCTCCTACACTCTGGCAGTATGGCACTGCGCAAGTCACATATTGGCATATGGCTTTTACAGCATCAGCAAAAAGCTGTCTAGATAGTCCATCTGCATCAGCATTCTGCTGACCAGGCCTATATTTGATAGTAAAATTGTAACTTGCTAAAGCAGCAACCCACCTTTGACTAGTAGCATCTAGCTTTGCTTTGAGCAAAACATAAGTTAGGGGGTTAATATCAGTGATAACTTGGAAAGAAGTTTCATACAGATAATCGTGAAACTATCACTTACAGCCCACTTGAGAGCAAGAAACTCCAACTTATGGGCGGGGTAGTTTCTCTCACTTGCTCGCAAACCCCTGCTGGCATAAGCGATAACTCTCTTCTTCCTTTCTTGCTCTTGATATAACACTGCTCCTAAACCTATACTGCTGGCATCCGTATGCAAAAAAAACCGGTAATTTGTAGGTAGCAAATCCAAGTACTGGTGGTTCTAAAAGCTTACTTTTACTGCTTGAAATGCCTCTTCCTGTCTCTCTGTCCACTGCCACTTGACTGGTAGATTTCCTTTCTTTTTCCGTCTGATCCTCTTCACTGTTCAATGACCTTGGAGTAAAGCATTCAAGGGAGCTAAAATGTTGGCAAAGTTTTGGATGAACCGGCGATAATATCCAACAAATCCTAAAAATTGACGAAGTTCTTTAATGTTGGTAGGTGTTGGCCAGTCTCGAACAGCTGATAACTTTTCTGGATCTGTCTGAATCCCTTTCTCTGAGATAATGTGTCCTAAATAAATAACTGAAGTTTTGAACAATTCACATTTTGAAGGTTTCAATTTTAAATTATGTTCAGCTAACTTTCTGAAAACATTTTCCAATCTAGAACAATGTTCCTGAAAAGAATTTAAAAAAATCAGTAAATCATCCAAAAAAATTAAACATTCTTTCAAATGCAGGTCCCCCATACACTTTTCCATCAACCGTTGGAAAGTTGCGGGAGCATTTGTCAGCCAAAAACTCATTCTATTGCACTCATAAAATCCTAGATTTTCTACTGAAAAAGCTGTTTTATGTCGATCTTTCTCTTCAATTTCAACCTGCCAGTAGCCGGATCTTAGATCTAGCTTGCTAAAGAACTTTGCTCCATATAGCGTATCAATCACATCATCAAATCGCGGCAACATGTAGCAATCTTTGCGCGTCTTTGAATTGAGCATCCGCATATCTAAACAGAATCTTAAAGAACCGTCTGACTTTCGACAAAGTACCACGTTCGACGAGTAGTTACTGTTTGACTCTCAAATAACTCCGGCGTCTAACATTTCACGAATGTGTTGGCGTATTTCCTCATACATGCCGGGAGGAATTCGACGGTAGGGTTGTCTAAACGCTTACTGTCCTCTAACTTAATTGTGTGTTGGACTAAGTAAGTCCTACCCAGACCTACCTAAACGACCTGTGGAGAATACATGGCTATACTCTCTCAATAGGTTTCTTACAGTAACATACTGATTGCTAGTCAACATATTAGAGTCAACCTTTACTCCCAACTCAATAGGGTCACATGATTTTGTTGGCGGGTTTAAAGAAGCCAAATTGTCTACCACCTTTACTTCTTGGAGGTTACAAAGTACAGTGCCTCTCTTAACTAAAAGGGTTTTTGCAGATATGTTACAAATATTAACATGCACCATAGACTTTGAACCTGGTTTAGTAAACTCTACTACTCTTGAACAAACTGTAAACTTGTCAACCTGATCACAGTTTTCTGAAACCATAGTCAAATTGTTACTCTTTGGTAAACCTTTGACACAACCTTTTATAACCATGGACTCATTAGGTTTTACCATCACTGGTTTCTTACCTTTTGATTTCACGCTGTAACACTTGCTCGTCATGCTATTAAAAGCTAACTTCCATTGTTTAGGAACAGGTGAATCTTGTCTCGACTGATCTCTACATATTCTCAATACATTAGTTCCGATGATAACAGGACAATTCCTGTTGAAGTCAGTATCGGGTACAATTAACACAGGGACAAATAACTCTACATCACTAAAAGGAGTTTTCACAGAACATCCAATATATCCCTTGTATTTTAATAACGACCCATCAGCTACAGAAATTTCTAGACCTAAATTTGATAAGTCTTTTAATTCCGGTTGGTTTTTCATTGAATGGTACCCAGATATTGACAAGGTTGTTACCATTGACCCACTATCTACAAGCGCTGTAAAAGAATTTTCATGCATACAAACTGTTGTCTCATTTGACTCACCGATCAGTTTGCCTGTTTGCCTTTACTCGAAACCTTGGTCTCCGGTCGGCCTGCATCAGAGACCTCTAGTCGTTTGGGTTACCTTGATATTTCCTCTGAAATTGACCTTGACCATTTCTTTTGTCATTCGAGTTACCTCTGTAATTGTTGAAGTTTCCTCTCCGAAATCCACAACCTCTGTAGTTTCTTTGGTAACCACCTCTGCCTCTTGGTTCATACCTTTTTTCATCATTGGTTTTACCTGATGAACCATCTAGTTTTTGTAGAATCTTGTCGAACTTATCATCAATCTTACCTTCAAGTCTTGTCTCCATGTTCTTCAATTTCTCCATCAGCTTCTCCTCTAAGTCTTCATTGGTCATCATTCCATGTTGATGAACTGGCTTGTTGTCTGAAATGCTTGAACTTATCAAAATTTCCTTTTCTACCCTTCTAATTTCTAATAATAATTTGTCATAATTCTTAATCGCGTCATACTTGTGTCGGGTTTGAGACTTAAGTTTTTCGGAACTTAATGAAGTCCAGAACGTATGCCTTAACAAATCGTTCTTGGATGCGCTATCTTAATAACCATTATCAATGGCATTTTGCAGCATTGTTTCGAGTCTGCAACCAAAAGATGTAACATTCTCACTTGGTAGCTGAAAAGCATTGAAGAATTCTTGCATTATCATTCCATTATTTGCAATTTCACCAAAAAAGATATCAAGCTTATCTAAAATTTGCTTTACACCAGCTTTTTCACCTAAAGGAATAAGCATTCTTTTGGCCGTACCCCTTAATGAGCGTCTAATACTCTGTATCAGAAGATTTGTTTTAATGTCAGGGTCACCTATTAGGCACTGCACTTCAAACCGCCACTCTTTGTATGAAACATCCCCTTTTTGAGGAGGGTCATCACCCGAGAGTTGTGGGATTCTTGGGATGTTGTTATTTAGTTCATAAACCTGGTTAATACTGTTACCATACTGATCATGGAAGGTATTTTGTAGTTTGTTACTTCTACTAGTGTCACCAAAGTTTTGTACTTTTTTACTCATACTAAGGTCACCAAATTTACAAGCTAACTTTGAAAAAGGAGCTTTTTGTTTATGTCCAAGATGTAAGGCAGGATCTTGATCAAATGCAGTAAATAACTGATTATCTTGTTCAGTAGGTACAGGTACCTTTTGTTTTTGAGCATCCCCTTTTTTCACAGACATGGGTGTACTCGACACCGGTAACCGACCAGCAAAATCCATTTTCTGATCCTCTGACTTATCACCAACAGGATCCTTCTGACCCTCTAATTCATCACCAACAGTATTCTTATTTTCCTTTGACTTATCAACACCAGTATCCTTGACCTTAGCCTTATCCGACATTTTGACTTTCTCTGTCTCCCCAGCCATAAGTCAACTAAGTACCTCTCAAACCAAATATTGACAGCAACTTTACAATCCTCCATGCACCAAGTATTCAACTTGAACAATCTCTTTCAATCAGATAAACACTAATCATCCACTAATTATAACCAATGAATATCTATGTCCAGATTAATTAAGCCACGATTCAACTTAATTACCCGAATCACCACAACTGACAACTAACATGTCACAATCACCTTAAAGTTACTATTCAATACTTTATGTTCTCAGATAATTCTCAGATACTTAAATGTTAATTATAATTTCCCCAAATCTAAATTATACAAAAAATAATAAAAAAAACTTTATAAAATTTTAAAGCTCACTCACATTCACACAAAACACAAAACTGACTGCACACTTTCAAATAAATGTATTGATGTATCAGCTGACTATTTTAGGTCTATCTACTGGTCACTGGACTAAAAAAAAATTAGTTTAATTAAAAAATTACATGCATGCTGGTTAGATGGTGAACTCGGCTTGCTGCTACCTAATATGCAAACAATATGTTAAACTATTACATGTACATATATTAATATATAATAAATAGATATCCTAAACCTAAATAACTACAAACTAAATAAATAAAATACAATTTGCAAAAATAAATATCCTAACTAATTTGACAATAAACCTGAAAAAGAAAAATTAAATAGACAATAAACCTAAACTAATACACACTGTTTTCTTCAAATGTAAACAAAATTGTCACAGTTAGCTGACTATAAATAGATTATGGGAATTCCCTTTTTACCGCATCACAGTTTTACAATCGACAAAGACATTCACATTCAAAACATGCACATTTACACATACAATTACACAAAGTTTCTACAGATATATTTATAGTACCTTTCTCTCTTTACTTCACTTCCCGCTTATAGTTCGCCATTCGCCTTGTTTCCCGTTTTTTTAGTCACGCTTCATTCCTCCATTGCTTCATTTGTCGGTGCGCGCAATGTGACGTCACGGTTCCGGAATTTTGGATTCGCTTCTCGGGGATCCGCCCATGAACTTCACAATCACGAAACACCACTTCTTTGCACAATACATGCGCGGATCCAGAAAATTTTTCCAGGGGGGGTCCGAAGGATAATTGTGTTTACCAGGGGGGGTCCGAGGCATATTTGCGGTTATTTTACTATGTAAATTTAATAAATTTTCATTTTCCAGGGGGGGTCGGGACCCCCCGACCCCCCCTCTAGATCCGCGCATGCAATAAACACAAATTTCTTCTCTTTTGATACAATTTAATTCTCACAGATCACTCTTTCGTCTGCTTCCTCTGGTTGTATATATATAAAGGCCTATTTATATCGTTGTATAAGGATTTGGAAATGAAAACGAAGGACTTCTCTTTCGGTCCGTTCCCTCTCTGTTCCCCCAATTCGCTTCCCCGGGTCTTTTTCGGGATTTCAGAATAACGTGGGCGCCATTTGAAGTCCAGGTCGGTAGAGACATATAACTGACACAGTCATACAGGATTTGACTATACTTTTAATATTCTCAAATAATAACTATAAGAAAAACCTACAATAAATTTATAAATATTATTAACATTGACAGTTACACTTTATTATAATTATAACAGAATATATGCATTAAAAAATTTATAGTTACCAAGCACTGTCAGGTATTCAGTTACATAGAATAGATATTATATACGTCTGTTCCCTTCAAGGGTGTAGCGCCGAGTGTGCGGGCAACTATGGTTTTAGCGGGAAAGTTAGTATGTTGTTAAAAATAGAAAAAGATCTACAGGTAAACTGGTCGAACAGGTATTTGGTCTGTCACGTCACACCATGTAAACATAAACAAACACACGTGGACATTCACACATGGACAGTACATCGTACTATACACAAGAGCATACATACACACAATTAATTAAAAACACTGAAACAATAACATTTATTACTTACACTGGTTACATAAATCTTTTATTATTTTTATATAAATATTTAGACTATGATTATTTCATTGTTTTCCCTCGTCAAACAGTGTCGGGATTTTTAATAAATGAAAAATAAAAAAATAAATGTTGGTCAGTGTGTAACGTTTTGAAGATTTTCCGATCAATCTTCAAAAGTTAAGTGCATGAAAAGTACTAGGTACGTGTATGGCATTAGTCTAGTTATTTGAAAGTGCATGATAACACGGCAATAGTAGGGTAACTATGTACACTTGGTAGTTTAACATTCCTGTCAGTGGAATTGAAAACTCAAGTAAACGTAATGAGTTGACCCACGGCCAGTAAGCGGATGCGAGTCTAGTCGTGGGTTTCCGACGAGGATTAAGGAGGCTGTGTGGTCAACAAATTATCCATCATATCTACCTTAAAGTTTTAGTTTTGGTTTGCCTCAATTTTCTTTTTATAGATTTTTTAAGCTATTAACCAATTGTTTAGTAGAGAAAAATTCCATATGTTTTAGCTTTAAAATTTGAGTATTTTCCTATATTGTTATACAAAGCTCTTCTTTCTAAGGAGATCAATACAGTCTAAAAATGGCTTTACAATCCAGCTCTTAATTTGCTAATTATACATTTACAACATTTACTTTTTTATTGTTTGAATATTATTCAATATAATTTTCATATCGATGACAATACTAGCAAACTGGAAAAAAACCCCAAAGGTCTTCGATATTAGAAACAAATTCATCGAAACTTCCATCGATTTTTACATTGTGCACTGGTTGACGATAAAGGAATTTAAAACTCTGTTTAATCAAAGTTTCTCAGACTTTAACTGATACGTTATCTGTAATGCAATTTCTACTGCACTTTCTTGGCGCAAGCATATAGAGTTATCACTAATAACATTTAGAAAATACTATCGATAGAATTTGCTTTAATAAAAATACACAATGATGTAAATTTTATGTACATTTAATCGTTTCCACAATCAATATCAAATATTACGGTGTTTTTCAGTATGCAATCTTAATTCTGATATTGCTTGTAATGAAGATTGCGGTTATAGCTTTGTGGTTTACAATGAAAAACAAGGTAGGTGCAGTATATATCATATATTATAGATCGAGAATCACAATTTGGCTAAAACCCTTTTAAATAGTACATTTGTCAAGGAAGTGGTAGCTCTTTATTTAATTCAACATTTTAAAGGCGGAGAAAGAAATTAAAGACAAATTGCTTGTAGCATTAAAAGACAATTTCAAAGACGATACTATTACCAACGCCAATACAATTTCAAATGCTTGGAACTACATGTTCATGACTGTAAGTAGAATCGAATATTAAGCTTAATGATATCAATTGCGAGGTCAAATTGTTAAATGAACAAACTATCTTTTGGTTGGTCTCTTTTCCTTGTTAAAGCTTGACTGTTGTGGGGTTAATTTAAAAATAAACAATACATGTACAAGTACAAACATCCATTCTCTATCAATCACTTATAAGTACATGTTTATAACGGTAAACGAAATTTATTATTTGTATAAGTAACTCTGGATGACATTTTTTAACATCCTATAATACAAGTATAAAATGATATTTTCTACCGGAAAGATTGACTGTTGTGGAGTTAATCCTGTCTGATCAGTGACGAATGATTTCGATCAAGCAGCGTGGTGTTCCCATTTGGGAATTTGTCAAACAGGTGCTTCAGAGATTACAAAGACCTGCTGCCTCAATGTTGACGAAAGCACATATACCTCTGCTCCAGCTGGATGCCATACAAATGTTAACATTGGAACCTACAATGCAAAGGTTGTACATTACGGATTTAAGTGGGTTTTTTTAGTTTCCGGGGTAAACTGAACAAGAAACCGTTTGCATATTTTTTGTAGAATTTTAGTTCATATAATCAACAATTTGGACCTGATTAATTTAATCTATTGCATTATATGTACTTTCAGGGATGTTACGACGTATTAAAGAGTACGTTGCTGTCTCAGTCTCCTGCCATAATCGGTGTGGTGATCGCTATTATTCTACTTGAGGTAAAGTGCCTCATATATTTGCTAGGCTTCTCTTACTTTGTTGTGTAAATTAATTTAGTAAAACAGTGATCTTAAAGTTACACCTAACTGTAATGGTTTGGTGGTCCATGGAAAGTTACGAAATAATCGATTTTTTTCTATAAAATTTAACTTATGGTCTTTCAAATAAAATGTTTGCAACTTTGCGAATGTCGTTCATATTCAATACCTTCACCGGTTCAGAATTTTGAAATTTTACAATATTTGACCAAAACATATTTTTATTAAAGTTTTGAAAAGGTAAAAATTATACAAACCCCAGCGGGAACTCATGACTTACACATTTTTTGTTAAAACTCCAACCCGCTGTTAGGTAACAAAGAGAAAGAACAAAATTATAAATATTACTTGATTTTATTGTTTCTTTCGAAAGAAAGTACGTCACAATATTAAGGTGTCCCAAACTACCTTAAAAGTGGCATGAATTTATAAAAGCATGCACTTGGACGCTTTCGATCGCTTTTCAGCTGCCACTGCGAATGTGTTCGGAATGTTTTCTTTATCGTTGCTAAGTATGTAATAAATCAAGAGATGCTCGAATAAAAGTTCACGAGACTTCCCCGAGATATGTTCAATTCCTTTCGAGCGAAAGTAATAATGTTCGGATAATATTCTTAAAATACTTTTATTTATGTTAAAACATGAAAATCTATTAAGATAAATGTCTAATTTCATCATCTAGCGGTTAGTTAAACTAAACGATGATATTCAGAACATAGTTATCGGTCGTGTTCAACCACTCCACACGTGGTTGAAAATATAAACATTGGGTTGCTTGATAAAATCATAGCCATATTTTATGCTTTTGGTGTGCAATACCACGCTTTTTAAAAAAAAAAAATGGGTGTCTGTTTTGTATAAAAACTTAGTATATCGAGCCATTTTCAAGTAACATTCTGCATAAAATAGTATAGTCCGTTTCACTATTGATGCTATTACTGGGTCAGGCGCGGATCGAAAATTAATCCTATGGGGGATCGCTACTAAGCATGTTAATTGTTGCAACAGCAGAAAAAAACTATATTTTCGTTTGTAACATTTATTTCTAGAACATATTTTATCCACCAATTAATGAAGATATAAAGTTTAAAATCAATAAACCTCTAGATTTTATATTTAATTAGAGGTCGCTATACTGATTCTAGGAAATAGACTATAAACATGAGGCACGATTTTTACTGCAAAACTGAAAGGGTCAAATAAAACCACGTGGTCTAAATTTAAATGACAATAACATTCGCAGGGGTGTGGTGTATATATACCGCCCGAGCAAGTTACGGTCGCTTGCTTTCCGATCGAGGCATTCAGGTTTCACGGACTTCTAAATGATAGAGCTACACATGGTATAAATATGTTTGCAAAAAGAATGGAAAAAAAATCAGTATAACATAAGATTGTTTATTATTTGAAAGAATTTCCAAGGTACCCGCATTATCTTGCACAGATAGTGCTGCCTTACTTCGCGTGTACATCGTACACGAGTGTCGTTCATACAGCGTACATAACGCCAGCATCTTATTGTAGACCCTGGCTGCACAACATCAAACAAAGTAAATCAGTGATAGTTAATCAAAAACGTTACAACGTAACGTTGGTAATACAGCTGTTATATAAGTTACTACAGAACACTCCGTTTTGCGCATGTGCAATGTTATAACAGTACGACACAAGAACAACGCTCTACAATTTCGAGGGTTTTTGAAATATGTGTGCCTGGATTTAAGTCTGTTTTGTTGCGTCTTTCATAGGATAAGTGCAAAGGCTGTCATATTATTTTTGTTTAAAACGTGTTTTTACAAATCTTTCCGTCCAGTGTAACGTTTATAAGTTGGGTGAATGAAATACCTTAATGCGGTAGAGCATGAATAGTGCACTCGGCCTTATATATGGGATGTGTAGCGATGAGCCAAACAATAGAAATCGACAACTAATATGGCGGAAGTCGGAAATAAAAGGGAAATAAAAATGCGTATTCATGGATTCATGTCAACTTTAATGCAAATTCTTAGTCGTCGAATAACCATTATTTTCCTGAATTTATTCTGTGGTTTTTTTAGAGGTTTCAATCAGAAAATGGAAGACATGTATACAACCTGTTTAAAACATTACGTGCTATATAAATTATAATAATTATATTACATCTGTAATATACATATATTAAATTGAGAATAATCTTTTTGCTTGATTAACTGGCTACAGGTTGATCTCGTAATGCATTTACTTGATTTAATGGGACATTTATTTAAAAAGGAAATGATATTATTAATAAAAGTATACGCTGATATTTAACATCATTGTAGCGTATTGTTGTATAATAGTCACACATAATTTTTCCAAGGTCTTTGTCGTTTCAAATTATGGCTGTGATCTTTGCATTTTTGATATGTTGTCAAATTGGAGATGTTACAGCAAGAATTTCAGATGTCGCTAAGATGTCGATGCATTAAGGCCACATTTACTTGTTCCGACACACACAGGACTGACGGAAAAGATGAACATACGAGATACTGTTGTTAAAACGTGTTTGAATAAAATGTTTGTAACAAGAATATCTTACTGCTACCTACGTTTGTGGTAACGCAGATCGATATTTTCGTGTCAATGGAAAATGTGCAAAAGTCTCGTTGCTTTTTTTGCGAAAGGGGACAAACCAGATTCATTTTAATCATACAACTGCTATGATCCTTAATTGTTAAAAGGGGGCAATAGAAATATGATCGACAAATAATAATTTTTTTCTTTCACATAAAAAAAATGTACTGTCCGAAAAATGTGCTGGCCTTAACGAAACTGACGTCATTAAGTTCAAAATGGCGATTTAAAATGGCGCACTCACTTATTTCATAATTCTTTCCTTAAATCTCTTTGATTGAAAATAAAGGCACACAATCATAAAATTGGTCCACATTTTATCATAAAATTTAATTGTCTGGACAATTATTTATCTTAGTTTCATGCTGATGACAGAGTTACAATGTAACCAATAAGAATATAATATATTGTATTATATCTTTGTATTGGAAGAGGGCGGTCTAAGTTATGGAACTTATGCCCAACCCCAATTGTATTTTTGTACAATAAAAATATGTTCAAATCAAATCAACAAGAAGAAAACATATCTCTTCAATATTACAAACGAAAACATCGAAACTTAAAGAATTTCCATCAAATTTTACGATTATCATACTATGTAAAGCATAATACACGTTAATATGCAACAGGATGAATCAGAAAAATACACTAAATCATCTTTAAAATAAAACCTGTAGACTGTATTTAATCGATATCAACAGATCATTGGTATTAAGGTCAAAATCTAATAAATGATTCCAGGCCATAATGTCTTCTTGAAGCTAGAACCACCGAGCGTCATAAATGATTTGATTAACCTTTCCCCGTAATTTACGGCTTTAATGAAAGTATGTATAAAATGAGACAATTTCTTGATATTCTATATTGAATCATGGGAAAAGTCATCCCGATACCTATATTCAATTTGACGACATTTTAAAGAGGAAAACAAGAGCTCATTTGATGTAGTTTTTTGAGAGACTGTAGGCATTCTAGTTATATTTCATTAGTCACAAATGGACAAAACTCCCGAAATTTGTTACTTATTTCTTTCATATTCATAGAAAATAACACTTCAAAACATGATTTTTCATCGTGTTCACCAAACATTTAAACTCCGATACACCTTATCAAAAAAGCTATTGTTATGAAGCATATCATAGGAAGAATTTATATCCCGAATTTCGGGAACCTGTAGGTACTTTTCATTTACTAGATCTTGACCTTAATATAGCTAACTGTTTTATAGTTTTATATTAAGTTGGGATTAAACTTCAATTCGGTTGCGTGAATTGGAATTCTGGGAAGGATTTGAACAATCCGTGTTAGAGAAATTCGAAAGCATTATAAAACTGGCCAGTTTCAAAGTCAAACTGCACATCGTCGTTTTGAAGACTAGTACTGCCCATTTGTATCGTCTGCAGCCAGGAGTCTGCATATACATATATATCCCTGATCATCTTAGTGAGATTGGAGAGGAAATATATTGGCAGTGGTTTGCGACGGTACCATGAAATTCAGATAGCAATCTTTGCAAAGTTACAATTTTAAGTAATCAGTAGGTTTGCAGTCATACATTGTATACTTTTCTACGCACTTCTGTATACAGCCATAAAAATAATCCTGCAAACTAAATATACACTTGCATATTACTATTGTTCTGGAAACTATATAACTCGTATTTTAATAGATTGTGTACTCACGTTTGACATAAAATTAATATTCCGCTGGTTGACTTTCTATACTTTTTAAAAAGCTAACCTTGTATTAGTAGTAAAACTATAATTATTTCATTGTTTTCCCTCTTCAAACAGTGTCAGGACATGAAGTATTTCTGATAAACGTTCTTAAGTTCAGTACATGAAAAGTCATCGGTCTAGTTTATAGAAGTAAATGATAACACTGTAACAGTAGGGTTCCTATGTAAACTTGATAGTTTTACACTCCTGTTAAGGGGAATTGAATGAGTAAACGTAACTGAGTATTAGAAGTTTAACAACGGCCACCGAGGCTAGCTATGTGGTTCCGACGACGATTAAGTGGCTTTATGCAATTTTAATTTTAAAATTTAATTGTTTGGAAAAATTTTCTGTCTCTTGAATTTTACAATTATATCTTTACATGAGTGGACAATAAAGAAATGTATTAACTCTTTGTTTATTCACAGTTTTTTTTAGACTTTTACTGATAACGTTACGTTATCTATTATGCAACTCTGCACCACCTTGGCACAAACACACGGAGTTATCAGTAATAACGTCAGGTAAAAAAAAATATCGATAGAATTTGCATTCAGATCAAACACGGAGCTTTGAGATATGAGGGATTGACAATTTAAGAGTTCCACAAGGTAAGAACAAGATTTTGGCTAAATCATCACGCATTCTGGAAAATACTCTTTAACAAAAATATGAATATTGCATTTTATGTGGTATTAATATTAATGTTCGAAAGTAACATCTCATTATTTTTAATCTTAAAGATCATCGTTATAAACAGTATCGTTATATAAATGATTGTTTGTGTACATGTTTATCCCGCATGATACCTTGCCAACTACTTTTGGTTTGACGTTTTGTTTAATTACGTTGCTATGAATACATAGCGGACATTATGTTGCTAAACAGTTGTTATCAGGAACGTTTTGAACAAAAATCCAGGTGATATAGACGGCTGGTATTTTATTAATACGTTATCAATCTTAAAGCTTAAGCAGTGTATCAAAGTCTGCGTTGATATCAGGTTAATTCTGAGAATTGGTAGCTTAGCACAGAGTCAAATATAAAACATGATTTAGATTTTTTAAAGAATGTAACAATCTAAATTTAGTCAGTTATGTACAAAAATCTCAGAAGGTACATTCAAGATTCAAAATACGGTATCGAAATACAAGATTCGAGTTTTAAAATTCAGTATCAACATTATTTAATCAAATAAGGATATGAAAACCTGTTTTTTATATCATCGACAGTTACTTCAATAAAAATGGAAGTCTTAAAAATGCTTACCTTGTCATTGGAAATCTAAATTATTATTTTGTTAAAAACCATTCTGATTGCACACACAAGTACTCTGAAGTTGACATTAAAAAGATGCTTGAGTTTCTGTTAGACAACATCAATGCAGTTTTTGAAAATCAAGTCTTCCAACAATCTGTAGGAATTCCCATGGGTACCAATTGTGCCCCATTGTTATTCTTATGAAGCAGAATTTATTCAAAAACTTGTACGTGAAAAAAAATCACTTGCTGTGGCCTTCAATTCAACATTCAGGTATATCGACGACGTATTATCAATTAACAATTGTTATTACCATACTTACGTCGACAAGATATATCCCAGTGAACTTGAAATAAAAGATACCAAGAGTCTGCGTCATCTGTTTCATATTTGGATATTTTACTGGAAATAGACATTGATGGTAACCTAACAACAAAACTTTATGATAAACGTGATGGGTTTAATTTTCTATAGTCAACTTTCCTTACTTATGTAGCAATATACCTTCATCACCTGCATATGGTGTTTGTCTCTCAGTTAATTCGATACGCAAGGACATGCTCTTCGTATGAACAGTTTCTAAGGCGAGGCAATCTACTGACAAACAAGTTGATAAAACAGGACTATCAACTGTCTCGTTTGAAGTTATCTTTTCGTAAGTTCTATGGACGATACAACGACCTTTTCAGCAAATACAATCTTCCACTTGGTCACATGCTGACTGACGTTTTTCATACTAATAGTTAGACCATAATTAATCACCTAATTGTTTACGGACTTTTCCGGGTTTCCCGATTACAACAAAGAACACACGGCGGGTGTGACCGGTCAGCAGAGTATGTTCACTCTTTATGTCACATGAACCTACTTCTATTTTTTAAGAGGTCCGTGTTCGCTTTGCTCCTGTTTTGTAATTTTTTTGTAAATAGGACTTTTGAATTTGAACACTGTTCGTTATCATCACATGTCAAGTTAAGATTTTATTAATCAATCACTATTATTTTGCATATTATATTTTGGTTTATCTCACTTATTCTTTCACATTATTTTACTGTCAACAATCATAAATATTGAAAAATGTTTCAAAACATCAAATGTCTCCAAATCAACAAACGTTAAATCATGTACCTCGTATACATTTTATACCAGCAGAAGAAGGTCAACGTTAAGAAGTTTGGGAATATAAATGTATCTGTGTTATTATACTTCACTTTTTTCTTTCAGGTATCTCACTTGTCACGTTTTGAATTCATTGCGCACATGAATATAATATTTAAAATAAATATAATTTTATTTATTTAATTATCACAGAAATATTATTTCATAACTACACAACACTCATAAAGAAAAACCATTTAAACTCAATAAACAAACAAGTTTTGGGGGGAACTATTTTTCGTGCAGAAGGTTTTTTTTTAGACGAAAATGACAGAAACAAGCAATTTTATGAATTTTAATATATTTTCTTTTTATTATACTCTTTTCATTACACACATGTTTAGCCTTTGATAGGTTTGAAACATATTCTCTAGGTTCTGTGTGACATGTACAATATTAAATATTGAGAGTGGGGTAGATGTTTAGTATAAAATCATGCAAATATTTTGAAAAAAGTCTGAATTTTTCCTTTGAAGCCCTTTATCTAAAATTTGACATCACTGACTCCCCTATTTTATTATATGAAAATAATATTGAATACGTATCTAGGCATTCGGGATTAATTTTAAAAATATTTGATATTCAAAAAGCTTTTATTTTAAATCAAATTTTAACTATAAAAAAAAATTGTCTCTTTTAACTACAAAAAGGTAACGATAAAAAGTATGCAGCTTCAAGCGTTTCATAATCTCAGTCTGATTAATGTGCATAATTTAAAACAATATTTGATGAAATATATAATAGATCAAAATATTGGCAAGAAAAGCTAATCAGGCTGAAATTGCCTTTTAGGTGCAAAATGGTCAAATTAAATGGGCCATAACTCAGAGTGATGAAAATTGATCCCGCCTTTTCTTTGCATTTTTAAGTATGTTTTGTCTACGGATTTCAATAATATACTTCACAAGAAATTCTTGAGGAGTGGGATACCTTAAGTGAATAAAATAAAGTGATAGTTTGGAAAAACGATAAAGTAATTTCAAAATTAACATTTTTGAAAACCAAATGCATTGTACATGTATCTATTAAGCCATAATATCTTTTTAACCTGTATTTTTTTTATCACAAAATTAAGTCAGTTGTTATTTTTCACAAATAAGGAAAATCTCGATGAAATTTTGAGGGATTCTTAATAATTTTTTCACCAATATTCTAAAGTGACTTTTTCAAGAAGTAGGTCATTTCAACACTAAAAGCAACACAATATATGATTTAAGTTATGTAACATACAATAGATGGATGTTCTTTATCATCAGTAGATATATTTCAATTCTGAGGGAACGTCAGCCTTTAAAAATGGTATCATTTTCATGTTGATTTTGTGTGTCATTACTTGTGTTTGTAAAAATAAAGTATTTGATTATCTTAGATTTTGATAGACTAACCATGGTTCACGGTTGTCCAAGCAAACATGGAATTGCCCTGATTATTATCAACAAGATGCTCTTAGTAAGTACAATACACTTATAAAGCTATACTGTTGAAATCAAGAAAACATCGGTACAGCTTGAATTCAAATTGAGCAAATTATAATTCTTTTAAATTAAATATTACTCAACGCTAAATGTTCATGTTCATAATCGTAATGTGTTATTTTAGAAAAAAAATTATTTGTGTATTATTTTATATCTAAACAACTATTGATATTGAGTGATACTTTCAATTTATCTTTGTTAGGGGATGGGACTGGGGTTAATTATTGTCGGTGCCTTAGTAGATACAGACGGGTCAAACACAGACCACGTCAGGCTGGTCCTGAATTCCATTACAGTTACAGAAGGTTCCTCTAAAGTAGGCACCCTGGTCAACATCCTTTCTATCCCAATGATTGTCACTGGAGTAGCCATCCTTGTGGTGACATGGTTCAGTATTCTCGGAATCATTTTTCGAAAAAAGTACCTACTGATCACGGTAAGGACCAAATTTGCATCGAAAACAAAATGTAGACATCTGGTCATAAATTATGTGGAAAATCAGCACATGGCGATTTTTAAAAACCCATCTAACTTGTTTCAGAAATACTCAGTCCCTCTTATTGTTTTTTTTCTCCACATAAAATCTATAGGCCTTTGAGGAAGCTCGCTGTCTTATGATTCTCTGACGATAAATTTCTTTGTAAATATAAATCGGAGTTCTAAGAGTTCACCGGATATTTTTCAACTAGTATATGAAAAAAATGACAAGCAAAGCTTTGATTTATAAATTATGATACATGTTTTTCATCGGATATTTATTGAAAATCGGCTAAGTTGTGGCGTGTTATTGTTTAATGTTTTCCTTTCTAAATAAAACTTCTTTTTTCACATTTTTAATAATCAAGAAGATAATTGCAAATTATCATTACAATACATGATTAGACTGAAAAAACAATGGCACGAATACCTTACCACATTGTTAACAAAACTCACATTAACATATTCACACACATACATCTACATATACACACACGGTATCGCCCCATCATATGGCTCTTCCGATCGTTGATGTTTAAAAACCAACAACGGAGAAACTTCTTTATCGGTTTTAAGAATGTTGTACCGTTTGACCGCTTAATCATTCCTTTAAGATTTAGATTTATGGGAAATTAGAGTTAAGCATTTTATGAGTTTGAAGGAATATGAAAGACCTGAGCTTTTTCGTGTTAACTTAACACTGCTCCGGATTCTGCAGTGTCTTACGTTCGGAAGAGCCGTATGATAGAGGTGGGTATTGAATCCAACACAAAATACAGAAAGCAGATAATTTGATTAAATTTTAATAAACCACTCTTCTTAACCACTAAACCCTATTATTACTTCATAATTAAAGGTACAGTCTTTATTACATGTAACTGGACTTTTAATACATATCCATACTAAACCCCATCAAACCCTTGCTTCTCTCTTTCAACCTTTTCTAAACTTAAAAAACATACACATAATTACAATCAAGTTCAGCTTTGGAAATTGTCATATAATTTGAAATGCGATATACTTACAAAATACTTGTCTCATATGGCTTTAACGAGACACCCCCTGACATCACCCTCCCTCCAAATAGAAAATAAATATTAGAGGGATAAATTAACACTTCAGGCCATGGAAAAAATTCCTTTGTCTTGCCGTTGAAAATGCGTGAACGAAATAAAAAAAATAAAAGTGAGAACATTTTGTAGTAAAAACAATCCATGCATAAACATTATAAATGCTCTTGCAAATTTTACTTTGGTCATATTGCCAATCTTAAGTGGGTTTTTTTTATTTGAGACTGTTACTAATGACTAATATCAATCAGAAAAGTAGTCATTAAACATAAAACACGTGCTGTAAATTACTAATTTTCTTGTTTTGAGGTTTTGTCACGAGTTACTGATTCCAGTCGGTATTTTTTTTATTTTTTCCCTGCTTTTGTTAAGACACACCGTTTACAAAATTTGAAAATTTCCTTATTATTTTATTTTGTAACTTTTAAATCATTTAATTCATAAGGTTTAACAGAAATCTTTTTAAGTGTACAAGTCAGCATCGAATACGCAAATGAACTTTAATATAATCTTCAACGTAATGCATTGTTTATAATACATTGAACAATATTGTTCTAGATACTTCAGCATTTAAATCAAAGCACAATTTTAAAGAAATGTTGACAAACACAATGATTTAGGAAATCTTATTCTCATTACAACAATATCATGATTTCTTTTCTTTTTTCAGTATGCCATTATAGTGTTATTACTTCTAATTCCTCAAATTACAGTTATTTCTCTATGGAACAAGGTATTAGTATCTCTGTCTTAAGTTTAGATATAAAACAAACCCCATATTTTGTTTCAAAATTAATTAAATGAGATAATACTGAAACAAAATATCGATCTATTTTTTTTTTTTACCTTAGATGTTATTTTTTTCTAAAAATGAAATACATAGTAATTAGTGTCATTCATAGACAGAAAAAGAGTCACAAGACAAAGACAAAATGATTGAAGCTTTAAGGATGGGTTATACAAATGATACAATATCCAACAGCAATCCTTTATCAAAGAGTTGGAATTTTATGTTTATGACGGTAAGGAGAATTTAATCAAATGTTTAGATTTAGGAGGCCGACTTTAGTTTTAATTGCGCATGTTTTTGTGGATTCTAGTAAAATACAGTGTATTAATACATTTGATTATATTGTTTTGATAACATTTTTCAAATTGAACACAATAGATAAAATACAGATAAAAATATACAATTTTTAAAGGAAAATTTTATTTTCTAAACGATAAATGTTGTTCAGTAGGTGAGCGTTGCCATTGTGCTTTTACGGTGTTATGATAAACTGAAGCTTTGTAGCAGGACGTTATAAAAAATAACATAAAAGAAAAAATAGGGAGCCGACTTTAGTTTCCAATGCGCATATTTTTGCACATTCTAGTAAAATACGGTGAATTTATATCTTTCGTGAAATATTTTTTATATACTATTTATCAAATTTAACGCAATTAAACAAATACAGATAAATAATTTTAGATTTTAAAGGAAAACGTATATTATCTAAATAATATCTCTAAATCATTTGGATTGTGTTGGATTGTGTTAACACAATCTTGTTGATTTATTTTTAAAGCATAGATGTTGTGGAGTTAATCCAGTCCGATCAACGACAAATGATTTTGACCAAACACCCTGGTGTACCACTAAAGGATCCTGTCAGGCAACTAGTTCACAAATTCCAAAAGCATGTTGCAAAAATATTTCCGAAAGTACATACAATTCAGCTCCAAATATTTGTTTTGCAAGTGTGAATCCTGGAACATATTACCTAAAGGTTGTATGAGAGAGAGAGAGAGTGATTCTTCTTTATAAGAAATTATATCTAACTTAATTTTCAAAAATACTATTGAATGGCTTTTTTCCTTTACATTTTCAGGGATGTTACGATGTAATTAAGGAGAAAATGCTGCCTCTGACTCCAAGCATTAATGGTGTTATAGTCACAACTATACTTCTACAGGTATATATTTTTTAAAGTTGCATTTAAGGAGGCAGACTTAAGTTTTCATTGCGTATGTTTTTGTGCATTCTAGTAAAATACAGCGTATTTATACCCTTTATGAATTGTTTTAATACCATTTATCAAATTGAACACAATAAACAACATACAGATAAAATATTTAAATTTTTTAAGAAACATTTTACTTTTAAACGACTTTTTCTTTGTTCGGTAGGTGAGCATTGTCATTGAGCTTTTATGATGTTATGATTTAATGCAGTTTTGTAAGAGTAGCCTATAAGAAATAATATAAAAGAAAAGGTAAGAGACGTTAGCCTTTAAAGTTTAACACACTGAATCGTGCTATCTTCAGGGTTTTTTTCTTAATTCTCTAAAAAATCCATTGTACCAATCTACATTTGTAATGCTAAAAATATATAGCAAAATATATGCTTTTTGAAATTTTGAGATGACCCCTACAAAAGACCAGACGGTAGAATTTTAGATATGTGGTAGAAAATAATATAAATAATCACATATTACAACTTTAGGAAAATCGTCATTGTAGTATTATTTTATTCTGTCTCAAAGTGCAGAAAATGTCCTAAACATTCCTATATGAAATGTTCCTGTATTTAGAAAATTTCAAAATTTATCGTTTTAATTTTTAAAATAATTACTTGAATGCAAAAAAAAACGAAACAAACAATGACCCCCAACCCCCCCCCCCCTCAAAAAAAAGTAAACGAAAGAATTCATAAACATTTGTGTAACGATTTTCAAATACATATATCAAGTCATGCAATAATTTGTGTGTTTGATTAGAATTCATCAAAACTATTGCATTACGTTTGTGCCATAGTTTTACAATTTGCAATATATTGTAAATATATATATTGCAATATATATATATATATATATATATATATATATAGAGAGAGAGAGAGAGAGAGAGAGAGAGAGAGAGAGAGAGACTTTTCGACAAACGTAACTTATCAGGCCTTTCCCCTAGAGGTAGAAAAGTTGCAATAGGCTTTCTTAGCCAGTGTTACATTTTATTTCAATGTTTGCCCATAAGTTCAAAAGCTGTTTAATTCTCATGAAAATATACATATGCCATCTTGAATATGTGTGTATATTAAGTACCATTTTAATCACTTTTATATTGTTTCAAAAAATAGTTATGACCTCAACATTTTGGCATATTTTTAAAATTTAGTCAAAAATGATGAAACATAGGACATTTTCTCTTAGTATTTTGAGTAGGAAAATGTGTCAGCAGCCGTCGCCTACAAAAAAATAAATATATTTTATGTGATATCACATGATCAAGTTATATGTGAGTTTCATTGTGGGCGACAGCTGCGGACATAGATTTCTATTTAAAAAACCGTTGAGAAATTGATGTCTTCTGCTCAGTTTTATGAAAACGTCGGTAAATGCACTGTTTCTAACGTCAAAATTACATTTGTGAATTTTAATCAGCTAACACTTTATATATTCTTAGTTTATGGGTATTCTTGTGTAAATAAATGTTACATTTCAATTTCTTGTGATATTTTTAATAATCACTCTCAAACAGGGCAAACTATGACTGAAATTGTACCTTCGATCGAAACAATGCAAAGTAGTGCGTAATTGATCATTTACATTAGCTGAAATTCTAAAATACTAAAATTTAACATTTTGAGTTTAAGTTCTTTAGATATTTTTGATTTTTCATGTTGTGTACAACTTGTCGAGCGACAAGAGTTTCAAAATTGGTAATATAACGCCTTATTTCATACACACATTGACGTACATATTGAAACGTCTTACACCTCTAATATTATTATATCAATTGCATCTAAGACTGAGCTATTCACGTAAGAATCCAAGTCTCCATTTTATGTTTGATATACTTGACTCTTTGGAACCTTTATCTTTGTATTGTGCTGCTCCTCAAATATTGATTATATTTAAAGTGGGTTCGTTAAAAGTTTTTAAGTTTTATAGAGAGAGTAATCAACAAACTTAAAATAGTGCTCTACGATAAAGAAAAAACCCCACCTTGCTTATTAGGGTCTTCCGTTTCCAAAAAAGTTCAATGTACAGCTGTTTATCTATACAGTACCATAACTAAGTCATGTATTACATAATTAGGGGTTTCAAGGGGCCAGAAGTCCAAGACCCTAATCATTAATATCTAGAAAAGAAGAAATATTTTGAAAAGCAATGTAGAACAAACGTTGCTCAAAATAATGTTCTTAACAATATGATACCTTAATTTTTTTGTTGGTAGCCACGGTAAGGAGTTGAAGGGTCGGCC
This sequence comes from Magallana ariakensis, assembly GCA_020458035.1. NCBI lineage: Eukaryota > Metazoa > Mollusca > Bivalvia > Ostreida > Ostreidae > Magallana > Magallana ariakensis. The sequence goes on along the minus strand of CM035815.1, from coordinate 6,320,112 downwards.
CACAGTTGTTCGGATATCTCGAGAACGGTCAACAATTCGTGAACACTTGTTGAACAAAATATGTTTATATTTGCGAGACCTTTCATTTGATATCAAGAAAAAGGGACTGACCCCTGAAATTAGGGGCCAAGAGGGCTGCAAATTATTTTTATAATAACTCATTCCTAAGCTATAATTTGTTATTAATCATTACGCAACAAAGAGCTTTTAGTAAGCTTAATTCAAAACTGAAATCTGTTTTAAAATCGGACGATTCATTAAAGAGATATTGGGGTTTAAAGATGAATTGATTTTTCAAGAATTTTTGGTTCAGCATTCCTGGTTAACAAAAATAGTGCAATGTTGTCAGTTGTTTAAATATCTCTAGAACAGTCAACAATTCCTGAACACTTGTTGAACATGTGTTTATATTTATGTGCTTTTATTTGATATCAAGAAAAAGGGGCTGGCCCCCAAATTAGGGCCCAAGAGTTTTTTATATTAACTCTTTATTGAAAAATAATTTGTTAATAATAATGGAAGCAAAAATGTTCATTGTACATTTGTTTATCTATACAGTACCATACCTAAGTCATATGTTACGTAATTAGGGGTTTCAAGGGGCCAAAAGTCCAAAACTCTAATCAATAATATCTAGAAAAGGAGAAATATTTTGAAAAGCATTGTAGGACAAAAAATGCTTAGAAATATGTTTTCAACAATATGCTTCCTAAAAAATGTTGTTGGTGGCCCCGGTAAGGATTTTAAGGGTCGTCCCCTAAAACACAGTTTTTCAGATATCTCTAGAACGGTCAACAATTCCTAAACACTTGTTGAACAACATGTGCCAATATTTATGATACCTTTTATTTGATATCAAGAAAAAAAGGGCTGGCTCCTCAAATTAGGGGCCAAAGGTGCTCTCAATATTTTTTATAATAACTATTTACTAAAAAATAATTTGATATCATTTATAGAAGAAAAATGTTCAATCTACAGCTGTTTATCTATACATTACCTTACCTCAGTCATATGTTATGTAATTAGGGGTTTAAGGGACCAGAAATCCAAAACTCTGATCATTAATAATTATCTAGAAAAGGAGAAATATTTTGAAAAGCATTGTAGAAGAAAAAGTTGAAAAAGTTGATCAAAATAATGTTCTTAACAATATGATACCCAAAATGTTTTTGTTGGTGGCCCCGGTAAGGAGTTGAAGGGTCGGCCCCTAAAACACAGTTGTTCGGATATCTCGAGAACAGTTAACAATTCGTGAACACTTGTTGAACAAAATATGTTTATATTTGCGAGACCTTTCATTTGATATCAAGAGAAAGGGGCTGGCCCCTCAAATAAGGGGCCGGGAGGGCTACAAAGTCTTTTTATAATAACTTTTTAGCGATAATTTGTTATTAATCATAAGAAGCTTAGGAAGCTTAATTTAAAACTGAAATCCGTTTTAAAATCGGACGTTGCATTACAGAGATATAGGGGATTAAAAAATTATTTTTCCGGAAATTTTGATTCCACATTCTTTGTAAAGAAAATAGTGTTTTGTTCAAAGTTAAATTAACTCGTACCTTAAATAACTCGATCATTGTTAAATCGTACTTCAACACATTCGGATTAGTATTTGTTAGGTCGTTCTTGAAATCGATAAGGTTTTTGTTAATTCGTACTCAGAATCATTCGGATTTTGTTAACTCGTACCAAGAATAATTCGATTTTTTTCTTTTTATTTTAGTTACTTATGTTTATTAGTTTAGGAACTCTGCTTCTTAGAGGAACCTCTACCTTTACTTTCGACATTAACGGAAGACCCATTCGTTGCTTTGCAACGAGCTTTGCTCTAGTTTTATATTATTTTTCCCCTCACATTTTTCGAGCGCTATAACTCAAAAACTATTTGGTCGATTTTCACCAAATTTACAGGACTGATAGAACATTTAACGTGCTATTGAGTAAAACTTTTGAGCTGATGACGTCACTTTCAGGTATATGTAGATGAATGTCTGTAGATGATCCTCTGTAATTGACATTGTGGAATATGCGCAAGGCGCCGAAGCTCGCCCGAGGTCGAAAATTAGCACCAAAATTTTTGGCAAAATTTTAACACGTTTTGTAAAATATCTTTTAATCTGTAAATAATTTGTTTAAACATGTAATACAAAAGTTGTTAAGATTTAAGCTTTTGTTTTATTTTTTTTTTTAAAAAGGACTGGCCCCTTTTAATTCGGGACCAGGAGGGCTCTAAAGTCTTTTAATTATAACTCTTTATTAAGTAATAATTTGGTATTAGTTATAGAAGCAAAAATGTTTATTGTACAGCTGTTTATATACACATTACCTTATTTTAAACACATGTTACGTAATTAGGGGTTTCAAGAGGCCAGAAGACCAAAATTTTGATCATTAATACCTTGAAAAGGAGAAATATTTTGAAAAGCAATGTTGAAGAAAAGTTGCTTAAAATAATGTTCTTAAAAACATAGTATCTTAACATTTTTGGTTAATGGTCCCAGTTAGGAGTTAAAGGGTGTCCCCTAAAGCACTGTTGTTCAGATATCTCCAAATCGGTCAACAATTTCTGAACACTTATTGAACAAAATATGTTCATATTTACGCGATCTTTTATGTGATATCAAGAAAAAGGGACTGACCCCTCAATTTAGGGGCCAAGAGGGCTTCAAAGTCTTTTTATAATAACTCTTAACTGAAAACTAATTTGTTATTAATTATAGAAGCAAAAATGTTCATTGTACAGCTTTTCATTTAAACAGAACCATATCAAAGTTATATGTTACGTAATTAGGGGTTTGAAGGGACCAGAAGTCCAAAACTTTGATCATTATTATCTTAAAAAGGAGAAATATTTTGAAAAGCATTGTAGAAGAAAAGTTGCTCAAAATAATGTTCTTAACAATGTGATACCTAAATATTTTCGTTGATGGCCCAGGTAAGGAGTTGAAGGTTCGGCCCCCTAAAACGCAGTTGTTCCGATATCTCTAGAACGATTAAAAATTCGTGAGCTTTTCAAAAGCGATAATTTGTTATAAATGTGTCACAGGGGCAGATGAACAGAAGCTGTGATCTCGCGAGATTTACATGTAATGCGGAAACCGTTTCCGACTACCTTATATTTTCCCGAGTTAGTTATACTTATAAATATATATAAATTAACGAGTAAAAAGCACAATATTATGAATAAATACAAATAAAACAATTAAATAATTAATTGCAGAATGAAAGAAATTGTTACCATTTATTAATCGCTCGGAAACCAATGTAAACAATAAATTCGAACTACACATACAAACAATAATTTTTTAAAAATTATCGTTCATTCATTGAGAAATGATTCAAACATACGTAATTCATAATTCAATTTTATATTGTTAACTTGAGTCAATCAGAGGAATAAATGGTGTAAAATAAATGTTGAAAATGTTCAGGATATTTGGGTCAGTGCATGCTTGTTTATCATCAGCTGAAGGTCGGCATGATTTTGCAAGTTTGTCTGTTAACAAATATTTTCTGCTTGCATAATAAGTCTGCTTAATGTTTTAGCACTTATTAATATATAATCCTAAAAAAAATATGATTTATTTGAGCCTACATGAAATATCTACTATTATAATATCATATATATAATATATGGATACCGCCGTGTTTCACATTGTGTTTCATAGTCAATAGTTTTTACAAATTTCTTTCTATAAATGCGATGTCAGATTACAACAAATACTTGGGTATATTTTTTAACCTTGTTATATCGTCATGTAAAATTTATTTTTACTCCAAATCAACCTATTAACGCACAAATTAAAATAATATGCTCATGAAAGTGATTCATTTGAACATAAATCTCTGTTGTATTCATGAAATAATCTATATTTAAAGTATTCGGTACATTGTGTGGTACTTTCGTAGGTTCAGAGTGTTTTACAACCTTTAATTTATAGAGGAAACACTAAACTTTACTCAATATATCCGAAAATAATATTCAAAGAAGCACAAAAACATATCAGCTGATCGGAAAGGGACGCAACTCGTTGTCTAGTGTGTTGACTCCATAACTGCTTTCTCAGACGTCCGCTCTTCGGCTATATAAACGTGACACTCGAGCAGTGTAGTCATTTAGAGAAGCTGCCACTATGCGAGCACTTGTTCTTGGGCACAGCTTTATCAGGCGACTGAGAGACTGGATGAGGGTAAACGGCAGAGAGATGAGGCATGGCAACCTGGATGTCCATCTGCATGGTGTTGGAGGCAGAACTGTCCCACAGGTGTACCACCTTGACATGCAGTTGGTAGAGAGGATCAGTCCTGACGTTATTTTGCTTCAGCTGGGGGGAAATGACATCAACGACACAACCTCCGCCACTGATGTTCTAGCTAGTGAAGCTGAAGCGGCTGATTACTGTGCTGAGGGAGAAACACCCGGATTCCACCATCATTGTGGCCTCCATCTTCTGTCGAAGGCGACCCAGGGGTCTTTCTTCGCGGTCTTATGACCGTAAGAAGAAACGGGTCAATAAATTTCTTCTTAAAGAATTTGGTGCTTTCGAGCAGGGGAAGAAAGTCTTTTTCTTTACCCACAAATTCTTTAAGGAGAAACACTTTAACAGGGATGGAGTTCACCTCAATGATGATGGAAACAGGTGTTTCTATCACAGCATTTTTGCAGCCCTTCGGCTGGTCCTGTGATGCACAGCTGGCTCCTTCCTGTTCAGATTGGTACAGATAGGTTTCCTGTTAGCTGACCTTTGCTGTTGACCCTACCATCCAGTCAAAACGGCCTTTTTCAAGGCCACCAAATGATTAGAAAAGATGCCTCTATTACAATGCAGAAACTTGTCACATGTAAAAATTATAATTTACCCAATAATGCAGAGTTTAATTATCTTGGATGGTAATTTATGTGAGTGCCTACTTAGTAGTTCACGAGCAATTGTTTTATATTTGTTGTGAACCCAGTATAATAACAATATAATTATTTCGGTATCTTAGTGATAAGACATTTTGTTAAATTAATAAGCTGACTGTTCTAATCCATCAATACATCAAGTTAATGTCATTTGCTAATATTTTATTTTGTGCTACAATATTTAATTTAGTAGGGAATTGCTTTAGATAGCCAAATACATGTACATATGTATATGTAAAAAAGCTAAATGAAGAACAGAACATACCCAGAATGTATACATCTAAAACAAACATAAGTTATCACCTTTAAGCCATGCTTAGAAACTTACTTCTTTCCAGTTGTAAGCATATAATCGTAATGGAGAGTTGGTATTCTCTAATTTTTTGAAGTTTTAGAGTTTTTGAGGTCTTAGTTATATAGCAAGTCATTGCATGGATTTTTCCTTTATAATATTTAATAATTATATGTACATGTATCTTAATTCCATGAAATTTTACAGCAGTGGTTTAACCTGAATAAATACAATTCTCATTGAATAAGTAAAACACGCAAAAGGATTATTTAATTAATCAAACATTTAGCCTAATTGCAACATTTGTCCATGAATTAAATGAGACCCATTGGTTAGTATTGTAATAAATATAGACAGTTTAACTCTAACAAATGCTTTCCTGGAATTAAAATCTTAGGAAGCTCATATTTGTGGGTATATCTATGTGCTTCATTGTTATAATCAATAAAACAGGTACATGTAGTTTTAACCTCAACATTTGCACTCCTTGTACAAAGGTCTCATTATACCATTAGCCTTACCATGATATACTTTTGGACATGTATACAGAGCAAACTGACTGTGCATGTATAAATGATTATCTGAATAAAAGAATTTGGGTTTTCAAACAAAACTACACCCTCATATCATTTTATATAGCATTGAATCATGATTTTTTGAAGTATACACTCTCATAACTGCAGCGGTGTGTGCATACAAATTGAGTAACGCGCGTTAGCGCGTTATGAAAATTTGTATGAACACACCGCTGCAGTTATGAGAGTGTATATTTCAAAAAATCATGATTTAATGCTTATATTTACATTTTTTAACTTCTTGCCTTGTCTGCAAATGTGATTCATACCTTAAAATTCCTATCTTATCCTAAGGGTAAGTTAATATTAATGGAAGAGCCACAGTAACAGCCACAAGCGTGAACTTTGATTTTCGCTTGTGACGTTGCAGTTTACAGCGTTCAACGTTTGTGACGTCATAATAAAACTCGTCATTTTAACCTCTGACTACTTGTTGCATTTAGAGGCATTTGAAGATCACAAAATTTAATGGAAAAACACAGTAGAATGTAAATATTATCATATATACACATATAAACAATAAATTAAATGCTTTCTATGGTGATATGATTTGAACACATTTTATTATGCAAATATATATAATATTTGAAAATAAAACATCAGGACCATTATTCCCATATTCAATAATAGGGTGAGGAGTATTTTTCTTAGAGAAGTTTAAGTTTAAAGTTTTCTTCAGATTAAAATCATCCAACCATTGTTTGGACCACTTATCTAACTTTTCCCTTGTTAGAGAATCTGCTGCCTCAACAGTATCCTGATCTACGATAACATAGAGAGATGTATCATCAGCAAAGAGGTGAACATTATTTATTAAGTCGAAGGAAATATCATTGATATACAAAAAATAGGAAGTGTCCTAGGACTGATCCCTGTGGAACACCTGAATTAGTTGAACCTAATGATTAAGTCAAACCATCTAGGACTACATTTGGTTTTCTGTGGTGATTTATGTGGGCTGTGAAGGTAGCGTTCATTGCAGAAACAAAAATAGCCAATGCATCTGTTTAACCGAGGTCCTTGTGAAATAGGTAAATGGGGGACACAACCGTTGTTGAATATTTTATTCCCTTTTATTGATGTGAATTAAAAATCAATCAGTAAATACACATAAATATTATTCAGTTACCTGTAATAAATTCATATAATATTATGATTGTTTTCACAGGCATAAAATATGCATAATATATCAGTGCTACAATATGGAAGAGTTATTCCCCTTGTCACAGCATTTTACATGTATAAAACATTGAATCTTGACATGATATAAAGAAATATATAGTTTCATGCTCAGATTTATCATTATAATCATTGTTGATCATGTAAATACTCAATTACATATTATCCTAAAAATATAAAATTTATTAAATATTTAGTTAGGACAAATAGGTACTACCTGTTTATGGAACAGAGTATTGTACAAGCTTTGATACACTCTCAGTTTTAAATGAGCCTTCATAAAAAAAAACCCAGCCAGGTTCACAATTTATAATAATCTGTCTTTCTCAATCATAATTTTATAGAAAAGATATTTGCAAATAAAGGTGCAGTATTATGATGGTATTTAAATTAACCTTTATTTCAACTAGGAATCCCCAAGACCTACATGGCATGACAGATAGTATTTTCTATAAATCATACCTATTTATACATGTATATAACTTACATTTTTTAAATCCATTTCAAAATTATCATATTTAAAATGTAAGATAAACATCAAAATCTATCTTATTTGCCATGTAAGTTTCTGCCCTTTTATTGGTACTGATAACACCTATAGCCATTAATAGAATAACTATATATAAATTATATAGTTATATATATGTATAATAACTATATATAAAATTTAAGCTGGAAATGAAACAAATTGGTTTGTTTTCAACTACAAGGCTAGGTATATCTGTACCAAATACATGATAACCATACCTAGAATTAATATTTTTTTTATAAATATTTTATTGTACTTTTAATTTGATTGAGCAAAAATTAGATATGTGTGCTATTTTGGTTATCATGTGGTTAAATTGTTTATCCTGCAGTACCAGTACTTGATTTTATACATTTTATACATGCATCTCTTTGTCAAACTAAACTAAATGTAATGCAGGATAAACTATTACAAAATGCTGAAGTTTTTCTTTACACATTCAGCATTTCATAATTTTTATATCTAATTAACTGTCCGGGCTTCATCAGTTGGGAAACAGTTAATTATGCTAAAAACAAACACCAAACAAACAAACAAACAAACACCAAACACCACAAAACAACACAAAACTACATGTATGTAGTCCACATTGCTCATGAACCTAAAACAATCTACCTCCAGAAACATTGCAACAATATTAACTTTCCATATGAATTTTGTTGGTAAAAAGTGTGTCTTTGACATACACAGATGGGGAAGTCAATGATTGTGTGGATTTAACTTCACAATCTTTGCTTGTTGTTTTAACAGTGGAACATTTATAAGTGAATAGCAAAATTCACAGTTGTAGCTTAATATAGAATAATACAGGGATTGTAAGACATAGTGGAGCACATGGCTCAGTGGTTATGGGCGTTAGGCCATTAACTGAAAGGTCGCTGGTTCAAACCCCGCTGTGGTCACTTAATGTTGTGTGTTAGACAAGGCACCTTATCTACATTGTCTCAGTCCTCAGTCCACCCAGCTGAAATTGGGTACCGGCTTATGCTGGGGGCCAACCTGCAATTTTTCCCATGGCAAAGTGAAAGGCAGTTATTAAGCAGTTTCTTAGCCTTAACAGTTAAAACCACCTTAACAGTTAATAAACAGTTTCTAAACCTTCTCTGCACTGCTTAGGGGCATGCTGGAACCACAATAAACCCTTTAATAAAATTAGCAGTTTTATAAGCCTTAACAGTTGATAGGCAGTTTTTTGATAGTTCATAAGCAGTTATTTTGGAAAGATTTTTTCATTCCTTAACTGCTTATGTACTGCTTTATAAACTATCAATTAAGCTACTGCTTATTTACTGCTTCATTAACTCCTAGTCAACTGTTTATGAACTAGCTGCTTACAAAACTGTCAAGCAGTCCCACATTTTCTGAATTATTTGCCTATAATCATTGATCGAAATTTTTCACAGAAATACATTATTACACAAAGATGCAAGTACATTGTACTAATTATTTCCCAATAAAACTGGGTCAATTTAAAGCCAACTTGAATCTACACTGCATGTTGATACTGCATGCATGTAACTTGCTTTTAACATATATAGTCATAAATAACTAATTATAACCTACTTTGCTAGCTGTTCTGAAGATGTTGTGATTTAAAATGTTTTCATGTTACTCTGATATTAACATTTGATTGACCATAGTGGTCCCACATACTCTACACTAAGGATCAATTCCCTTTCACAACTCCATTGCCTTAATGTATATCAGATCTTATATAATTTAAGTGATCTAACCATGCAGGCAAATAAAACTGTTCACTGAAAATTTATTTGAAATATTTTACCTTAAGAGTAATATCTGTAAAAAATATATCCATAGAACATATTAAATTCCATAGATTCACTTGAGTTTGCCCAGACACAACATTTTCTGTCTGAATATCACATGCACTCTTAACTGCCCCTCATGGTACTGATTATAACATTCAAAATTTGCAACCCAACTTCCTGTTATCTCTGATCTTGATTCTGACCCCACCCTACCCCTGGGGATAATGATTTGAACAAACTTGAATCTACACTACCTGAGGATGCTTCCACACAAGTTACAGGTTTTCTGGCTGATCAGTTTCAGAGAAGAAGATTTTTAAAGATTGACTACATATATCCTATGTAAAATTTGACCTCCCCATTTTGGCCCCACCCTTCCCATGGGGATAATCATTTGAACAAACTTGTTTACACTACCTGAGGATGCTTCCACACAAGTTACAGCTTTTCTGGCTGATCAGTTTCAGAGAAGAAGATTTTTAAAGATTTACTCTATATATTCCTATGTAAAAGTTCGACCCCCCATTGTGGCCCCACCCTACCCCTGGGGATCATGATTTATACAAACTTGAATCTACACTACCTGAGAATGCTTCCATACAAGTTTCAGCTTTCCTGGCTGATCAGTTTCAGAGAAGAAGATTTTTAAAGATTTACTCTATATATTCCTATGTAAAAATTCGACCCCCCATTGTGGCCCCACCCTACCCCCGGGGATCATGATTTAAACAAACTTGAATCTACACTACCTGAGGATGCTTCCACACAAGTTACAGCTTTTCTGGCTGAATGGTTCTTGAGAAGAAGATTTAAAAAAAAAATTTTCAATGATTTTTAATTATCTTTCCTTGATAGAGGGCGTGGCTCTTCATTTTAACAAACTTGAATTCCCTTAACCTAAGGATGCTTTGTGCCAAGTTTGGTTGAAATCAGCCCAGTGGTTCTGGAGAAGAAGTCGAAAATGTAAAAAGTTTACGGACAGACAGACGGACAGACGGATGCCGGACAAAAAGTGATCAGAAAAGCTCACTTGAGCTTTTAGCTCAGGTGAGCTAATAAATTTAAATATAAGTATCTAATAATACATGTGAATTTATTTTAAAGATGTACATGTAGTCTCATAACTGCAATGGTTTGTGCATGCATCTAGATGTCATAAAATGCATTACTCAATCTGTGTGTACACACACAGTGAAGTTTTGAGAATACATAATTCAATAAAATAAATAATTCATTGCACAGACATGGTCAACAAATCTTGATCAGAAAAGCTCACTTTAGAATTAATCTATTGTGAGCATACACAAAAAAACATACCTTAATGTATTCCCTTTCTTTGCCATGGTAATCCTGAATCTCTCTATCATTTGACCCCATCAAATTCCCTTCTCTCCCTTTGCTCTCTCTCTCTTTCTCTTTCTCCTCTACCCTGCATTTGCTGTCTTAATCTTCGTCAAGTTTAAGTAGAGAATATGTAGCTTATGACACTGGCCTAAGGAAATACCTTTTTGCCATTGCCAGTCTACTACCGGACTGACTTAATGCCACAGCCACATATCTGCCTCTACCCTCACTCTCCATCAGGATCTGGATTTCCCTGGTCACCTATTAAATACAGTCTTTATTTAGTATACATACTAGCTAGTTTATTTACATTTACATGGTTGTATATTTCATTAACAGCCGCATAATCATATTTTCAAAATTTTTCTCATTTAATTTATATATTTCAACATAAATTTGTAAACATATGTATCAAAATGTATCACAATAATCACATGTACTTCTCCTACAAAATTTCTCTATTGCATTTTTTAATTTCATAGTTTATGATTTTTTTTAATCATGTCCCATGGCAAAGTGAACTGCCTATTTTAGCAGTATATAGGCAGTTCTTCGGCAGTTTTCAAATTATTTGGCAGTTTTAAAGCAGTTCCAAGCAGTAAGATTTTAGTGGCAGTTCATAACTGCTTTAGGTAAAAGTGTAAGCAGTTATTCTAAGCAGTTTTCTTAGCAGTCTTTGCAGTATATAAGCAGTTATAGCTTAATACACACCTCACAGGGGACTTGCATACAGTATATTAGATACATAGTCAAATATGAATGGGTTAAATTTTTGCAGTTTATGGTATTTACAGCAGATCTATTGACCTATTAATGGAAAAGTTATTAAAAATGATTATTACAACATTGGATATGGCATTTGCTCAGTATGTTACAGGTAAATGTACCATCAATATTGTCAACAAGTCAAGAGAAGAGCAATACTTTATGGTTTGAGACATGCCACAGTATAGACCTGTCCTGATCCTGTGTAAGGTGTTACTTGCTGGCATTATGTAATTCCATATAATATATTGAAATATCAGATGCAAGTAAACAGTATGCCAAACAGTTCAAAGTCAAGGAAAATAACTGCTAATGAACTGCTTTTGAAACTGCTTAAGAACTGCTTAAGAACTGCCTATGAACTGCTTGAGAACTGCTTATGAACTGGTAAGGTTAAGAAAACTGTTTATTTTTACTATGTGAGTATGAAATTAAAAGCAGTTCAGTTGGCAAAACAAGAAGGGTTAGGAAACTGCCTAAATGATGCAAACTGTTATGGTTAAGGAACTGCTTGATAACTGCCTTCCACTTTGCCATGTGAGTCGTACCATTAGTGGAAAATATGATCTGTTGAGGCTTTCCATCTTTGATGACAGTGATCCTTTTGCCTAACATAGATGGTGGTATTCTCATCCAAGATGGTTGACCCAGTCCGCCCTGGCCAATACTTTGTAATAAAATGAATAAACATACCTAAGCTCAACAACATCAAATTCAATAACTTCAACATACAGTATTTATTGCATTTACTGGATTAGTTTTAATGTGATTGTAAGTCATAGTGATTACAAATAATACTTAAAAAATTACATGTTACAAATCAATTTAACAAAGTAACTTACGAAAACACATTTTGTTCATCACTCCGAGACACTTGCAGTGGTTGTCCTTGGGGATGAACCAACCTGAGTGGAGGGTAGGGAGCAACAGAACCATGAGATGGTCCTGCTGCTGCCTCCTCTGTCTGTGTAGGCAGAGTCTCCCCTTCATTCCTGTCATAATGAGATTCAATGGAAGTTAGCATTTGTTAATCAATTATTGCATTTAATACAAGTCTCATTTTTATTAAGCTTTTACAATACATGTAACTTTATATATTCTCTTATACAATTTCTCCATAGTTAACATATATTTAAAGTACATTGTATTTATTTGTGAATCTTCTGTGAATCTTCAACCAAAACAAAATCCCCCCTATTATTGATTAGTATATAATTTTATTCTGTTTGTAACGCAGCATTTGATTGGATAGAAAAAATTACCTAGTTAAATTTTTATAACCAGTGGTTTGCACGTCACAAGACGCGTCACAATGCACCAATGTCAAAAACGTACTAATCCGCTTGACGTTACGTTTGAATATTGAACAGATTAATATTATTTAAAATAAAACGCATTCGATTTGTACAGCATTTTACAGAAAATTAAATTAAAAGGAATGAACTCAATATCTACCCACGTTATACTTGTATAACCTAGGTTGGAGCAATTTCCACTTTTTTATAGTCCGCTTCACGAATTATAAAGCGTAAACTGCCCCAACCCAGGTTAAACTCGTATAACTTGGGTAGACATTTAGTTCATTTTTTAAATAATTTCAAATAAATATTTAAAACCTTAGAAGTTTTTTCATGTCCTCTTCTGTTGGTCTCTTCAGTGGTGTTTTCCTCGGCCGTCCCCTTTTCTTTTCAGTTTTGTGAAACCTTGGTTGCAGTATATTATTTGCATTACCTGCAATTCTTTCGGTGGGATTTAGCTTCATGGGCTTTTCATCTTGAATGGTCATGCAAGCTTTATTTCCTGAAATTAAACTTTCTAAAGACTTAATTATTGTAGATAATCTATATTTTATGACTTGTGGATTTTTAACCTGATGACCGAGTTCATCGAGAAGGTTATCAATTCGCTGCAGTTGTATTTTGGATGTTTTTTCTTTAGGTTTTGCAGCTGTTGGTTCTGGATGACAAAGTTGCACTTCATTTTCATCTGAATCTCTTACAGTAGTATCTGAAACACTGGAAAGAGAATGTATTTTATGAATATGTTTACATATATGACCATTGTGGTAATCGCTGCAAGAACATTGATACATGTGATAGCAAAGATTTATGCATGGTAAATTTTTACATTTGCTATAACAATGTTCTTGTGAGCAATCATCCAGCATGGCCTCTATAATATAATTATCTGTTTCAGAATCTAATGAAAAGATAGTGCTGGTAATTTGCTTAACCCTGGAATTATCAATATCTAAACCTCTGTCATGCCTATCCTTAATATGCACATCACTATCTGATGGGTTGTTATATGAAACTCGTTGTAGGTGTCTAATAAAATGGTCATTCTCTATCTTTAACAAAGTGTCTAAAAGCACATCTATGCGCCTATTGCGCTTCCCTGAGAAGTATATAGTTTTCAGCTGGTTATGAAAACTTTCTACGAACATATTGGTATTAACATGTCCATACTCTATTCCTTTCCTAAAACACAATGACCATTTCTCAGGACGATTAAAGTAATTATCCATCAAATATTTCAAGAACCCAGGATTCATAGTAAGAAGTTTTGAGATCAATGATTCTTTATACATATTGAAATCATTCTCTGATTTTGCTTGCAGCATGGCACAAAGATAACAGTATATTTCTGTTTTCTGAGCATCATTTCTAAAATGATTGTGGATATTTTTTATCCAAGACCTTTGAATATGCCAGGTACAAAGGAACTGCTGAAGATCAGAACCAAAGACCGACTTTGCAGCATTCCACCCTGCATTGTCATCATCTGTCATTATAACCTTGACCTTTGTTTCGGGGGAAAGAGCCTTAACTGATGACAGAAATAAAGATATTGCTAATTCATCCTCCCTATTAGAAATACAAAATGCAACTGGATAACCTTTACGAAACTCATCAGCTACCATGAGAGTAATTAACTTGAATGAATAACTATTTGTTTTGTGTGTGGAATCCATGCATAAAATCCGGCCTGCAAATTTTTGGTACATGTCCAGCTGTTGTTTGGTCATGATGGCTAAAATAAAGTCCTCCTTGGATAGTCTTTTGGCAGGATCTTCAATGCCTTGTTGTTTGTATAGGAGGACTGGATTGAATGACTCTTGACGGAGAGCTTCCACCTTTAAAGAAGTTGACAGAGCATCATTATTGTCTTGAATAATTGAAGGATCTAAAAGTCTTGTTTTCAAACTATGAATTTTCTTTCGATCTATCAAATGATAATATTTAAGGTCATCTAAATTATCCCTACCCTCTCTGTCACTAAAATGTTCTCTAACTTTGTCTATAATACTATTTATTGGAATTTTAAGAGCAAGCATACTGGTTATTTCTGATTTTAAACTGTCGGGAATAGGTAAATACTTACTTTGTTCAAATGACAAGGAATGGGTATGGGATTTGACATACTTTACCACTACCTTTCCATCACTTGTTTCACACACTGCAAAACGTGCTGGACAAAGGCTATTGATTTGACAGTGTCCCTTCTTGTTTTTACGAGACGTCTTTGGTTTGGTTCCTTTTGCCCGATGCGCAGTGACTGGCCCATTCCTGTGACAAACTAGAGTATATACCGTATTTCCCTTTTTATTTTTCTGTGGCCTTGACCTTCGAACAAATCTAGTGTTAGAGGACAGCTCTTCATTGCTCCGGAATTCTGAAAACTGAGCTAAACTGTCAAATGTCATACATTCAACTTTTATATCAGCATCATGAACATTAATAGCATGTTCTATAAGTTGATCTACCGTTTGAAACTGCATGGAACATGTTGAAATCATACAGGCTTGATGTTTACGCTTAGAACAAATAGATGGAGCTTGACCCTGACCAGAATGAAACCTTTTGACATGTTTCTTTAAATTCTCTACTTTCTTAAAGGAGACCTTGCACTGATGACAGGTCACCTTGGAACCTTGACTGTGACTTAGTGGAATGTCCTCAGATTTAACATAGGAGTGCAGTGCAGATATTGAAGGAGGAGAACTAAATGATTTATAATTACGCATATTGATTGGCTTTGAAAATTGTGAAACTTTTGGTTTTGTATTGCTATGATCTTGACCTGGTAACAATACTGGATCTAACCTAGGGACAAAGGAAGAGAACTGGTTACTAGTATCTACCTCAGTGATAGACTCATAATGACCTCCACCAGCTCTTCTCCATGCAATATGGATGGTTTGTTGAGGCTGACCTTGTGAGAAAGTATTTTCATATGTAGTTATTTGAGGATTATGTAAATCTCCTCCAAAAGTGACCAAAATATTAATGTTCAAAGCCATGGACAGTGCTAAAATTGACTCTTGACCTGCATATGTATACTGTTGGCTTAAACGGTTTATTTGCTCATCTGGTGTACCTGCATCATCTAGAAAATAATTTTGAAAAACATACATATTACCTCTCAGTGTTTCGACTGCCAAATTCCTTAGCTCCTGATGATTATCTTGATGACCATACAGGGAGAAGCTTATGGAGCGGAATAGACAATTACCGTCACCTGTGATTGGATTTCTTTGCAGTCCAAATGATGAGAGGTATCTGTTTTGTTGTTCAAATTCAACATCCACATCTGTGTAGGTTTTCACAAGTTCACTGAAATCTTCTGCCTAAATTTATTTGAAACAAGTGTATATAATAGAAGACATGTACACATGGTGGCTTATAACGTCAAATACACATGTTCTGCAAACAATATAATGTATAACTGTTCACTGGCAGCTAAGTCTTTAAATCTATGAAACTACATTGAACAATTATAAACTATACATGTACAATACCATGTACTTTGAAACCTATGCAGAGTTTATCAGGAAAGTGTCTAAGACTGACAATGCAACTAAATGTTTGAGAAACAGAGATGATGCAGTTTAATAACTTGTACATGTTCAAATTTCATTATGAAAAACCATGTCTACATTCTTCCAAGATTTTGAATCTATGAAAATATTTGATGCTTCATCCTTACACAGATATTCAGACAACATACATGTAATTCATTGAAATAATTCAAAAGCTACCCTTAATTATACAAGTACAAATTGAGTTGGGGCATTTTATGCTTTCTAGATATCCTTTTAAAAAAAGCATAAATTGCTCTCACACAGTTTATATCAGTAAAATTTAGGGTAGCTGTTGAAATCATTCATCATAATCTAAATCATCTGCTATTTAGTGTAGAAAGTAAGGCTGTTTGACTACATTTACACATCACACCTGCATTATCATTTTTGTTGTGGTAATTTTGCAATTAATCTTAAATGAAGGTTGTATTTAAATTACCTCTTTTACATTCAATTCCATTTCTTCCAATTCAAGGTTTTGCAGCTGAAACTGTTAAAACATTCTTGTGAATTTATATATCACATTTTTCATTACCGGTAATTGTGAAATATTAGGTTATCAAGGAGGCTTGATGGACACCAGATTATCTATCATATCTTTCTTAAAATTTAATATTTTTGGATATATAGTACATGTATATATATATCTTATATAGTAAAGAAAAATCTAATTACATATTTTAACTTTAAAATTTGACTATTTCCTATATTTTTATATAGAGCTCTTAATTCTTCTTAAAATGATTAAAATAATTTTAAAATGGTCACAACCATTGATTCCTCTTAAGGTACTGTATATCTGGTAATTTTGCGATGATATATTCGAAATCTTTTTCAATAAATAAGCAGAAATTATACCTGGTATTGTTTGCTATAAAAAACTTTTTAAGTTTCAAAAAATTACTGAGGCAAATAATAAAAAAAACAATTACACATTTTCACGACTTTAGCAAGTTTTGTGCCTGATAATGCAAAAAAAAAAAACCCTGGGATATACAGTACCGGTATATTAGAAAATTTGTTAAAATCATTAAGAACTAACAGTAGTTTACCTCAGTTGTTTGGTCAGATGTGCCATTCGTCATAATCTGGGAGGTTCCGGTTTGTGGTGTTTGCTGGTCAACTGTAGCAAGCTGGGGTTGAATATCCTAATAATTTTAGTAAAATATTGTAAAATCATTGACTTTGTTTACACAAAGAAAACAACTATGTGTAACAGCTAGATGAACAATTTAAAATGGCATGCATTGATTAATTCATTTTTACAAAAAATGCTAACAGATAAGAGGGTTATTTCTTGTCCCAAGTAAGGAATTATTTACTGCCATTATGTTATTATAAGCTATTCTCACATATACAGCACAAATACTCACTGAAAAAGAAAAGTAATTATGCTCCATCCCTGTATACATGCATGAGCTTGACATAATCAAGCTCAGTATGTATGCCTGAAAAAGAAAAGAAAATATCAATGAATACATTTTTAAAAAGTGCCTTTATGTGTGTATATATATATATATATAAGTGTTTATTTTAAAAAATGTAAATGCAGAGGATGGTTATCAATACAGCTACTGTGAATCTGTATGATGACATTATTTCACAGATTGAGAGCAATATGTATCATTGCAAAACAGCAATTTCATATAACAAGTTGTTCTATCTTTCAACTACATGTAAAGTCAATAACAATAATGCAATATCAGAATCTTATACTGTTTCAACACATCATTTTCACATTGCCAGGGATCCAGTGCCCACTAGTTGATGTGGGCTTACTGCTGGACACAGGACACCTGGCATTGTGAGAATGACAATAAAGTATTTGCAAGTATGGTTTCAAAACAAACCAAAAACCAGATGAGAAATACATTTGGAATGCAAATATATCTATAATATATGTGTGTATGTGTACGTTCCAACTGCTGTGGTTAAGCATAACAGTGTAGTGCCTGGTATATTGTCCATTTTTGTGTGTATCTTTCATTTATAGACATTCACTGTAACCTTATATAGTGTAGTCATACACATGTATATGCAAGGGCCCATAATTGGAATAAACTTATGATCTTAACCTGTTTATCTCTTTATTAAAAAAAACGAAATTCGCCTTACAATAAACAGTAAACAAAGAGCCACGCCCACTTTATTTATATCGACATGAACTGTGCCTTGTTTATTTGTTTGTTTTGCTTTTATCAAAAGATATGGATATAAAAACCAACAAACAATACCATAATAATTTTGTTCATAATCATTTAATAATATTCTACCAAACACGTTTAAAAGAAACTCTCATTTTAATGGATTTTATACTTCAGTCTATAGCATAATTAAGTGTGCGATATATTTACAAGAAAATAATTAGAACTTTCCAAGCTAAATGATCGATTTACATTAACTGTGACTTATTTCACTTATTCATGTCATTTTGATTGCAATCTTACAGTTTTTTAATATAAAATTCACACTTACAAGGATGATGACTGAAGTTGTGAAGCTCATCTTCGCCATTGCTCAGAATGAATGATAACCCCATGACGTCAGGGGTCAACGATATGTAAATATATTTTAAGTTTAAGATTGAAGTATTACTAATTTAATTAGTTGAAATATTCATAATTTACCTTTAGAAATAAAATAAATTTATACATGGTAAAGTATAACGATATAGAAAAACATTCTCATTCACAGCGATTGTTTTATTCATTTTTGCCGCCATTAGTCACTTAGCAATCCGGAAAAATAAAGTTGCCCGGATACGGCTTCGTCAATAAAAAATATCCGTGACTTCCTCGTCTGTTCATCTGCCCCTGTGACGCATTCATTTGTTATTAATCATAAAAACAGAAATAAGAGCTTATTAAGCTTAATTTAAAACTGAAATCCGATTTAATATCGCACGCTGCATTACAGAGATATAGGTGTTTAAAAATGGACTTTTCCGGAAATTTTGATTCCACATTTTTGGTTAAGAAAATAGTGTTATATTCAAAGTTAAAATAACTCGTACCTAAAATAATTTGATAATTGTTAAATCGTACTTAAACCTATTCGGATTTGTATTTGCTCTGTCGTTCTTGAAATTGATGTTTTTTTAATTTGTACTTAGAATCATTCGGATTTTGTTAACTCGTACCAAGAATAATTCGATTTTTTTTCTTTTTTGTTTGAGCTACTTATGTTTGTTGGTTTAAGAACTCTGCTTCTTAGAGAAACTTTTAGCTTTACTCTCGACATTAACGGAAGACCCACTCGTTGCTTTTCAACGAGGTTTGCTCTAATTTTCTTCTTTCTTTTTTTTGTTTGTTTTTTTTTTTGTTGTTGCCACAAATGGATTTTTATGCTAAAAGGCATTAAACCTTAACGTTTTGTGACAACGTTTTGTCTATGAATCTTTTTATAAATGCACTGATAATAAATTTATGAGTTAACTTATCAAGATTTTACTTTTTTAAGAGTGTAAGAATAGTGTTTGAATATTGTTTCATAGTTTTCTGTAGCATATCTAATAGTCTTGTCATATTTCACTACAGATTGTTGCTGGGACCTTTGCATTGTGGTATTCTTTTCAATTTCAAAATATGTAAGGCTATTCAGAGTCGTAACAAAGAATGCAGTCGATGTGTGTACTTACAGACAGAACAGGAATAAACAAAAATAAGTGCTAAAGAGTAAAGCAGTTTCAATAAAGTCCTTGAATCTTATTTGTAATGTCATATAAGAAAATGTATCATTTATTACAATAAAAACTGTTTTTATCTAATTAGTTTATTTTTTTTTATTTAAGGTGCTTTGAATTGTTTGATTCCAAATAACACTATACAGAATTTATGTTGTACCTTTATGTTTGGATGTCTACTAATAAAATATTAAGACTGAAATAGCGCCCAAATACCATTTTCTTTATCTCGCTTCAGCTTATACAAATGTAAGATAGCAGGCACATATTCTGTTAAAAAATGGAATTATCTACATTGTTTTGCAAGTGAAATCAGTTTAACCATATGGATTATTTGATGTGTTACATTATATAAATAGTGCCTGTTTGGGAGGGTAACCGTTGAAATTGACACCCCGAGAAAACCATTGTCAACCGACGCGAAGCGGAGGTTGACAATGGTTTTCGAGGGGTGTCAATTTCAACGGTTACCCTCCCAAACAGGCACTATTTATTTTATTATACTGAATGTCTTAATTTCAGAGAAAATTTTACTGCTTTTATATAGAAATGACGTGAATTTAACGGCGAACCGTACGCGCATAATTTACGCGCATGTAACAATTCGTTCTATCGGCCCGTTGCCAAGCGTGTTGCTAACGCTGAGGGTAAGGGAACGGATTGTCAACTGCGTCTAAACCAATCAGATTTCAGTATTTAACATGAAAGTATAATAATAAGTGTTACACTATTTCATACACCAGGAAAGAGACAGGCACCATTCAAAAAGACACTGAAAGCGCTTATATCACAGAGCTATACCACGACGGCATAAAACCCCTTATGTCATATCCAGCCCATGCATCCCAACGTCTACAACGAGGAGGAACGATCGAAAGTGATAACTCATCAAACAATGTTAGTTGTGTAAATAATTTTCAATTTATTTGTGTTAAATATTGGGAAAGAAACTTATTTCATGTATATACCTGTATTTGCATATGTTACAGAATGGTTTTTTTAAAATACTGTCCTAAATAACTGAAAACAACGTATTTAGCACTAAATGTATTTTAGTGCATTTAAAAAATCCCTTAAATAGATCAGCACAATATCAAATGATTTTGTCCTGATTAAGATTATTTATGACATCCAGGTGAAACTTTGTTCATCTAGAGGGTCTAATAATTGCCTGATATACTTAGAATCTGTTTCTTGGTGAAAAACCCTTCGGGGAAAGTATCCTTAAATTGCATAAGTTACATTATACCTTTATTTCAGTTAAAGAATTGATTGTTATCCAACAACTTGTAACATTACCTTTAAACTAAACCATCCTTTTATAAAAGGAAATACAATATAAATCAACTATAGACTAAGGATATATTCGAGAAATCCTTATTTACCAATGAAATAAACTGAGAATGTTTGATAGTAAGTTTTAGCATTAATTATCATTCTAAACAAGAATTTGTTTCAGATTGTAAACTTGAGTAATCAATTTAATATTGCATGTCAGGCTTTCATTGTTTCCATCGAATGACAGAATGTTAAAAGTCCAGGTACACTCCCTGGTCAATCAAGGATTTTTAAATTGTAAAATATATACCGTTTTACTGACTGTTTGGATGATAGCAAGTTTATTGTTCTTATTGTTCCTCGAGACAGCAACTATTTCCCGGGGCAAAGTCGAGGGGAAAAAAATTGCTGTCGAAGGTGACAATAGACTTGCTATCGTCCGAATAGTCAGTAAATATGTATTTTGCTCTAATCGAAGAAAACTTTATTTGTCGAAGATGCAGATTTTTTTTATGATTAGCAAATAAGAGTTATCGGACTTTGAATTTAACAAAGCGACTCAGATTACCCAGAAGTGTTCCGAGATTAAAAAAAAAGGAAATCGAATGCCGCCAGTGAAAAGTTTCGTTGACTATAGATAGCACGGAAACTATTTCATGGTTGAATTGAATAGAGCATTTATTTGTTTTTAATTTTACATAGAAAACATGTACAGAGGTAAAATAAAAATTCATAATGGCAGCATGTCTTTTATTTATTATTTCTACGCCACAACTTGATCGCAAATGCAAATAATTTAAATACCAATTTATCTCTTCATGGACAAAAAGTAAGCAGAAAAGAGAGTCCATAAAAAATAGGAGATTTGAAAAGAAAAATATTGAGTTATATTACATCCACTCAATAAATAAATTTCATTGAAATACATTGAAACATTAATTTTGAATTATTTTGAAATCGCGAATAATTATACGTGTAGGTCGGTAGAGAAATAACTGACATAATTTCATAAATATTACTAACATTGACAATCATACTTTATTATAATTATAACAGAATATATGCATTAAAATAATTATAGTAACTAAGCACCGTCAGGTATTCAGCTACATAGATTAGATATTACAATACATGTGTAGTTTTTTCCCTTCAATGGTGTAGCGCTGAGTATGCGGGCAACTATATTTTTAGCGGGAAAGTTAGTAGGTTGTTAAAGCTGAACACCGCTCGTAAATAGGCACTGTCCGCCATATTTCTCTCTCATCACTGCTATCCCTACAACCCTTATATAAGGGGCAGACCTCTAAACAGTTCAAGTACTTCGCTGTAGAGGTCTCACCTGTGTGGACGTACATCTTGCCTCTCCGTGTTACTCGGTCGCGATGAAATTATCAAACTTTACGCATTTTATTCAAGCCAGGAGAATACTAACATCAAATAAATTGGTCAATTCATTATTTACAAACAGAATATGCACATATTTTAAGAAATAAATGCATAAAATCCAGAGACGACGAAAGGAATACTACATGTCGGCCACGAATTTCAGGTGTGCAATCAGGTTTAACGAAATTGAAGGGTTTATATACCAGGTACCTGTGTGACGGTGCCTATTTACGAGCGGTGTTCAGGTTTAAGAATAGAAAACATATACAGGTAAACTGGTCGATGGGTATTTGGTTCGTCACGTCACAGCACGTAAACATAAACAAACACACGTGGACATTCACACATGGACAGGACGCCGTACGATAAACAAACACAAATATAATCATAACTAGAGCAAAGCTCGTTGCACAGCAACGAGTGGGTCTTCCGTTAATGTCGAAAGTAAAGCTAGAAGTTCCTCTAAGAAGCAGAGTTCTTAGATCAATAAAAATAGGTAACTAAAACAAAAAGAGAAAAATCGAATTATTCTTGGTACGAGTTAACAAAATCCGAATTATTCTAAGTACAAATTAACACAAACCTTATCGATTTCAAGACCGACTTAGCGAATACAAATCCAAATGTGTTCAAGTACGACTTAACAATATTCGAATTATTTTAGGTACGAGTTAATTTCACTTTGAACATAACACTTTTTTCTTAACCAAGAATGCGGAATCAAATTTTCCAGAAAAATCAATTTTTAAACCCCTATATCTCTGTAATGCATCGTCCGATTTTAAAACGGATTTCAGTTTTAAATTAAGCTTAATAAGCTCTTTTTTTGCTTTTATGATCAATAACAAATTATCGCTCAAAAACAGTTATTATAAAAAGAATCTGTAGAACTACTGGCCCCTAATTTAAGGGGTCAGTCCCTTTTTCTTGATATCAAATAAAAGGTCTCGCAAATATAAACACATTTTGTTCAACAAGTGTTCACGAATTGTTGACCGTTCTAAAGATATCTGAACAATTTTTTTTTAAGGGCCGACCCTTAAACTCCTTACTGGGGACACCAACAAATTTTTTTTAGGTACCATATTGTTGAGAACATTATTCTAAGCATTTTTTGTTCTACAATGCTTTTCAAAATATTTCTCCTTTTCTAGATATTAATGATCAAAGTTTTGGACTTCTGGCCCCTTGAAACCCCTAATTACGTAATATATGATTAAGATGTGGTACTGTATAGATTAACAGCTGTACAATAAACATTTTTGCTTCTTTAATTGATAACAAATAATTGTTCAGTAAAGAGTTATTGCAAAAAGACTTTAGAGCCCCCTTGGCCCCTAATTTGAGGGGCTAGCCCCTTTTTCTTGATATCAAATGAAAGCCAGTGAAAATTGAAACAACTTTTGCTTTACATGTTTTAACAAAATATTTACAGGTTTAAAAATATTTCAGAAATTGTGCAAAATTTTTGTGAAAAAAATTGGTGCCAATTTTCGACCTCAGGCGAGCTTCAACGCCTTGTGTATTATCCATATTTTAAAACAATGCGGTACATCTACAGACTTTCATCTACAATCCCTGAAAATTTCAATTTTCTATCGTGAATAGTTTCAGAGGAGTTGCGTGGACAAAATGACCCTTAAAATTTCATTAAATCGTCAATATCTTAAACCGGAAGTGACGTCATCAAAAAAATTAACTGAAAACATTTATCCTCTCCGATGCTCTATAAGTCCTGAAAATTTGGTGCAAATCGAGTGAATAGTTTTCGAGAAATAAAGCTTTAAAGAAGGCAGAAAAAGAATATTAAGAATAACTAGAGCAAAGCTCGTTGCAAAGCAACGAGTGGGTCTTCCGTTAATGTCGAAAGACAAGCTAGATGTTCCCGTAAGAAGCAGAGCTCTAAAACCAATACCAGGAGTAATTAAAACAAAAAGATATAAAAAATCGAATAATTCTTGGTACGATTTAACAAAATCCGAATGACTTTAAGTACGAATTAACAAAAACCTTAACGATTTCAAGAACGACTTGACAAAAAAATCCGAATGTGTTTAAGAACGACTTAACAAATATCGAATCATTCTAGGTTCGAGTTAATTTAACTTTGAACATAACACTATTTTCTTAACCAAGAATGTGGAATCAAAATTTCCGGATTTCAGATTTGAATTAGGCTTAATAAGTTGAACATTTTTGCTTCAATAATGTATAACAAATTATTTTTTAGTAAATAGTTATTATTAAAAGATTTTGAAGCCCTCCTGGCCCCTAATTTGAGGGGCCAGCCCCTTTTTCTTGAAATCAAATGAAAGGCCTCGCAAATATAAACATATTTTGTTCAACAACTGTTCACGAATTGTTGACCGTTCTAGAGATATC
This sequence comes from Magallana ariakensis, assembly GCA_020458035.1. Classification (NCBI taxonomy): domain Eukaryota; kingdom Metazoa; phylum Mollusca; class Bivalvia; order Ostreida; family Ostreidae; genus Magallana; species Magallana ariakensis. The sequence goes on along the minus strand of CM035815.1, from coordinate 6,295,161 downwards.
TGAACAACTGTGTTTTAGGGGCCGACCGTTAAACTCCTTTATGGGGCCACCAACAAAATTTTTTTAGGTATCATAATGTTAAAAACATTATTTTGAGCAACTTTCCTTCTACAATGTTTTTCAAAATATTTATCCTTTTCTAGATATTAATGATCAAAGTTTTGGACCTCTGGCCCCTTGAAACCCCTAATTACGTAACATATGACTTAGGTATGGTAATGTATAGATAAATAACTGTACAAAGAATATTTTTGTTTCTATAATATATAACAAATTATTTTTCAGTAAAAAGTTATTATTAATATACTTAAGAGCCCTCTTGGCCCCTAATTTAAGGGGCCAGCCCTTTTTTCTTGATATCAAATGAAAGATCTCGCAAATATAAACATATTTTGTTCAACAAGTGTTCAGGAATTGTTGACCGTTCTAGAGATATCTGAACTAATGTGTTTTAGGGGCCGACCCTTAAACTTCTTACTGGGGCCACAAACAATTTTTTTTAGGTAGCATATTGTTGAGAACATTATTTTAAGCATTTTTTGTTCTACAATGCTTTTCAAAATATTTCTCCTTTTCTAGATATTTATGATCAAAGTTTTGGACTTCTGGCCCCTTGAAACCCCTAATTACGTAACATATGATTAAGGTGTGGTACTGTATAGATAAACAGCTGTACAATAAACATTTTTGCTTCTATAATTGATAACAAATTATTGTTCAGTAAAGAGTTATTGCAAAAAGACTTTAGAGCCCTCTTGGCCCCTAATTTGAGGGGCCAGCCCTTTTTTCTTGATATCAAATGAAAGCCCGTAGAAATTGAAACAACTTTTGCATTACATGTTTTAACAAAATATTTATACATCAAAAGATATTGAAGAAAATGTTCGAAAATTTCGTAAAAAAATTGGGTCCTAATTTTCAGGTTCAGGCGAGCTTCGAGGCCTTGCGCAATTTTAATAATTGGAAGCAGGGGGGTACAACTTCAGACTTTAATCTACAATCCTGGAAAAGTTTCAAGCTTCTATCTTGATTAGTTTCGGAGGAGATGCGTGGACAAAATGACCCTTAAAAAATTTTAAAATCGTCAATATCTGAAACCGGAAGTGACGTCATCATTTGAAAATTTGACAATATGTAGCGCCGATGATGCTTAATAAGTCCTGAAAATTTCGTGCAAATCGGTTGAATAGTTTTTGAGAAATAACGCTCCAAAAAAGTCAGAAAAAGAAAAAAAAGAATAACTAGAGCAAAGCTCGTTGCAAACAACGAGTGGGTCTTCCGTTAATGTCGAAAGAAAAGCTAGATGTTCCTGTAAGAAGCAGAGCTCTAAAACCATTACCAGGAGTTTTAAAACAAAAAGATATAAAAATTGAATAATTCTTGGTACGACTTAACAAAATCCGAATGACTTTAAGTGCGAATTAACAAAAACCTTACCGATTTCAAGAACGACTTGACAAAAAAAATCCGAATGTGTTTAAGAACGACTTAACAAATATCGAATCATTCTAGGTACGAGTTAATTTAACTTTGAACATTACACTATTTTCTTAACCAAGAATGTGGAATCAAAATTTCCGGAAATATCAATTTTTAAACCCCTATATCTCTGTAATGCATCGTCCGATTTTAAAACGGATTTCAGATTTAAATTAAGCTTAATAAGTTGAACATTTTTGCTTCAATAATATATAACAAATTATTTTTCAGTAAAAAGTTATTATTTAAAGACTTTGTAGCCCTCCTGGCCCCTAATTTGAGGAGTCAGCCCCTTTTTCTTGATATCAAATGAAAGGTCTTGCAAATATAAACATATCTTGTTCAACAACTGCTCACGAATTGTTAACCGTTCTAGAGATATCTGAACAACTGTGTTTTAGGGGACGACCCTTAAACTCTTTAATGGGGCCACCAACAAAAAAGGTTTAGGTATTATATTATTAAAAACATTATTTTGAGCAACTTTTCTTCTACAATGCTTTTCAAAATATTTATCCTTTTCTAGTTATTACTGATCAGAGTTTTGGACTTCTGGCCCCTTGAAACCCCTAATTACGTAACATATGACTTAGGTATGGTACTGTATAGATAAATAACTGTACAAAGAATATTTTTGCTTCTATAATATATAACAAATTATTGTTCAGTAAAAAGTTATTATTAATAGACTTAATAGCCCTCTTGGCCCCTAATTTAAGGGGCCAGCCCTTTTTTCTTGATATCAAATGAAAGATCTCGCAAATATAAACATATTTTGTTCAACAAGTGTTCAGGAATTGTTGACCGTTCTAGAGATATCTGAACTAATGTGTTTTAGGGGCCGACCCTTAAACTCCTTACTGGGGCCACCAACAAATTTTGTTTAGGTAGCATATTGTTGAGAACATTATTTTAAACATTTTTTGTTCTACAATGCTTTTCAAAATATTTCTCCTTTTCTAGATATTAATGATCAAAGTTTTGGACTTCTGGCCCCTTGAAACCCCTAATTACGTAAGGTGTGGTACTGTATAGATAAACAGCTGTACAGCTGTATAGATAAACAGCTGTACAATAAACATTATTGCTTCTATAATTGATAACAAATTATTGTTCAGTAAAGAGTTATTGCAAAAAGACTTTAGAGCCCTCTTGGCCCCTAATTTGAGGGGCCAGCCCTTGTTTCTTGATATCAAATGAAAGCCCGTAGAAATTAAAACAACTTTTGCATTACATGTTTTAACAAAATATTTATACATCAAAAGATATTAGAGAAAATATTCGAAAATTTTGAGAAAAAATTTGGTGCTAATTTTCAGGTTCAGGCGAGCTTCGAGGCCTTGCGCAATTTTAATAATTGGAAGCAGGGGGGTACAACTTCAAACTTTTATCTACAATCCCGTAAAAATTTGAAGCTTCTATCTTGATTGGTTTCGGAGGAGATGCGTGGACAAAATGACCCTTAAAATTTTTTAAAATCGTCAATATCTGAGACCGGAAGTGACGTCATCATTCGGAAATTTAATAATATGTAGCGCCGATGATTCTCTATCAGTCCTGAAAATTTCATGTAAATCGGTTGGATAGTTTTTGAGATAACTAGACACGATCTCGTTGCGAGCAACGAGGAGGTCTTCCGTCCGATTTTTAGAAGGAAGTATAACAACATCGACTTTGATTTTCGACAAAAAAACATGATATGGAAAAAAGAGTGAAGAACTAATGCATTTTTGTATTGCATTTTATAAGTTCTCTTATATTGGTTTTTTAAATACTTGCATTTCTTCCAAATAAAATAGAAAAGATTAAACTTGTTTGCCTTTGGCTCCTAAAAACCCTAATTAGGTAACGCAAGAGAAAATCATTTTATTGTTAGGATATATAAACGTTATATACGTAATTCAGCTTAAATAACCTTTCACAAAATAGCTCTTAGAAAAACGCTAAAGATAAAATACTTTAGAGCCCTTTGATCTCCTAATTTAAGGGGCCAGCCCCTTTTTCTTGAAATCAAATGAAAGGTCATTTAATTCTAAACACATTTTGTCAACAAGTGTTTAGAAATTTGTTACCGTTCTTGAGATATATGAGAAAGAAGGTTTTAGGGGCCGATCCCTTATCTCCTTATAGGGGCCGTTTAACGAAATTTTGAAGATTGCATATTGTTAAGAACATCATTTTGAACAACTTTTCTTCTGTACTGCATTTCAAAATATGTTTCCTTTCTGAGATATGGGTGATCAAATTTTGGAATTTGACCCCTAAAACCCCTAATTACATAACACATGAAAAAATCATTACATTGCTTGGATGAATAACTGTGAGATAAACTAATTTGCTTCTATAACATTTCACAAAATATCCCTCAGTAAAGGGCTATAGATAAAAGACTTTAGAGCCCTTTGGTTCCCTAATTTGAGGAGCAGCCCCTTTTTCTTGATATCAAATAAAAGGTCACTTAATTCTAAACACATTTTGATCAACAAATGTTTAGAAATTTGTTACCGTTCTGGAGATATATGAGAAAGAAGGTTTTAGGAGCCGATCCCTTATCTCCTTTTAGGGGCCGTTAAACGAAATTTTGAAGGTTGCATATTATTAAGAACATCATTTTGAACAACTTTTCTTCTGTACTGCATTTCAAAATATTTTCCTTTCTGAGATATGGGTGATCGAAATTTTGGACTTTTGACCCCTAAAAACCCCTAATTACATAACACATGATAAAATCATTACATTGCTTGGATAAATAACTGTGAGATAAACATATTTGCTTCTATAACAATTCACAAAATATCCCTCAGTAAAGGGCTATAGATAAAAGACTTTAGAGCCCTTTGGTTCCCTAATTTGAGGGGCAGCCCCTTTTTCTTGATATCAAATAAAAGGTCACTTAATTCTAAACACATTTTGATCAACAAATGTTTAGAAATTTGTTACCGTTCTGGAGATATATGAGAAAGAGGGTTTTAGGGGCCGATCCCTTATCTCCTTTTAGGGGCCGTTTAACGAAATTTTGAAGGTTGCATATTGTTAAGAACATCATTTTGAACAACTTTTCTTCTGTACTGCATTTCAAAATATTTTTCCTTTCTGAGATATGGGTGATCGAAATTTTGGACTTTCGGCCCCTAAATACCCTTAATTACGTAATACATGATAAAATTATTACATTGCTTGGATACATATCTGTGAGATAAACATATTTGTTTCTATAACATTTCACAAAATATCTCTCAGTAAAGAAATACAGATTAAAGACTTTAGAGCCCTTTGGTCCCCTAATTTAAGGGGCCAGCCCCTTTTTCTTGAAATCAAATAAAAGGTCTTGTAAATAAAAACTTTTTTTACATTACATGTTTTAACAAAATATTTTTCAGAAAAGAGATAAACAAAGAAAACCAGAGAAAATTACGACATTTTTTTAATCTCAATTTTCGGGTCCAGGCGAGCTTTAACGCTTTTTAAGCATGACAAATATGAATGCCAAATGACACATCTACAATCTCTTGTCTACAATCCCTGAAAGTTTGAACTCCATATCTTTTACCGTTTAGGAGTAGATCCCTGGACAAGCCGACCCTCTGAAAATCGTTAAAACGTCATTATCTCAAAAACGGAAATGACGTCATCAAAATAAAAAAATGTATATTAAGTTAAGATCAATATCTAGCAGATCTGAAAGTTTCATGAAAATCGGCCAAGCCGTTTTTGAGAAATCGCGGGCACAAAATTTGTAAGAAAAAAAAAGAAAAATAATAATAATAGGGAAAAAGAAACCGTACGAAAACAATAAGGTCTTCCGTTGGAAACGGAAGACCATAATAAAGAAAAAGAAACCGTAGAATAACAATAGGGTCTTCCGTTGGAAACGGAAGACCCTAATAATAATAAAGAACTAGAGCAAAGCTCGTTGCAAAGCAACGAGTGGGTCTTCCGTTAATGTCAAAAGAAAAGCTAGATGTTTCTGTAAGAAGTAGAGCTCTAAAACCAATACCAGGAGTAATTAAAACAAAAAGATATAAAAGATCGAATAGTTCTTGGTAAGAGTTAACAAAATCCGAATGACTTTAAGTACGAATTAACAAAAACCTTAACGATTTAGAGAACGACTTGACCAAAAAAATCCGAATGTGTTTAAGAACGACTTAACAAATATCGAATCATTCTAGGTACGAGTTAATTTAACTTTGAACATAACACTATTTTCTTAACCAAGAATGTGGAATCAAAATTTCCGGAAAAATCAATTTTTAAACCCCTATATCTCTGTAATGCATCGTCCGATTTTAAAACGGATTTCAGATTTAAATTAAGCTTAATAAGTTGAACATTTTTGCTTCAATAATATATAACAAATTATTTTTCAGTAAATAGTTATCATTTAAAGACTTTGTAGCCCTCCTGGCCCCTAATTTGAAGGACCAGCCCCTTTTTCTTGATATCAATGAAAGATCTCGCAAATATAAACATATTTTGTTCAACAACTGTTCACGAATTGTTAACCATTCTAGAGATATCTGAACAACTGTGTTTTAGGGGCCGACCGTTTAACTCCTTAATGGGGCCACCAACAAAATTTTTTTAGGTATCATATTGTTAAAAACATTATTTTGAGCAACTTTCCTTCTACACTGCTTTTTAAAATATTTCTCCTTTTATAGATATTAATGATCAAAGTTTTGGACTTCTGGCCCCTTGAAACCCCTAATTACGTAACATATGACTTAGGAATGGTACTGTTTCGATAAACAGCTGTACAAAGAATATCTTTGCTTTTATAATATATAACAAATTATTTTTCAGTAAAAAGTTATTATCAATAGACTTAAGAGCCCTCTTGGCCCCTAATTTAAGGGGCCAGCCCTTTTTTCTTGATATCAAATGAAAGATCTCGCAAATATAAACATATTTGTTCAACAAGTGTTCAGAAATTGTTTACCGTTCTAGATATATCTGAACTAATGTGTTTTAGGGGCCGACCCTTAAACTCCTTACTGGGGCCAATAACAAATTTTTCTTAGTAGCATATTGTTGAGAACATTATTATAAGCATTTTTTGTTCTACATTGCTTTTCAAAATATTTCTCCTTTTCTAGATATTAATGATCAAAGTTTTGGACTTCTGGCCCCTTGAAACCCCTAATTACGTAACATATGATTAAGGTGTGGTACTGTATAGATAAACAGCTGTACAATAAACATTTTCGCTTCTATAATTGATAACAAATTATTGTTCAGTAAAGAGTTATTGCAAAAAGACTTTGGAGCCCTCTTGGCCCCTAGTTTGAGGGGCCAGCCCCTTTTTCTTAATATCAAATGAAAGCCCGTGAAAATTAAAACAACTTTTGCATTACATGTTTTAACAAAATATTAACAAGTTAAAAGATATTTTACAAAACGTGTTAAAATTTTGCCAAAAAATTTGGTGCTAATTTTCGACCTCGGGCGAGCTTCGGCGCCTTGCGCATTTTCCACAATGTCAAATACAGAGGATCATCTACAGACATCCATCTACATATTCCTGAAAGTTTCACGTTTTTATTACCATTAGTTTCGGAGGAGTTACGTGGACAAAATGGTCCTTAAAAATTCACAAAATCTTCAAAATCTCCAACCGGAAGTGACGTAATCAGCTCAAAATTTTATAATCGCAAGTACATTGTATGCTCTCTCAGTCCTGTGAATTTGGTTAAAATCGATTGAACAGTTCTTGAGTTATAGCTCTCGAAAAATGTCAGAGGAAAAATATAAAATAATAATAAAAAGAAACCGTAGAATAACAAGAGGGTCTTCCGTTGGAAACGGAAGACCCTAAAAAGAAACCGTAGAATAACAAGAGGGTCTTCCGTTGGAAACGGAAGACCCTAATAATAACTAGAGCAAAGCTCGTTGCAAAGCAACGAGTGGGTCTTCCGTTAATGTCGAGAGTAAAGCTACAGTACCCGCAACGTTATTTTTTACAAGATAAACGATAGGATAGGATTCACGCACGATAGGATAGGATTAACGCACGATAGAACAGTATACACGCACGATACGATAGCATTAACGCACGATAGAACAGTATACACGCACGATAGGATAGGATTGATACACGATAGGAAAGGATAAACGATGTTCATGATAAACGTATAATAGCTTTAAACGATTTTCATGAATAATTTGATAATGGCATAATTTGGGAAAGAACACTTACGAATAAAGATTTACGTGGAATTTCTTTAAGTAACAATTGCTGAGTTGTTAATTATCGCTGCATCATTTATAGAATGAATAAAAATTACCAGTTTATTTTGTTTAATAAAAATTAAATGATCAATAATTTTTCTGTGTTGTTAACATTCCTTTCATTACCGAACACCCTAGCCGATCGCCGCGAATATTTCAGCTCGGGATGAAATCACACAGAAAATAACGGGTTCAAGTATAAAAATCCAACTCTTGTTTAAAGTAAATATAAAAAATATTATAAATACATTTCTTTCTGTATAAGAAAATAATGCATTAAAAACGAATTATATAACATACAAGTTAAATAAATATTTACGCAGATATACATTCCGCGTACGATTTGTTAACATTGCCCTAGCCGATTACCGAGAGCATTTCAGCCAAAAATTAAATATCACACGGAAAATAACGGGTTAAATTTAAATACAACTCTGGTTTTAATTAAATAATCATAAATACTTTTGTTTCTGTAAAATATGATGCATAAAACGAATTATAGTGCATTAAAGTTAATGTTTACGCAGGTATACACTTCGCGTACGATTTAATATATTCGATATACAGGTAAATACGTTACCTTGTTCCTAAGAACTTCGATAGTTTACATTATTTTTTTTTTATTTCCAATGCTTACAGATAGGATTTACATGTAATAGTGGTTATTCTTGATCTAAAAAATTAAGAAATTAGTATCATGATAGAATGCTGGAGAGGATTTTACAATTTTTGTTCGATAAATTTTCTTATATGGCCCACTGAACAACTTGCAACTTTAAAATAAATTTACTTGCTTATGAAAAGGCACGAAACGATTGAAACGATAGGATAAACGGAAAAACTGTTAAAATTGAACGATAAACCTGATATGATTAACGCACGATAGGATAGGATTAACGCACGATAGAACAGTATACACGCACGATACGATAGCATTAACGCACGATAGAACAGTATACACGCACGATAGGATAGGATTGATACACGATACGATAGGATAGGATTGTAAAAAATAACGTTGCGGGTACTGTAGATATCCCTGTATGGAGCAAATTCCTTAAACCAATAACAAGAGTAACTCAAACAAAAAGATAAAAATCGAATAATTCTTGGAACGACTTAACAAAATCCGAATGATTTTAAGTACGAATTAACAAAAACCTTTACGATTTCAAGAACGACTTAACAAAAAAAATTGAATGTATCAAAGTACGACTTAACAAAAATCGAATTATTTTTGGTACGAGTTAATTTCACTTTGAACTTTACGCTATTTTTTAAACCAAGAACGCGGAATCAAAATTTCCGGAAAAATCAATTTTTGAACCCCAATATCTCTGCAATGCATCGTCCGATTTAAAAACGGATTTCAGTTTCATGTTCAGCTTTATAAATTCTACAAAGATCATAAACTTTTAGAATTCAAACAAAAAATTCGAATTTCGAAAATTTTAAAAGACTTCCGATATGGACCGGAAGTGACGGAATGTAAATTCCAGCCTTATGTCCCAATACAAATGATAAATGTATAAACACAGAAAGTTTCAAATCTCTATCTTAAAGCGTTTTTGAAAAACGCCCTGGACAAAATCACTTTTTGAAAATTTAAAAATTGACGTAACGTAAAAACATAGGTGACCTTGTAATGGAAACTTTAACATCTTTGAGGGGCGACAGTGCCACGTTACCTCTGAAACCCCTATATCTCTGTAATGCATCGTTCGATTTTAAAACGGATTTCAGATTTAAATTCAGCTTTTTAAGTTAAACATTTTTGCTTCAATAATATATAACAAATTATTTTTCAGTAAATAGTTATTATTAAAAGACTTTGTAGCCCTCCTGGCCCCTAATTTGAGGGGCCAGCCCCTTTTTCTTGATAACGAATGAAAGGTCTTGCAAATATAAACATATTTTGTTCAACAACTGTTTACGAATTGTTAACCGTTCTAGAGATATCTGAACAACAGTGTTTTAGGGGCCGACCCTTAAACTCCTTGATGGGGCCACCAACAAAAAAGGTTTAGGTATTATATTATTAAAAACATTATTTTGAGCAACTTTTCTTCTACAATGCTTTTCAAAATATTTCTCCTTTTCTAGCTATTACTGATCAGAGTTTTGGACTTCTGGCCCCTTGAAACCCCTTATTACGTAACATATGACTTAGGTATGGTACTGTATAGATAAATAACTGTACAAAGAATATTTTTGCTTCTATAATATATAACAAATTTGTTTTCAGTAAAAAGTTATTATTAATATACTTAAGAGCTGAACTAATGTGTTTTAGGGGCCGACCCTTAAACTCCTTAATGGGGCCACCAACAATTTTTTTTAGGTAGCATATTGTTGAGAACATTATTTTAAGCATTTTTTGTTCTACAATGCTTTTCAAAATAGTTCTCCTTTTCTAGATATTAATGATCAAAGTTTTGGACTTCTGGCCCCTTGAAACCCCTAATTACGTAACATATGATTAAGGTGTGGTACTGTATAGATAAACAGCTGTACAATGAACATTTTTGCTTCTATAATTGATAACAAATTATTGTTCAGTAAAGAGTTATTGCAAAAAGACTTTACAGCCCTCTTGGCCCCTAATTTGAGGGGCCAGCCCTTTTTTCTTGATATCAAATGAAAGCCCGTGGAAATTGAAACAACTTTTGCATTATATGTTTTAACAAAATATTTATACATCAAAAGATATTAGAGAAAATGTTCGAAAATTTCGTAAAAAAATTGGTGCTAATTTTCAGGTTCAGGCGAGCTTCTAGGCCTTGCGCAATTTTAATAATTGGAAGCAAGGGGGTACAACTTCAAACATTTATCTACAATCCTGTAAAAATTTGAAGCTTCTATCTTGATTGGTTTCGGAGGAGATGCGTGGACAAAATGACCCTTAAAATTTTACAAAATCGTCAATATCTGAGACCAGAAGTGACGTCATCATTCGGAAATCTGATTATATGTAGCGCCGATGATTCTCTATCAGTCCTAAAAATTTCATGTAAATCGGTTGGATAGTTTTTGAGAAATAACGCTCCAAAAAAGTCAGAAAAAGAAAAAAAAAGAATAATAAAGAAAAAGAAACCGTAGAATAACAATAGGGTCTTCCGTTGGAAACGGAAGACCCTAATAATATAAAGAAACATTAGAAAAACAAGAGGGTCTTCCGTCGGAAACGGAAGACCCTAATTAAAAACACTGAAACAATAACATTTATTACATACACTTTTTACATACTTCTGATTTTAAAAACGTATTAATAATATCTATATCATGAAGTTATTGGCTGAGTTTTCTCTTGATTGGTTTTTTAAAAAATGTTTCATGTTGATTTATTCATGAAATATTGAACTAAGCAGTGATTATTCACAATTAAAATATTAAAGAGAAACCTCTCTGGCGTGTCCTTTGCTGTTGAAATTTGCACCGCTTAAGATTTTTAAAAGATTTTTAAAACTTTGAATTGCATACATTCAGCTGACTTGGAAATTGTTGGAGGCCTACAGTAAAAGGTAACACTCGATTAAGAAGATATGATTTCACGAAAAAGTTAGGAAGAAAAAACTTAGATTTTTGATATCTTAGAGATTAAGATAAAAATCATATTCAACATTTTATCGGATTATAATGGGTTTTTTTTCCTACTTTTATCTTATTTTTTATATTTTTTTTGTTGTTGTAGATTTTGAAATGCTATTTACAATATGTAAATGTTCTCTGTCGTATGTTTATGCCTTCTTCAGATTTAAGGAATAAACTTAAGTTTCTGTCTCTGAATGACCTGTTTGATAGCATACAAGTCGAAAATCCTCTAAAGGTCATGGAAATGCAACAGCTGTATGATGATTGAAATTACAGACATAAACCATAGGGATTCGGATTGCACGATCGGAATTATAGATTAAATAAAAATTATTAGGTAGCATTGTTTAATGCTTCTGAAATATAAAAAATGCTTGTTTTCAAATCTAAGGTAACTGATTTTAATGAATCTTGAAGATTGCTTTTTAGGATTCCGAGTGTGGAGGTTTTGTTCACGTACCTAAAATCTTGCAATGAAAACAGATTTCACATTTTAGATTTGGATTAAATGAACATGGCTCATGGGTTTTGCGGAAAAGTCGGAATTGTGTTCCTGATCATCATCAACATTATTTTTTTCGTAAGTAACAAAATTAAAGCTGAATGCAAACAAAAACAAAAAAATTAAGCAAAAACAAATTCAGCAAAGAATAATGCTAGTCATTGTAGAGACGCATGGAAATCAAATCAAATCAATTAGAACTATGTAAAACATAATTTCTTTTTATAAACAATATACGGCCTTGAATCGTTTCTTTTCACAAAGAAGGTTAACAAGAATATTCAAAAAAAAATTTATTTTTTGTTTTCTCAACCATCAAAAAAGCTAAACATATGATTTTTGGCAGCTCATGGGATTAGGGCTGGTCATAGCTGGGACACTAGCTTTTAAAGACGCGTCAAACATCAACACTGATCACATCATGCCTCTCTTGGATTCAATCCCAGTGGGTTCCTTCAAAGCAGGCAGCCTTGTCAACAGTCTGTCCACTCTGATTATAGCAATAGGAGCGTTCATACTACTGATTGCGGGACTTGGTCTGTTTGGAGCTTGTTGCCAAAATAAATGCATGCTGGTTACGGTTAGTTTAAATGTCACTTGAAAATGTCTTTCGATGATCTTTTGTGACATCCAAATTCTTATTTCATGCGCAGCAATATAGAGGGTGCTTAACTTTTTTTTAAATCCTCAATTTTTGCATAAAATGTTAAGGTTTCAATTCTTACGCCATTTTTTCTCCGTATTTGATTTTTAAAAAATTCTTCGTAACTAAATTTACAGTCATCACAAAAAACTCATTCTAATATAATTTATTTGAAAAAGTGACTGAATGGCTGGGAAATATCAGTTGGTAACCTTTAGGCAATTATTTGTTCGTATATTAGCTTACTTTCATTCTTTGTCATACTCTCCCCTTCCTTCTTTTGGATCTGTCAAAAACTCAAAATTGGTATCCTTTCTCAGCAATATAAATATACTTTATTATTGAAATGCATTTATTTTACTACAAACACTTATGTTACTCAGACTGAAAACGCTGTGACATTTTACTCTTCTGAATCTTTTTTCTGTCAAAAACTGTCAAATACGTTTCCCAATTAGCGACTCGCCGAAGATACACTAACACTCAGACATTATAGAACCAAATGTCTGTATATGTATATATATTTACAATTGCCTTTTTTCGTTTCAGTATGCAGTCTTAGTTTTGATATTACTTGTAATGAAGATTGCAGTCATATCCTTGTGGTTTACAATGAAAAACAATGTGCGTATTCAAAATAAAATGAAAACTAGTCATCACAATACAGAAATTAAAACAAATGAGTAAATTTTCCATTGAATACATGTAATTTATTTATATCCGATAGAATCAAATAAGAAAATTATCTGCAATATTTTACTACGAACAATTTTAAAATATTTCTTTTTCTTAGGTTGAGAATGAAGTAAAAGACAAGATGATTGTCTCTTTGAAAAATAATTATAAAGAAGATAAAATTACTAACAGCAACTCCATATCAAATGCTTGGAATTACATGTTTATGACGGTAAGTATAATCTACATGGAGTTGTTTGATTCAACTGGCGAATGAAATTTGGTATACCTTTTTTAACATTTGCTCTATTTGCTTCAGCTTGACTGTTGTGGAGTTAATCCTGTATTATCATCAGTAAATGATTTCGATGTTACATCTTGGTGTCTGATTTTTGGAAGCTGTCAGGCAACTAGTTCAGTAATCCCAAAGACCTGCTGCCTCAATGTTGACGAAAACACATATTCCTCTGCTCCACCTGCCTGCCATGCAAGCGTTACCACAGGAACATACAATACGAAGGTTGTAATTTATATGTTAAGTGTATAAGGGTAACGGAGATTTGTATATAGAGTTTCCTCTTACAATTTTATTTGCATATTGTGATTTATCAAACGTGTTCATGTTTTATTCACCATTCTATTTGTTTAAGGGATGCTACGACGCACTTAAAGAAAAACTACTGTCACGGTCCCCGAGCATCATCGGTGTCGTGGTCACAGTTATAGTTATTGAGGTACAACGTTTTAGATATTATCTATGCGCCAATTTATATATTTATGCAAGTTATATAACATTAGTCATATTGACCTGATATCATGGGAATACACACAATTTAGTTTTTTGTTTTTTAGACAAAGTAAATTCATCTCCAAAATAAAAATGGTTCTATTAATTACAGGAAAACTGACAATAATGCGATAAAACAATTATTTCTGGTGCTTGATCTTAAAGGCGTGTTGAAAATAAATATCAGCTAATTCTGCGTACGCCATGCAATTAACAGAACAATAATCTTGGTAAATGTCGTTACAGGTATTCGCTGAGATAATAGCATTTCTGGTATGTTGTCAAGCTGGAGACAAATCAACAAAGATCTCTGATGTGGCCAAAACATAAAGACAATACTGTGTATTTTGAGACCCGGGGCAACAGCAAAAAGCTTGAAAATGAAGTTGATATTATTTATTTTTTCTATAAATTCTTGACTGTTTTGTCAAAAATTTGCCTGTGATGTCATTTAATTATTCCATAACATCAAAGGTGGTAAAGGGATAATGACTGGTTAGTAGAAATTACAAACCATTTACATATTTAAAAAATTTTAATGTGATTTACATCATTAAGCATTTCTGAAGAACTTTTATTTTGGGTGGAAAATTTTATATATCTACTTTTATCTTTTTTTTCATCTGTGTTTTTATATATCTTCTTTTTTTTCTTTTTTTTATTTGTGTTATATAGTGTGGGAATCACAAATATGTTTAATAAGAGAAATATTTTCGACAGTGAGACAAAATCATATCTGGTTTTATTTAATTGTAAATAATATTATTAAGATCCATAAATATTTTAAGCTTAAATTTACTTCACTTTGTATATCATTTTCGTAATCCGGTTGAATTGTTTTACATGGAAGGTATTGATAAAAAGAGATGGAATATGTCATTATTACATTAGTTCAATCAAAAAAAATATAAAACATGAGGCATTTATACGGTTCGTTTTATAAATAAATCAAGCTACTTCGTAAAGATATTCTTTTAATTCTTTTCTTGTGTTTCCTTCCTGTCACAACCCATATAAACCAAGAAAACCTGATAATTAGATGTCATTGATGAAGTTGGGGAGTTGTGTAAAAAAGCAGTAATGTCTTGCTAGGTTGCTTCACATAATGTAGATTTATACAAAAGTGTTTAACGTCGTTTTGTCCATGACAACATCATCGCCTTATTTTAACAACATATAAAAGTGTAAACAAATTGAACTGAACGACAAGGAAAATACCGATGTTGAAATTCGTGTGAAAAACAATTCAAACATTGTTTTTTTTTTGTAATATGATAAAGGAATTTGATAAATGTTATGCATTCTTTTACGTAAGTAAGTGAATAAAACATTTTACAAGATATCCTTTCAATAATGGACAAATTTTTGACAACTCAGCAATTCTAAGTAAATTAATTTCACTTATTTACATAGAATGTCTAGAGACATAAAAGTGACGCTAGATAAACAACTATGCAACACTTAAAATTATCTGCATGTGTTATATTAATGACTCACAATTTCTTTAATAGAAAATTTGTTCTTTTTTTCTTTTTAGATTTCATTTCGAAGTGTAGATTATGAATTAACATACATCCATTAAAAAAAAAAATAAAGTTTTGGCGAGGAAGTGTTCAGCTCTCGAATTCGCGAGTACCAGAATAGAATGTCAGACGAATGCCTAGTTACATAACATTGATCAAATAAGCAATTCGTTTACTTATCATTTATAAATTTTTTTTTCATTTATAATTTTGAGATCAATCGATATATCTGTATGCAGTGTTGTTTAGCATGTAAACGATTTTCAATCAATATTCACATTTAAGAAAATGTTTAATATGCCGAAATTACAAGGCAGTGAAAGTATAAACTAATTCAGCTAAATAAACATTCTGTGTGTTAACAGCTCCGATTCATTCGGTAAGTCATTATTTTCTTTCATATTTGAACAAAATATCCTAATATTATTGAAGTTTTTGAGAAAAATATGTTTAAAAAAGAAAGCATGTCTTGATTGCCAATTTTGATTCTAAACTCTACAATCATTATTAAACAGGATGCACGAACATAACCTTATATTTTCTTTTTAACTGATGTTTTTATCATATTTATTCTTCCATGTTTTGTCAATTCAGTTTGTTAATTTAGATAATTGGATTAATATACATAGAAAAATAACCGATTTTTGTTCTGGTCATGACAATATTTAGATAAAAGTTTTATAGTACATATGAATAGGATATGATAAATGCTCGATTAAGAATAATGGTCAGAGCTGCATGCTATTTGCAATAACACTAAGGTAAAACAAAAAATGTTATAAGTCACAGAATCTTACCCAAAAAAAAAGCATCAAAACGTACGATTTTTCAACGCTTTATACAACTATTCCCCACAAAAAATTAAAATCTAGACTTTTTGATATCATCGACAGTTGTTTCTTCAATAAAAATGGAAGTCGTAAAAATGCTTACCTTGTCATTGGAAATCTAAAACACTATTTTGTTAAAAATCATTCTGATTGCACACACAAGTACTCTGAAGTTGACATTAAAAAGATGCTTGAATTTCTGGTAGACAACATCTATGTAGTTTTAGGAAATCAAGTCTTCCAACAATCTGTTGGAATTCCCATGGGTACCAATTGTGCCCCATTGTTAGCAGACCTATTTTTGTATTCTTATGAAGCAGAATTTATTCAAAAACTTGTACGTGAAAAAAATAAATCACTCGCTGTGGCCTTCAACTCAACATTTAGGTATACCGACGACGTATTATCAATTAACAATCATTGTTATTTCCATACTTACGTCGACTCGATGTATCCCAGTGAACTTGAAATAAAAGATACCACAGAGTCAGCGTCATCTGTTTCATATTTGGATATTTTACTGGAAATGGACATTGATGGTAACATAACAACAAAACTTTATGATAAACGCGATGACTTCAAATTTTCTATAGTCAACTTTCCTTACTTATGTAGCAATATACCTTCATCAGCTGCATATGGTGTTTTTGTCTCTCAGTTAATTCGATACGCAAGGGCATGCTCTTCGTATGAACAGTTTCTAAGACGAGGCAAGCTACTGACAAACAAGTTGATTAAACAGGACTATCAACAGTCTCGTTTAAAGTCATGTTTTCGTAAGTTCTATGGTCGATACAACGACCTTGTCAGCAAATACAATCTTCCACTGAGTGCTGACTTACGTTTTTCATACTAATTGTTAGACCATAATTAATTACCTATTTGTCTACGGACTTTTGCGGTTTTTATTTTCCCGATTACGACAAAGAGCACACGGCGGGTGTGACCGGTCAGCAGAGGATGCTCACTCCTCCATGGCACCTGATCCTACCTCTATCTTGGTGGTACGTGTTGCTCTGCTTTGAATTTGTAATTCGTTCTATGGATTTTTGAGATGGTTGACGGTTTGTCATTGTCATTTTTTTCATTAAATAAAGCGCGGTTACCTGGTGGAAAGAAATAGAAATTCAACAGTCATAATAAAACTTGTGTCAAACCAATTTTACTGACGTTGAGTTAAAGTAATAAATACGTTATTGATATTGTAATATTTTATGTTAAATTAAGTGAAGCAGCAAATTAAAGATGCATTGCACCCACTGTGGCTGCATGCTTGGCCTACTACACACAAAAATTATTTACCTAACAACGGTTGTGTTATTTGTTTGAATAGAGCCTATCCGCTCTATTTGCTCAAGCACTTGGTTAACATGCGATAAAAAAAGATATTTGAAATGAATAAAATGTTTTTCTCATGAATCTCTGCTAGAATTATGTGCATATGTTCTACCGAATTTAGACAATTTCTATTGTAAAATAGTGATTATTTTAAAATCCCCATTCTATCAGGGAATTTAAAATCTAAGATAAAAAATCAAATAGGAAAATAATAGTCTTAAAACGAGGTATTTCGTTATGTTGGCAATGATCAACAGTGTGATAGCTTTTCAATCCTAATGTTGCGGTAAAAATCAAACAAACCTTACAAACAAACACTCGTATATAAGAGTATACCGTGCAATCTAATGATTTTTCCCGACCCTTAAGGACAAGCTATTCATGGAGTTGGGCCTTTTTAAATGACTGTTGAGATATTTGGAAAACCAATTTATTTTAATTTTAGGCAGGATACAACTTATCTTAACTTCTAAACTACAGTAAACGTATTTCATAATCTTTCACTGAAGTATAGTCATATTTTGATCTTAAAAGTTTGGCTTCCTGATCAGTTGATATTCATTTCAAATTTTAAATAAGTCATTTTGATATATAAGAAAATATTGATGTAATTTTATTAGTGAAAAACGATAAAACATTTCTGTAATATAAACACTCGTAGCAGCTAGCATGGTATCGGCATAATCTATAATATTAACGATATTCCGTAAACCTGTCAATCAATATTCAGTATTCAGTGAGCGTACATCAGCTTCACCATATATTACTGTTATAATAAAAGAAAAGAAGAAATTATGATTTCAATAATGATTATAAATTCATCTCAACCTAAACATCACAATGTGCATACTGTTAAGATCAATGCTATTTTTAAATGATTTTGATCATTTAACTGAAACTTTCATTGTTTAACAACTTTCATTGAACAACACTGTCGATAAACTAAGTCTTGTTATTATCTGTATAATGGTTTTGACTGCAAAATTTAGATTCAGTCACAATTTTAGTTATACCAGACACAAAACCCGGACCACGTTAACCAAAAAATGTATTATTGATTGATTTCAATGAAAGATGAAAGTTGAATCTACATCTAAAATCCAACTAACCTGTCTAGTAGCAAATTACATTACACATGTTTTTCAGTTTTATCAATATGGAATCAGTATAAATCAGCAGGCAGGTCGGTACACAACCAATATATACTATTCTTTTATATTATCACTGATCAACTTCATAGTTTCATATTTTTTTTTAGAAACAAACAAATATTTCTTATACATAAAATATTCATACTTAGCAAAAAAGCAAAGTCAATTTCACTTTTTAATTGCATTTTAATTGCATTAGGCAATACATGTATCTATTTGAACATACAAGGCATTTAACTTTATCTTTGCAACGTATATTTTTCAGTTCATCAGATATACATTATGATCTTTGAAAGTCTGTTTAAAAATTCAAAATGCAATTATAAAAATTGCACCCATGCCCACCGAAGTTGCCAATCAAATCACAATACTCTCGTTCCATAACAATGGTCTTCTTTCTTTATTTAGTAATTGAGTTTCATACAAACTTTGAAATGTATTTTTGTTGAACTAAGTTCCAATACATATGCGTTTATGCATGCAAAGAACGTAAATTGCTGTTTTGCTGCAAAGTAATGATTGAAATATGCTTTGTTCTTTCAGCGTTTATTTTATAAAAAAAAAAACACCAAAAGGCACCTGGTGTACACTGTAATTGTCCAACATTATCTAATATTTATAATCATAGAATTATAAGTTGGGGAACATATTTTCAAAGTGTTCAAATATCTTGTAAGTAGGATTTTGATTGAATCCATAAGTAGTTATGATTGCTTTTTTTATAAACTATAAAACAATCTTGTTAATATGTAAATGTATCCACAGAGATAGGTCATATTTGCCACAACGGAGCACATGATAAACCTCTGTCATTAATTCAACTTAATATTAAATGAAATGCCTGGAAAGGTAGCTGAATATCAAAGATATGATATTCAGTCACTTCTAAGTTCCCTTTCAGTCAACTTTAACTGAATGGCAGATATTCTTTCTGTGGAAGGAAGTAATTTAGATTGAGTCTTTTCAACTGGGAAAGCTAACTGTTAAGTGAGAACACCTTGTATATGTATGATTGTGTGAAAGGAAGATGATTATTCAAGAGAGATAGGTGGTATTCATCTTCAATGAATAAACAACTTTTGATGACACAATTAATAGTTTTTATTTCGTTAATTTTTAGTAGTTTGAACACCTGTTAAACCATTACTCACATCTGTCGTCTGTAATATGCTACATATTTTGTGTACTGATAACTATAATATAAAGGGAAAAATGCAAGAGGCAAAACTATTTAAAAGACATTTTATGGTGAAATAAATTGAATTTGTGATGCTTTTTATAAGACCCCTACATGTGATCTGTAAGGGAGTATAGATTTATGTGTATTAGAAAGTATGAAGTTTGATTTTGTTATACGTCACAATTTACCTGGTGGGATATTTGAGATGAGAGGTTTTGTTTGTAGAGGTTTTTTTTAGCATTTCTGACCATTAAAACAGCCTCATTTTATAGCTCCAAAGATGCGTTAAAGCAGTTATTTACAAAAACTAAAAATCAGATTAGTATCATCTAAAATAAATTCCAATCTATAGAATATCAAAAAGCTAATACGAATAACAATCTCTACTACAATTTGTCACAAATATTCTGCCAGTGCCTTTCCTATTCCTTATATCTAAACTTTTTCAATAGCAAATGTTTCTCATCAGTTAAAAGTATTTCTGTTATGACATTTTTATTTATATGTTTATTATATGAGGATGAAGGAGATACGTATAAAGACTTTCCTCATTAAATTTTTTTTGCATATTGTGAGTTATGATACAAATATGTGATAATGTATTATTTATCATTCGATTTTCAAGGGATGTTACGATGCACTGAAAGAGAAACTACTGTCACAGACCCTAAGCATCACTGGTGTTGTGGTCGCAGTTATAGTTCTTGAGGTACAACGTTTTAAACATAATCAATGCGCCAATTTTTATATTTTTGTCAACCAAATTTTTCCATATATAAGCATTTCGAAGAGAAACACCTTATATATTTGCCCAACTTTGAGCTTTGTTGCTACAAGTAATTTTACTTAATACAAGTACCAGAATCAAAAATAGTCCAATAAGTCCATTTGCAATGAAATATAACAAAAGATTGCGTTAAAGGTCGTTTATTCAATGAAACGAATTTGTATTGTTTAAATTGAAAACAAAAAATTAAACAAGAAAAAAATCATTGAATAAATGACAAATTAATTTGCAAAAGTGGGGTTAAAAACCGCCGACTCGCAATAATTCAAATACTCAAATAAAAGTTAGAACAAAATTTGACTATGATATAATGTGCGTGCAAATGTTAGAGGTGTAGGTGGGTGGGTAAAACAAAGTTCATGGAAAAATTTATGTCCAGCAGCAAAATCAGAGAAAACTAGATGCTGTCATTAGACAGTAATACCCGCACCAAGTGTTTGCCCCTAAATAACACTGTTTTGTACCAGTTTTAGTGAAAACGAAGGATACATGCAATTTCCGGTAATTTTTAGAAATTACAATTTCATAAATTGAGATTCCCTCCCATAATACACATAGTGGCCCTTTATGTACAATTTGGGGTTGAATTTTTTGCATGTGAATTTTAAGTAAATCAAAAATCTTAGCAGTTCATGTCATAGAAAGTATGGTCTATATAATTATTACAAACAAAATTAAATTATGCCCCTCCCCTCGACGGTTGCTGGCTTTAGATTTGCTTCTGTGTGCCAACATCATCGTGTGCACGGATTTAGAGAAGGGGTGGGAGTGAGGGGTCTAGATCCTCCTCCCCCCTTGAAAATTCATTTATATTACCGCAATATAGTAAATTTACCAAAAATACACCTCGGACTCCAATCCCACCAACCCCCTCCCCCTGCAAACACAATTACATGAATTACTCTGAACCCCCCCCCCCACACACACACACACACACACACGCGCGCGCGCACACTCCTCAGGGATAAATAAACATCAGAATATTTTGATAACAACGAAAGCCTGCCTGTACTTGTAGTTGCAACAAAGAAGATTTTAAACAGTGCAATATAAATAACATAATTTTATTGCATAATGATTTTCAATGGAAAACTGCCAGGACAGAAGATAATTACTGATTTAAGTTGGTATAAGACACATGTTGATCTTTATGTGGATAAAAGTGCCTTTTAATCAAAATGGTGATGTTTTAGAATTTTAAAGTTTTACAGTACATGTATTTGGCTAAAAAAAAAAAAAAAATTAGATTTCAACATTTTTGAAACTTAAGTAAAAAATAGAAAAGCCCCAGCAGGATTTGAATCCTCTACTTACAGACACATAGTTAATGCTCTAAACCATTTCGCTTCACTGTTAGGTAACATTATTTTGGGGGGAAATATTAAATTTATACTTTATTGTTTATTTCAATAGGGAGTACATCACAATATGCAGGTGCCCTGTACCACCTTAGGACTGAAATGTGTGCTTTACATAGTTATTTACCTAATGCAGCGGGTTTTGAAGAATAAATTACAAAAATACATGCATGTTACAAATAACCGATCTTTGTCTGAAGTTAACATACTTAACACAGGTCGCATTAGCGGGTACTAGTTTTACCTAGCTCTTCGGTTAGATGGGTTTCACGTGGTGTACATTTTCCATATGCAGAAAAGGATTAATTAACATGCATAAACATTTCTTTTGTGATGGTCAGCAAAAGGGGTTCATATTGGATAATCATTATGATGTTGACCAATATAGGTAAGCATAAAACATGTAGTAGAACAATATTATAAGCCACCGGTATCGGTATAAGTTTTACTTTCACTTTCTAAATAAGTGAATCAATGTATCATCACCTTTTTATATTTAAATAAGCTTATCATCATTACCTATCCTATTGCATTTGTACAGTTTCTGTCATTTTAATTGCAAAAGTTATTTTTTCATTTGTCAGACCTAGATTTTGTATTAAATTTGTGTATTACATGTGTAAGTGTAGATCAGACTTATCATGTTTATTTGAAATATGATAGGAAGGAAGGGGTCTTTTTTTTCTTGATGTATTATGATGCATCAAATATAATATAGGCCATGACCATATGGGATTGTTCTGACCCCATGGAACAGGAAAATATCAAATATTTTGAAAACTGTTGAGATCCCCACCACTAAACCATATATATATTCTCAATCGTTTCTAATGTCATTATAATGCATCAAATGGTATAAAGTACATGACCCCCAGGCGTTGTCTTTAAACACCCACCCCACCCCACCCACCCACCCTTGAAATAGGAAATGATGATATTTTGATAACTTTTGAGATTCCCATCCCTAAACCACATTTATTCTTGCTCTTTGCGTCATAAATTGCTCATCAAATGGTATATAGGTTATACCCCCTTGGAGACACCCTGACTTTCTAGAACTGGAAATAATAAAGTATTTTATCGTAATCATATGTAGTACGTGTTTGACCCATGTAATTCCTAGCCTAATAATGAACATGCTTTGTTTAGGAGACTTTACAATTGCCCCGAATACATATATAACATTTTGTTTATCTTAAAAATTAAAAAGCAATTTCCAAAATATTAATGAGCATCTAGAGAAAAATACGAATCAAAAAATGATAATTAATTCGCTACTGTACACATGTAAGAATGTAAGATGACTCTGAATCTTTAGAACCTGAGGTTTGATTTGGGGGGGGGGTTGGATGTGGAGGATCAACTTTTCATTTTAATCATTTATTGTTATTAATTTTAACTTTGATATTAGTTATGGATCCCCAGGTAGAAAATAAGAAATATCAATAGATCATTTGACAATTATGCAAGGTGTAATGTGATTTTTTTAAAAACATTTTTTAACAGTTTATAAAATCTTATAAGACCCCAAATTATATTTTGAATTTAATAGGTCATTCGACAATTAAATCATATAAATGCAAGGTTTTCATCTGATCACCCGTTGTCCATACGTCCGTCTGTCGGTCTAGCTGTACGTCTGTACACTTTTCACATTTTTGACTTCTTCTCAAAAACCACTGGGCCAATTTCATCCAAACTTGGTACAAAGCATTGTTATAAGAGGGGATTCTTAATTGTTAAAATAAAGGCTAAACCATTTTTAAAAGGTAGATAATTGCGAAACAGTGAGTATAGGTGTGTGTCTTTAAAAATCTTCTTCTAACCACTGCACCAGAAATGCCAATATTTACACAAAAGCTTGTATGTATAGTGAAGTTTATAAATTATAAAAATCATAAATTTACATACAAAATTAGCTATCTGTTTACTTTTATTGACAAACCAATCAGATGAATGAGTTGCAAGGCATTGTTGGTTACTACAAGTTTCAGTGTATACAAAGCATATTGAAAACATATATCATTTTGAATTGTTCTTTGGAAACTCATTTTCAATTATTTTTCAGCATTAATGAAATAAATATGGAAAATCATGTCTGATCTTTCATTTATATGCTCACATTTGAAAAATACTGCCTATGAGGCCTTATATCAACCTATTTAAATACCCCATCGTCAAAGTTCAAAAGAGAGGTACGTCCTATTATATTAGAAGCAGTGAGTGCGTTTTTCACGTGATACCCCAGGTTTGGGAGAACATCATTTCATTTCATACATGTATTTGTAACATCAGACAACAGATGTTGAAATAAATACTTGTCAAAGAATTCTTTCATTTTCATTACAATATTACTAAAACACTTTTCATCAAAATCGAGTTGTGAAACATGTATACCTTTTTCAGTGTAAATCTCAAGGTCACAACAAGAAATGCCATATATACCCATTTGACTTGCATCTGATGGTAGTACTCAGATTTCTCAGTAACTTAAGATTTGTTCCCAATAATTACACATCCTTTTTGAATGGCAACTTCTCTAGGATGTGTCTTAAAGAATATGGACACTTGATCTCAATTATTTTCTTCCCGTGACAACGACAAGAGAAAATGCCATCTACACTGCAGCCAATGAAAGGATAATCACTCATGACAAACAAACCCCTTTTCTCAACAACTACTCTCTTGTGTACAGACCTATTTGCTCTTGTGTAAAGGTCACAGGCAACCTTTTCTTTTTTAATCCCCATTCTAAAGCTGGAACATGAATATCTGTGTCATATTTCGACATGATTGATTTAAGTAAAGATTGTGGACAAGAGCCCTTTTCTACTGCTTTACAAATTCTATAAAAATAAGAAGCTGTCAGCATTCCACATCTATAAGCTTTCCATGTTGGATTTTCAGCTTGACCTCTTGTGCAATGTTCTATATCCTTGATGACTTCAGGTGTAAAGTGTCCAAGTTCTTCTCGAAACTGAGCTGCAGTTAGAGTTATATTACCTGACACTATAATTCAATACAAATGAAATATATATTTACTACACGTAATTTATTACTGCTGCATACTGCAAAATACAAATTATTTAATATTATAAAAATTAATATTAATTCAAATTTCAGGAAAACAAATTAAAATTCACAATAAATATGATATAAGAATTTTCTTTTACCGGCACTAGATAAGTTTTCCAACTGCTCTTTCAGTGAATAAGCCAAACATGGTCCTGGCACATTTTCTGATCCAGCTGCCTGATGAATAGGATCATGCTCTAGAATGTCAATTGCCTGTGTATCTGGTTGCAACTAAAAATCAAATAATAACCTTAGTTACAATTAGTCTTTATTGCAATGCATATGTATGTATTACAGTATATACAGGTAGTTTACTCTAAAAGCATACAGGTACCTGCACTAACTTCTTAGTAAACATAGCTATATCCATCGTGTTGCGGTCATCAACCGATCTTGGATCATACATGTCCAAAATGTTTTCCTTCTCTTCATTCAAAACAAAATATCTATTTACATGAAAGAAAATCATGTCAATAAATATTGATGTATATGCATACAATATATTACACTGATGGAACTTGAAACTATTTAGAATAAATCAGTAATTATTAAAAACATCAACCAGACAGGCAACAATAAACACTCCTGAACTATGCTAAAAACAGCAACTATAAAGAAACAAAAAGAATACGAAAATAACAGAAAATTAAAACAAAACAAAAAACAACAAAAAATATAGAATTAATGGAAAACTCGTGACTATTACTTTGCTTTTACAATCTTCAAAATTTTAATACGCACAGGACAGTCATGACTTATTGACCTTTTCATCCACTTGTTCTCTCCATCTGTAACCGACTTTATCTCATAGACCTCCAATTCATAGAGGGCAGCAGAAACATGTCTACATGCACCATCCATTCTAAAATAATACAATTTATGCATTTCACAAAATGTCACAGAATATCAACTCATTACATGCAATCAGCTGATTGGTTTAATCAAGCACATGTACATACATACTAGTATGTAAAATCGTGCAAAATCTGGATCTACCGGCAAATCCAATGATTTAACGGCTTCACAGAGTTGTATAAGGTCTTTTTTCCGTAAATTCGTTGTCGTTATGCCACGCTTTGCCAAAAATTCCTGTAAGTCATTTACCTTCATCGAATCGAAAGAGCCACTATCCATAACGTAAACAACTCAGGAATGTCTGGTGTCACGTGATCTCGGATATTATAATAAAAAAAAAACGGAACCGAATAAGGGTATTGGAAAACGGACTATGTAAGGCTTTTGGGTTCTTATTAACAGTCTAAATTCTGAGCCTCTCAATTTCGTAGTTCTATGAACATATTTCATGTACACAATGGCTATTCATAAATCTACATCATTTGAATAAGCCGCAAATTAAATAGCCAGTTAGAATATTTATTACCGCTTAGAGTTCTAAAATCGGGGGTTACTCTAAAGGTTCGCTATGCGTGACTGATTTTAGGCGAGTGTGGTCGAGATGTAAACATCTCGGGGAGTACGTGTCAAAAGTAAAGTCAGTGAAATTCCGAACTGAATAACAAAAAATAAACAAGTACCCCATTTCGTGCAGGCAGAGGTTATATAAAGAGATACGCTGGCCATTTCTCCTTCTTTCGAACACGGTCGCGTTCACTGGTAGACAAATTAGAAGGTACATTGCTTGGATTCCTGGCGATACAGAAGATAGCGAGTATAGTTGTAGCACCCGAATACGATACAAAGTAAGTACGAAGTGTTTCCGACACTATTCCTAAACAATTTCCACATTTTTATTAGTCTATAAAAACAACCCCGTCTTGCAGCCATTATCCGTGCTCGAACTGCTATAAAATGATCACTGCGCAAGACCGGTATTCTGAAACCGAAAGTTCGATTTGGGGAGAAGTAATTTATAAACAGGGAAATTTCTTTGAAGTCCCAAACGCAGAAAGATAAGTTATATATAGCTGTTTCATGTATTGTTAGCGCGACATCTAATGCACATTCAATAAAATAACATGTTTTCTTATTATTTGGTTTTTAAAATGATATAAGATGCATGTCATCCCATATCAATTTACGCGATTCACTTGTAAATTGTAATGTTGCCCATACTGGTACTGTACCAGTTATCGGCTAAGACCAGTTACCGGCTAAACTGAGAGTTCGGGTTTATAGCACGCGACTATCTGAGATTTTTAAATTTAGTCCTCTGTTTTGAATAAAGAAAAGTAAGTTTGCTTTAAAACTTTCTTGAATATGTTTTAAACATGAGCTTAAACGATCATTGTTTACCGCTGATTTACATCTTTGCACTTTCAGCAGTGGGGGGAAGTGACGTAATATGTTAAAAATAGAATATAACCCCTTTGTGATACATTATCATCTCCCTTCTTTGATTTGATGTATAATATCACTACATATAACATGAAGAAACAAAAGGAATTCACTAAATTCTGAGTGATTCATAGCGCAGTTGAACGCCTGATTGCACAATATTATGCATTAAATAGTCTACGATTTTGTGTATTACCGTATGATAACAAACGAATAATTTTATGAGATTTGTTTATGCATCATAACCTCTAGGATCTTTAGTCTGACCCCAAAAGGGGCATAATTCAAATTACATTTTGCAGAGTATCAAATCAACGTGTACAGGGATTTTACTATGTTATTATCGCGAAGCCGATAACTGGTACAGTAAATCGTAAAAACTCGGCAAATTCGGGCGTTCTAAAAAGCACACAAACAAAATGTTTTGGGTTCTAAAAAATGATTTAACGTAACAGGTGCATAAACAAGAAGTTCATCATTTAAAGTATGTCAAGATGTATTAAAAAATCTCAAGAAATAAGGAAATACGAAAAGAAAACGTTAAATTTTAGCCGATAACTGGTACAGTGCCAGTATGATATTTCTCATGTTTTGCGCAGTGCATTCATTGCAGTCGTGACTATGCATTTCAAATAGGCTATATAACTGAATGATGTTACTTATAATGTGAGCTTTGATTAACTATGTATACTAATTCTATATTATATTTACGATCACGAAGCATACGTTTAAAACTATATACTGGCCTTGGACCAGTCCTTCCCCTATAGTCGCATGTAGGAGAAGGAGATCAAACTTACCTTATATCATATGGCAACATGTATTAGTTCACACCAGCACGTTATTTTATGAGTAATAGTTGTGTTACAATGCACTGGTGAGAAATGGTTGTTATTAGCCTATGCCAGTATATTTATAATGACTTTTATCTAGACATCATATACGCAATTTAGTAATTTTTGTAGGTTTTTCATCTTTTAAACATGGAAGACCAACTTGTGGAGAATATGGAGATAGATGAAGATAATTATAGCTCAGAGGTATATATTATAAAAATTAAAGCTGCTTGGTCCGATTTTATATCGGATTTTGTGAACGCTTTTAAACGATATGGTTATGCTACGTATGTGCATATTAAAAGATATTCCAGTAGTTTTCCCAGTCAATTAAACCATATTTGAATGAAAAAAAGAATGATGCACAAAATTAATATCAAAACGAACGACTTAGAGGTACCGCAATATTTCGCCTCGTATCAAAATCACCCCCCTCCCCCCAATGTCGAGGCGGCTATGATTGTATTACGACTTAGACATCGCTATATATAAAGGTTTTAATGTTTTGGCAAATCAAAATAAAAATGTGTACATTTTGTCCACTAATGTTTATAAAGTTTGCTTTGTTTTCAGTCGATGCATAACATGCGGGTTGAACAAACCCAACTATTAGGGGGACGAAACCAAACGGTTCCCTTTTCTAAACATTCACATGATGCAGTTTGGTTTGTTTTTGTGTTTGCCCATAACGAAATTATTTTATTTACTTTGGATATTTCTAACTTTGAAAGGAGACCGCTTCTGCTAGTGTAAATAGGCGAAAGTCTATAACTTTCTAAGATAATTGGATAATATATGGAAAATTATTTGATACTGCAAGGGCGAAAAAATCAGTCCATGCAGCTTCAACTGAAAATGGTTAGTGCCAAAAGTCATTTAACAATGTATTTATAACTGCATGTAAATAACAGATTAATTGAATATCTCTGTATTTTTTTAATTATGATGCGCTTTTGCAGAGTGCGATGGTTAGACTAGTACCATTGCACACACACACCAGAAGGCTCAATTGGTAGATCACATGACTAGTAGTAGATTCAGGATCCCAGGTTCTAGTCATGGTCTCATATGTCATTATATTTCCATCTTACTGTTAAAGTATTCAAATCTTTTTAAAGTTTACAAATTTAGAAGTACAAAAAGGCAAATTTACATGTGATACTTCTAAAATGACTTTATTGTGCTTGATGATGCTTCTGTTTTATGAATGTGTCTGTTCCTCTCATAAGGAATATACCCTCTTTATTAAAAAAAAATAAAACTTAGTACATGTACTAATCTCAGGATGCCTGATTAGGTTTTTAATTGCTTCAATGAAATTGATCAAATTTTGATAATATAGTTAACCAATATAAGATCTTTGTAATAAAATTAATTTTTGTGCAACAGGTTATTTTGAGATGTTGTTATGTAAAATTTACATGTATATTCCCCCTAGGATGACGATGAAGTAAATGAATTGATCAGAGAGATCTTTGGTGATGAGGAATCATTGGAAGAGGAGCAAGAGGAGGAGGAGGAGTATGAAGATGGAAATGAAATGTGGAATGAGACACGGTATAAACTACTAATATGTATCAATGTACAAATATAGATGATGTAACCACCTGGACTTAGAATTCAAATGTACTTCATGTTTGTTTGCATATACAATGTATAATATTTATTTTGCTACAATGTATACTGTAATGACCATAGATAAACCCATTATAACACGATTCAGTAAGTTTTGTATTAGTACATGTTTTTTTAAAATATCACAAGTTACATATTATTATGTAAAATTTTATCAATAGTCCTAGAGAAAACTATGAAGATGAATACTCTCTTCTGAGAGAGAGGAGATTTGTTGTTGGTGAGGGTGCTCTTGTGAGTCTCATCAAGAGGACAACATGTGAGCAGTGTGGGGAGCCCATAGACCCGTCAACAGTTGTTGAAGGAAAAAAGATACCAGCAGGAGTGAAGTACAAATTCCTTTGCTGTGTAAGATTACATATAATACTCCTTACTGATAAAATTCTAATATTTGTTGATCACATTAACTGAATTAAGTTGTACCCATTTCATTGATGCTGTTTGCACTGATACAAAATGTATCAATGCATGATTATATAAAGTTGTTGTACACAACACTTTCTTTATATAAAATTAAAAAAAAACTAATATGGTATTGAACTATTTCTTTCTAATTAGGAAGAAGTCAACAGAACATATTTCATTTGATGCTTGAAATACATTGTATTTTTATATGACTTGAAAGTATATTTTTTCGTGGTTTGAGGGTTTTGATGATTAATTTTTTACTCTATGAATAAATGTTGAATTATTTATGTTCGGACACCACATGTACATGTTTATCCTTATGTATATTATTTTTTAGAATGGCCATCCAGGAAAATGGATTTCCACACCATTTTATGGAGGCAGAAGCTTCATAAGTATTTTACTACAACTCATGGTGCTTCTCACAGGTAGGAAGCTAATTAATGTTATTATGTATATGTTCTTGATTGTGTTTTAAAATGAAGATAATATATTTTGACATTGATTTCATTTTAGATTTGTGTTAGAAAACTTATGAGGAAAAAGGATCTAATAACCATTATTTACCATTACAATTTCTAACTGCCTAATGGATGTGTTTATTACCGTATTTGCAGATGCACACATCAGACAGGCCATTATATACAGTTGTTTACTTATGATAACTTCAAATCTATTCAAAAACTTTGTCATCATTTATTGAAAGCTTTGAAGCTGAGTGAGAGAGAATTTAATATGTTAATTCCTTATGATATCTGTCTTACATTTATTTACATATATATTATATATTAATGATATTGTACACTGTTAGCCCATATAATATACATATATCTACCATGTAGAATCCTCTGCCATTCTCCTGTTAATTGTGTGTATTATATACCTATGAACCACATGGCTCCTTTGGTCAATAAGGAATAAAGAATATGCACAGTGTCTGTCAGGGTGTCCTTGTTTACTTTATGGATAATATCTGGAATTTTTCACAGTTCTTTGTGAATATTTTTTAGGTGCTTCTTGGGAAAAATTTGTCCTAGGTGCCAAATTTATAAACCTTGTTGTTGGATCTTCCCGCCAATTTTACAAGATGCAACTTCAGTATAGGGTAAATATTAACTACCGGTAGTATAATAAATTTAGTATTGATCTTGAAGTTTATAAAATAAAATTATACATCTAAACAGATAATTTTTTTTACATGCTTTTTACAGACTGCAATAGAGGAGAAGTTCCAGAAGCACATTTCAGATGTGTACAAGAAGTTGGGAGGTTTACCACTTAGTGTGGCTGTAGATGTACGATTTGACTCACCTGGTAAATATTTAAAATTGTAAATTACAAACATTTACAACAAAGGATGAAGCGCCAAACTCATATATGCCTGTTGTACCTTTTACTTTTTTTTTTTAGAAACTATGTTTAATATTTTTTGATCAGGTTAATTCCAAATGATAGAATTTTAAATCCAAAAACAAATGTTTCCATGATTATGCTTTCAGGATTTTGTGCAAGTAGATCAACTGCAGTATTTATGGATTCTAATACCAAAGCCATAATACACATGGAAGTGGGAGATTCCAGGGAAGTTGACAGGCACAGTTCCAAGATGGAAAGGCTTCTCATTGACAGAGGACTACAACATCTACTTACTAACTCTCCTCTTGTTATATGGGAAATCATTTCTGATGCTAGTAGAAACACAATTTCTTTGTTGAGTAAGTATACATCTGTCATCTGTGTGACAAAAGGTTGATTTTATTAATAGAATTGCAAATACTTTATCTGTCTTATTCAATTATACATGCAACTTCAGTTACTTTATAATGCCTAGCTGTTAATAAAATGTCATGCATTATTTTCTTGAAAATTCTATTGATGTATTCAGGGAAACATTAGGAACACCAGCAAATAATGTTAAAACATAAAATAACGTACATGTATGAATGCAATCATAAAATCAAAAGAATGACTGCTACTCAACATTTTAGTTTCCTCAATCATTGAATAGCTTGCATGTGTCTTTAAAATTATTTTAAATGTTTTGACATTTACTCACTATCTCTTATATATCCCAGTAAACAATATGACACTACAATTTTCATTTTAGCCCCAAGGGTGATGTTAAACTGCATTGCATGATTTTAGGACTAATAATGAAATCATATGTGAATTGACAATTGTGTCCAGGTATTCACATTTTCAGTAATCTCTATTTCCCTAAATAAAATTAATTGTAGAATCAGAACCTTACAAGCACCTGCAGCACAGCTTGGACATTTGGCATAAGGCCAAGAAGCTCACAACCTCTCTTTCTGATATTGCCAAGAAACCAGGATGCAGAGGACTGTTGCAATGGATACGACCTATTGTGAATCATTTTTGGTGGTGCTGCAGTACTTGTAAAGGCAGTGTCGAGCGTCTGTTGAAGAGATGGATGGGGATCCTGCACCATATCAACAATAAACATGTGTGGGCAGGTGGACGGTAAATATGATTTAGAATTTTTATTGACTTATATCATATACAGTACCGATCAGACCGAACCTAACACCATAGTAGACCCCAACTAAACCTCGGGTTTACTTTCGGAGTTTACTTTGGGTTTAGCTGGGGTTTGCTTTTTAAATATTTGTGTCCGCTCTGGGTTTACTCTTGGTCCACTGTGGGTTTAATCTGGTATTGCTTTTGGGGTCCAATTTATGCACTGAAGTGTGAAGTAGATCTGTCCTTTACCTTACTTGTCTTACCGCCTGTAAGCCCCACCCCTTGAACATTCTAAATACACATATAGCATCCGCTTTCTGGGGTCTATTTCTTATCGGGGTTTACTCTCTGTGACCACTCTGAGTTTACTTTGGGTTTACTCAGGGTTAACTCTGGTCTGCTCTAGTAAACTCCGAGTACACCCAGAGTAAACCCCAAAAGTAAACCCAGGGTTTACCGGTAGTTGGTGTTTACTTTCTTTTAGGTTTGGTCTGATTGGTTGTTTCTTCTTTCATAAGCAACATACAATTAATTCTTTTTTCTGGCACCATTTCATTCAGTAAAAGATTGGAAACATTGACAAAGAAACTGGCACTTAGTTTACAATTTAATCACTTTAGTTGTCGACATTCCGAGGAACATGAAGCCGAATGCAGCAATTGGCTGCAGAGAGACTCGGTGGTTTTCAAGAATCTACGGTTAGTTCATTTGTTTTTTCAACATTCAAAAGTAAAACTTTTATGTGCACGTTGAATCAGTCCACTTTCATGTACCGGTAAGTCTACATAACTTTGCTTCTTAATCCATGCTGTAAAGGTTTATGCATATATATCATTGTGTTTATTATACCCCCGCTCCAAAGGAGAAGGGGGTACGCTGTTTTACTCTTGTGTGTCCGTCTGTCCTTCTGTCTGTCCGTCCGTAACAAAAATTTCTGTCACATTTTTCTCAGCAACTATTTATCGCAGATGCTTGAAATTTTAACACACTATTTGTCTAGGCATGCCATATCGTGGGATGTATTTTTGTACCAATCGGACGTCAACTTCCTGTTAAATGACGACTTTGTTTATTTTTAGCCAAAATTTTCAAACAAATTTTCATAAAAGATTTCTCAGCAACTTTATATCGCAGATGCTTGAAATTTTAACACACTATTTGTCTAGGCATGCCATATTGTGGGATATATTTTTGTACTGATTGGATGCCAACTTTCTGTTAAATGTCGACTTTGCTTATTTTGCATATTCACATTGGAGCGGGGGGTATCACTAGTGAGCATTGGCTCACAGGTATCTTGTTTGATCTGACTTACTAAATGAATTAATCCTTTTTTTTTTAGGATGTTAGTAACAAACAGAGATTGGTGTGGGAGCATGAAATTTTACACCAACTGTCAACAAACATGGGCTGTGGAAAACTTTTTTAGCCATACACTTCTTCATTACTGTCCAAAACAGAAATCCTATGGCTATGACGCCTATCATAATAGGAACATGCTGGCTGTCATGGACCACAACAACCACCTTGGAAGGATGCCATTGGTTGGACAGGATGGAGAAGTGTATGCTAAAGGCCAGGTATCCAGGAGGACCAAACAATGGGTTGCATATTAGGAGAAAGCACCAAAAGATTTTAAATATATACCAGGTAAGAAACATAAAAAATTTGTGATGATGAAATGATTCAATAAGAACCTGTATTTGTTTAAATGTTAAATCTTTATTATGGCAATACTTATGTTGAGCTGTCAATCAAAATACCATTAATTAATTTTAGACACACCCTAATTAGTCAGATTTTCTCATAGCTTTTAAATTTTTGATTGCATGTCATTAGAAATTCTTTCACATTAGATCATTTGTCTATAGTAAATCATATGGCATGGGTCTTCTCTATGTGATTTTCAGAACTACAACATTTATGTGAATATGCTTATATCTTGAGGAACATCATATGCAGAGTCATGTACATGCATATACTTTATATATCCAAGTACACTATATTGTACAAATTTACATTAAATTTCTGAAATACTTATCACAAGGTATAATTTTTCAGAACTGATGGCTGCTTGCATGAGAGCAACATATGGCGTTTCTGAAACCAAATTCAGAAAGAGCAGAAAATCGCTTTCTTTAGATTCAATTGCCAAGAATCTTTCTGGGGAAACAAATCCAGGATCACGAATCCTTTTAGCTAAGATGCAGAGCAGAAAAAAGAAAGGTGAGAATAAATGAATTCATTCAATTTTATTCAGAGTCATCAGAATTAGCAGAATGATAACCTCTGTATTGTCCGCTTGTCTCAGGAAAACGTCTTCTCACAGCAACACAAACACAGGCAGGAACTGGTATTCGCCTTCCAGCTCCCAGTCGCCCATGTTGCCACAGGACAAAGTTTCTGTAGGCCTGGTTTCTGAATGTCGACAGTTGAAAACTAGGATCTTGGTTGGTCCGAAAACTCCAATTCAAAATGTTGGCAACCTCTAATACATCATGCCTCAAGCACAAATTTCTGAATTCGGGTTTTGAGGTGATGCACGGAAATTGCCTACAACAGATGTTCATGCGGGGATCATCAAAACTTTGACATACCCCACATGAACACCATTGCACATTTGAATTGCAGTTTTCATTCCTTCCACTATCCTCCATCTGCCTCATTAGAAAAGGTCTTACGAAATCTGGCTCAGCAGCAGTCATGTTTTTCATTCTTTGCCGCAGTTCATCAACAGGCATACTGTCAACAGCATTCTATAAAAAAAGAAAAGAAAAAAAGTGTAGATATAAAAAAAATATCCAAAATTTGTTTTATGTGTATCATGTGAAAAAAAATCAGTGAAATACATTTCATACCATCAACGAAACACTAAGCTCTTGGTCATTGTTGTTTTCAGGGCCAGCCGCCAAAGAAAGCTGTTGATTCTGGCTGACTCCATTGTTGGACACATTACGGCTGCTGCTCGAAGCATATGGATGGTGGCGATGCTACAAAATACAACAAAATATTATTCCCTCTCTATCTAGGAGGACCTCATCGTGGTGGGAGGGTGAACATCAGCAATTGGTGGCCAACACTCCTAGAATTTACATATACATGTACTTACTTTGCTCACTGGCCTAGTTTGGTTGGACTTGTACTGGCAGTTTGTGTTATTACAATTATTACAGGGTCTCCGCTTACAAACACAACTTTTACACTTTCCCCTGTTATCACAAGGACATCATCTCTACAAAAAAGTTTTGTATATTGAATGTTTCAGATTTATTTTGTGTGATATTTATATATCTTTCATACTGATGTGTAATAAAAACAATACTTCTGTTTATGCATATATTGGGCCTTTGTCAACTATTGTAATTGTATTTGTGCCAATGAAATATTTGTATTTATGATTGTGCATCAGGTTTTGAATCGGTAGATATTAATTATAATCTATATTGAAATTTGGGATCAATCATTCATCAAATATTGCATATGAACATGTAACATAGCAAAATATTTCTTTAAACTTTAAAAGTAATGTTTTTAAATGTATTTACTTCTAATATAGAAAATAGTGTGTGTTAATAAAAGTTTTACTTAGATTATTAATTACGAGAGTTTATTAAGGGTATTTATCAAGTATTTTGTAATTTTATTGAATTAATATTTTTCAAACAAATTTTCATAAAAGATTTTTTTTGGGGGGGGGGTGTCTGGAACCCCCTCCCTCAAGGTCCCCGCATGAATATATTTTATGTGATAAAGAGGTGGGATTTCTATGGAAATTGTTTACTTTATGTATTTCTGTACAATTTTCCCATAAGAGTTCAAAGTCTCTTAAAACGATTTTTTGCGGGGGAAATATGATCCGCCCGTTTGTTATATTCTTATTCCACTTTCATTTTGAAGAAATAATTACTGCTCCCTGATCCGAATTCTACAAACGCTTGAAATCTGCAAACGTCTCATGGACTAAGATGTTTTGATTTCATGGCTGCACGAGTCAGAACGTGGCACCTGCGTATTATTATAACTGTAGGAACATGGATTTTATCAAAAGTGTTGTGCATTG
Organism: Magallana ariakensis; assembly: GCA_020458035.1. Taxonomy (NCBI): domain Eukaryota; kingdom Metazoa; phylum Mollusca; class Bivalvia; order Ostreida; family Ostreidae; genus Magallana; species Magallana ariakensis. Next base: position 6,258,293 of record CM035815.1, on the reverse strand, counting down.
AAGTGATTTGCTTACTTGTGCACTAGTTGATGATGCCATGTCTTTTCCTGGTCACTCAATTCTTCGTAAATACTAAATCTTCCGTTACTCGGGTGTGAATCGTACTGGATCGAGTCTGATATACTCGGGTGCTCGATACGTATTCGCGTGACCACGCAGCTCTATTTTGGAAAGCAAATGCATTGAGGCATGACCATACACATAGCGTATATACCGATTCTAGACTCTGCGTTAGTTCATTTACTTTGGTATCTAAACCAGCCGTTTAAATCGCGGCGCTTCAGCTTTAATTTAGGCAGAAATCTTCGAAATGTATTAGATAGTAGATACCAACTTCGAAAACAGCCCGCTTACAAAATACCAAGAATTACCGTTGCAAACATAGTTTTATAATATGGTGTGCCAAAAAAGTAAACAAGATATAATAGTCAGTGTAAGTGTGCAATAACTCTTTTTAGATATTGATGAATTGTTTTTTTAAATATTGTTTAAAACACAATTTAAATCTTTTAGTACTAATAATTATATGTTCCTTTTATCATTGATAATTATTTTATGGTATTGATTTATAAAGTTTGTATGTTAACTATGATTATGTACTTTCAACTGTCTAGTTGCCAATAAACTATTATTATTGTTATTACCCATACAGTAGCTTTTTTCTTTAAAAAAATCAAAATTGTGTGTGCATGCATGCACACCACGGTATAAATCCAATGATGAAAATACTTTTTAAAATAGAAATGTAACAAATTTCACCTGTCTTATTAATGAAATCATTCTTTGTTAAAACTCTTTGAATGAACTTATTTAAAGCTCAAACATGAAATGTTTTATTAAGCTACCAATAGTTCTTGAAATTGTGAAAAAGTGCACACACTACTATAATTATGATGATCAATCGGCGTTTGCCAAATTCAGTTATATTGTTTGCATGAATGAAATATTTGTTTTTGTTTTATTTTCAACTAAAACAGCACCGAACAAAGAAGTGTGATCAGATATTTTCCTTCTTAAAAAATTGCAATTTTGCCTGTGTATTATAATTTTTTTTAAAATTTACGGTCCAAAAAAGTAAATAGGCACTGAAGAAAACAATAAAGTATTTCACCTCTATAAATATAGTTGTTTAAACAAGAACGATGATGCTCAACGAATGACACAGCAACTTTTCCTTCAGTGCAGCGTAACAACCCTGAGAATACAAAATTGGAATAATCTGAATAAAATACGTTAAACAAACGAATAAAAAAAGGGATATAATTAGTCAAACTTTTGTATCTGGCTAGTCGCAATATTTAGCGAGCGATTTAACTTTTATACTTCTCTCTCACTTTTAGCCGATGGTCGAACGACCATACTTTTTTTATATAGCAGGACAATAAAACAATTGGCTGACAAAAATTGGTCAAAATTCTTTTAAAAAATCGAGGACATTTATTTGTTCAGCAGAAGAAGTTTGTTTACCCCTATTTGCAGAGTAACTGTTGCTATAACCTTTAAAACAATTTAAACGGCAAATAACCACACGACTACCTTAAAGGGGGTCTAAAATATCTGACATCATTCATTTTAAATCTTAATACTCATAGATAGAAAGGTTAATAATATTGACATTTAAATGGCAAACTTTAAAAAAAACGTTTACCAAAAATGCAATTTTGTTAATAATGTTTTAGGCATTCTTTTTTTCAGTCATGTAATCAGGTTGGAATACTTTAATATTAAGAAACATTGATGCCAAGAGTAGAAGGGCTCCATCTATTGCTCTGGTAACGGATATAACAGATGGACAAATAGTTGTTTACTGAATCATGATCTCCACAAGAAATATTATTGGTTTTGCAAACTGCATTTGTGGAATGAAGGAATATGTATGTCTCTAAAACATCAAAACTGTGATCTATGATAAATATTAACATCATTATTGTAAATTTGATCTGTAGTCAAGCTTCATAAGGGATATAATAAACTTTAATAAGAAAAATTTAAAAGTCCATTTTAAAATAGAGAATATCAATTATCAATTTCCGTTAAATTAAAGAATTTTGAGATACATTTCAGAAGAACAATACCCTTTTAAAATGAAATATGTTTCTATTATATAGTCTTATCACAAATAAAATTATACAACCTTTGCATTGTATGTTCCTGTGGTAACGCTTGCATGACAGCCAGTTGGAGCCGATGTATATGTGTTTTAGTCAACATTGAGGCAGCAGGTTATTGGAAGTTGTGAAAAAGTTGCTTGACAGCTTCCAGAAGTCGTACACCAAGTTGTAACATCGAAATCATTTGTTGTTGATACGACAGGATTAACTGCACATCAGTCAAGCTTTAAAAAGCCAAGATATATATAATATAATTATAAGTGGCTAAAATATCACCAACGAATGAGTATAGTATGATTAACTTAAAATGAAACGATTCAATTTACCGTCATAAACAAATAATTCCAAGCTTTTGATAAAGAATTGATGTTTGTTGTTGTGTCATCTATAAATTGAGACTTCTTTGCAGACATTTTGTCTTGCATATATACCCGTCTCTACCTATAAAAAATGATCCAATGTTAGAAATAGGAAGTAGAGATTTGTGTGGAATAAATGATGACACAAAGATTTTGTAAGATTTTAATAATTATTTACACGATTTTAAAGATAATAGTTATTGATGCATTTTATTAAATTTGTAAAACATACCTTGCTTTTCATTGTGAACCACAAAGCTATGACAGCAATCTTCATAACAATTAATATAAAAACAAAATGTGCATACTGAAATTGGGAAGAAAACAGCATATATAAACATCTAATTTGAGAAATAGATTTTTTGATACAATGAGGAAGCTAATTTGGTCATAGTTATATGTGCCATAAGCCACCCCCCCCCCCCGCTTTTTCGTTGTTAAATGCCTATAGTTATTCAAAAGCAATACCATACCAAGCCATTCTTTTATAGTAATATAAGATATATATATATAAGATATATATATATATATAAAGCACAATATATATATAAGATATATATATATATATATATAAAGCACAAACATTGCAATAACTCTCAAATTGACATATACCTGCCCATAGTGAAGGATATAGATATACATACAGCACAGGGAAATTCACTATATTGGAGCTCCACCTCCGCCTCGGCCGGGACTTGAGCTAACGACCTTTGGAACCCACGTAGCTCAATCGACCGTATATATATATATATATATATATATATATATATATATATATATATATATATATATATATATATATATATATGTAGATAAATAAAGCCTTGGTACAGCAAAAAATACTTAAATAAATAAAACAGAATGCGACAGTCCAAATTAAATAAATTGTTTACTGTTAGCGCTTTCAGCCATGTCGGCTCTTCAGACAGTTATACAAAATTAAAAACGTTGTTTGTAACGTTGTCAATGACGTCGTGTTTTTAAAGTTCATTATGACGTCACAATGTACATCAAGGTAGCGATGGCGTGAACTTAATCAATGCAGTTAGGCATAACATGTAAGCAATGCATAGACATAATAAAATACATATATATGATAAATCTATTTTCGATTAAGTTTCGGGTTAAATATTTTAATAAAATAGTCCTCTTTTGTAGTTCGGGCGATTTCATTTGAAGTCCACATTTTGTAAAATGGAAATATTTTAAATGTTCCCTTTCCACACTTAGCAAAATGTTCCGAACATGGAGTGTTTCTCACTGTTTCGTCCTTTATTTGTTGTTTGTGGACTCTTACTCGGGCGTTGAGCTGGTTAGTCTGGCCAATATAATTTTCCCCACAGGTTGGACAAGTTGCACAGTAAATTAAATTAGACGATTTGCAGTTCATTGGGGCATTAGGTTTTAAAATTTGGCCACTTTTTAATATTATTCCTTCTCCCTCCTGTATAAGGTCACATGTTCCACATCGGGGGTCGCCGCACTTTTTGATGGAAATAGTATTGCTGGACGAGAACTTTGCTTTGGAGAGAATTTTCCTCAGATTTGGCGCTTGTCTTCTGCTGTTTATGATTGATGATTGGTTTAAAAGTTTTTTCATATTTTCTGATTGTTCTAATATTGGAAAAAAAAACGTTTTGCTGATTTAAAAATATTATGGTTACACGGATTATGTGTAGTTACAAACGGAATTTTCTCATCTTGTTTCTCCTCCTTAAGGCGGGTCGTTCTAAGTTGTGCTAAAGGAATATCCATAGCCCGGTTAATTCCGTCATTAATAAGTTCCACGGGGTAATTCTGTCGTCTAAGGTGTTGTTTTAACTCTTGAAGCCTTTGTAGGCGAAGAACAGGGTGAGTCACAATAGTACATACACGCCGTGCCATGTTGTATGGAATATTCCTTTTTGTGTGAGACGGATGACATGAATGAAAATCCAAGTATTGATGGGAATCTGTCTCTTTGCTAAATAAATCGGTAATGATATTCTCGCCGTCCTTGATAATAAGAATATCTAAGAATGGGAGTTTCTCACGATGGACGTCTATAGTGAATTTTATCGACGCCTGCAGTTCATTTATAGTAGAATGAAATTTTAAAAGATCTTCTTCCGTTTTGGTCCAAAAGATGAAACAGTCATCAAGGTACAGTACCCGCAACGTTATTTTTTACAATCCTATCCTATCGTATCGTGTATCAATCCTATCCTATCGTGCGTGTATACTGTTCTATCGTGCGTTAATGCTATCGTATCGTGCGTGTATACTGTTCTATCGTGCGTTAATCCTATCCTATCGTGCGTTAATCATATCAGGTTTATCGTTCAATTTTAACAGTTTTTCCGTTTATCCTATCGTTTCAATCGTTTCGTGCCTTTTCATAAGCAAGTAAATTTATTTTAAAGTTGCAAGTTGTTCAGTGGGCCATATAAGAAAATTTATCGAACAAAAATTGTAAAATCCTCTCCAGCATTCTATCATGATACTAATTTCTTAATTTTTTAGATCAAGAATAACCACTATTACATGTAAATCCTATCTGTAAGCATTGGAAATAAAAAAAAAATAATGTAAACTATCGAAGTTCTTAGGAACAAGGTAACGTATTTACCTGTATATCGAATATATTAAATCGTACGCGAAGTGTATACCTGCGTAAACATTAACTTTAATGCACTATAATTCGTTTTATGCATCATATTTTACAGAAACAAAAGTATTTATGATTATTTAATTAAAACCAGAGTTGTATTTAAATTTAACCCGTTATTTTCCGTGTGATATTTAATTTTTGGCTGAAATGCTCTCGGTAATCGGCTAGGGCAATGTTAACAAATCGTACGCGGAATGTATATCTGCGTAAATATTTATTTAACTTGTATGTTATATAATTCGTTTTTAATGCATTATTTTCTTATACAGAAAGAAATGTATTTATAATATTTTTTATATTTACTTTAAACAAGAGTTGGATTTTTATACTTGAACCCGTTATTTTCTGTGTGATTTCATCCCGAGCTGAAATATTCGCGGCGATCGGCTAGGGTGTTCGGTAATGAAAGGAATGTTAACAACACAGAAAAATTATTGATCATTTAATTTTTATTAAACAAAATAAACTGGTAATTTTTATTCATTCTATAAATGATGCAGCGATAATTAACAACTCAGCAATTGTTACTTAAAGAAATTCCACGTAAATCTTTATTCGTAAGTGTTCTTTCCCAAATTATGCCATTATCAAATTATTCATGAAAATCGTTTAAAGCTATTATACGTTTATCATGAACATCGTTTATCCTTTCCTATCGTGTATCAATCCTATCCTATCGTGCGTGTATACTGTTCTATCGTGCGTTAATGCTATCGTATCGTGCGTGTATACTGTTCTATCGTGCGTTAATCCTATCCTATCGTGCGTGAATCCTATCCTATCGTTTATCTTGTAAAAAATAACGTTGCGGGTACTGTATCTTTTCCAGTTCTCTTTAATGTATAGCGTAAAATCGGCATCAAAGATATCCGGCAATATACTATAAAGTTTTTCAAATGAAATCGCCCGAACTACAAAAGAGGACTATTTTATTAAAATATTTAACCCGAAACTTAATCGAAAATAGATTTATCATATATATATATATGTATTTTTTTATGTCTATGCATTGCTTACATGTTATGCCTAACTGCATTGATTAAGTTCACGCCATCGCTACCTTGATGTACATTGTGACGTCATAATGAACTTTAAAAACACGACGTCATTGACAACGTTACAAACAACGTTTTTAATTTTGTATAACTGTCTGAAGAGCCGACATGGCTGAAAGCGCTAACAGTAAACAATTTATTTAATTTGGACTGTCGCATTCTGTTTTATATATATATATATATATATATATATATATATATATATATATATATATATATATATATATATATATATATATATCAACCTTTATAGCGACCTAGCTAAGAAAAATCATGGACTGCACGAAAAAATCATGATGATTTCAGACTCACTGTAAAAAAAAATTACATAACCTGCTGACGCAGTTATGTATTTTTCTGCAATGTCGCTACCTTCACGATTCACCAAAGAAAGCATTTTACTGTCATTTTCAAAAGTCTACGGAGATATAGCGTTCATAAACGTTTCTGCAGTTCAGTAACATCATGAATCCCCTTTCATTGTAGATGTCAAAGTTGTGGCGCATTTACTTTGTAAATCGCATATATAGTCTGTTAAAGGTTACTGTTTCCTCACTTTTTTGACGAATTTTAACGAAAATATGCATGCCTTTCAAAGACGTACAATTGAAATCGATATAAGGGGGAAAATCCAGGATTTATTGATTGAAACTTTTTACACAGAGAAATTAACATATCTTACGGAGATTTATAATGGGAAATGTTTACATTTTTTCTCCATTCTGAGGTATTCGGGACCCCTTGCACAATTTTTGACCGTTATAATCCGGGTATTTTTCATGTCTGCTGTAATGCAAAATCCCTTACACTTACTTTTTTTGGTTGTGTATCGAAACCTGCAGGCATGTTCACGAAGCTATCTTAGGACTATGGTGTGTCCTAAGTACATCTTAGGATACGTCTTAGTCTTAAGTCTGTTTCTCGAAGCTCTCCTAAAATTTAGGAACCGTCATAACTTTGTCCTAACTTTAGGACATCACTTACCTTGTCCTAAGACCATCCTAAGGCTGTAAAATCACGTTTTTGGGGATATTGGAAATGCTGTGAAGTTTTTTCTTAAGACCGGTAGAATAGAGTAATATTTTATACAGTTCCAGCATTTCCGACAAACCTCAAACTCGGTGGGGGGGGGGGGGGGGGGTCATAGTCATTTATTCTATAATGTATGTTCATTTTAACAAGCCTGACTGGAAGCTGACAAATTAAGATAATTTTTTTTCGCAAACACTGTCTGTGTTTGGCGGCGAAATAAAATTATTCTCTTATTTTTAATATCTACATTTCACACTAAGTGAGTTACATTCATTGTTCTGATTACTTTAGGAAATTATTCATATGTCCTTGGCTAAAAAGTAAATTTACATCGGTTTACAAAATGTGAAAAATAAAAATGGTTGTAAAAGGTTAGGATATCCTTTAACTTAAGATGTTCCTAAGTTACCGTCGAGCTACATCTTAAGAATGTCCTAAGTTGATCTTAGGATGTTCCTAACTTTTTTCCTAAGTCAAATTTTAGGAACATACTTAGGTCATAACTTTGGAAAGTTTCGTGAACGAGCCTGCTGAAGCTGTAAAGGGGGCGTTTCAAAACATAATCTGGACTTTTTTTCATTCTAGTTGATAGACGTAGTTTGCGCACCAAGGTATTTATGTTTATCATGAAGGAAAAATGTAAAATGAATGTATTGGAGAGAAGATATGCTCTGGAAAAGAGATCTCGGACGGACGGACGGACGGACGGACAGACTGATCACTATAGGTCGCCCGCAGAGCGGGCCCTAATAATAAAGCTGGGTAAATTATGCATCAGAGATCACTGTGATGTAAACAATTTACAACATTTCAATCTCTTACATCCTATTCAAAGATTTACCTGCAAGGTATATACATGTTATGTTATTGTTAATCATATGAAGAGGTAGTGTCATTAGGGTATCAATATACTACTTAAAATGATACATCAAATCACTATTCAAATTTTAGAAATAAGAAATTTTGTTATATTCACTCCCCGTTTTGCGAGCTTCAACTTTTTATAATTGCATGTACATGTCGGTCTCAAATTGATGGCGTAGCTAAGCATATCACGGGGTGGTGACGTAGTGCGATACTCAAACTACTTTAAATACAAATATTCCATATGCATGGTTTTATTTGAAATACTTCAATTTGTAATTATATTGTACAATGCCATTAAAAATGTATACGATAAATGTTGCACCCTTTACAAATACCGTTGTTTTACATTTACTGACAGCCATTGTTGATTCTCTATTTATCGTAACGGTTCTATTTTAAAGACCAAAACCGTGTTTCTTTTATTTTTTGAAAGAGCAAATAAATTTTTAAGAACTTAAATCGTGAGTTTTCTAGCTGCTTCATACTGGCCGGCTTGTCAGGAGAATAATTGGTAATGCAAAAAAAGAATACATAAACTCCCAAGGGCGATCTTAACAATTATGAACATCATGACAATAAATCATGAAGTTTTATCTTTCACAAAAACATAAGAATTATGAATAATAAATGATAAACAGATCTTTCAGATATCGTTTGAGAGTCACGATATAGCTGATAAACTGTACATTGGTCCACATTTTAGAGAGGTGTTAATGCATAATGGATCATTTTTATTCACAACAAAGAAAACGTTATATCGGTGAATTAAAATTTGATCGGCAAATCGTGATGTTTGAGCGCTTTTTTCTGGAGGCATTTTTTTGTCATTTGTATTTTATGTGGAATCAATAATCAATTTTCAATATTAATCTTCATATATCATGTTTAAAATATGTTTCTGAAGCATTGTTATTTTCAAATTTATAGGTCTATTTGTCATTAAAAAAAATTTGCAATTTGCTTCTTGATAAACAACACTTTTTTCATTTTTAGGAATATCTCATAGTTATTAATTTAACAAACGAAGTACGCAACATATGGTTTAATGCAGTGTTTTAGAAACACCAAATAACACATGTACAATGAAAAGGGTTTTTTTCCAGAAATCGTTGGACATCGAAGGTTTCAAATAAAAAGTTTCCATTTACACGAAAGTAGTCCTAAATTTTGACTTTTGTTGCATTTTATTATATTTTTAAATAATTCATTTGATATTTAAGTAAAATAAAAGAATAATGATATTATAGTGGCATATTTCTGCCATCCACATAATTTTGGGTCAAAATAGCATATCACGTTAAGTCAAGATAACTATCTCGTCAAGTCGAGATAACTTTCTTGTTTCTCGATCAAGACCGATTTTTTGTTGGGATAGCTATCTCGATAATTTATCTGGTATCTTGACTAAAATTCGTGGCATTTGCAAATACTGCCGTTCACAAAACAAGATATAAAGTTATAAACATATAATTGAGAATAGAAGTTTGGAACTCATTACCCAGGACTCTTTTAATCTGCATAGAGGTCCGAAGTCTCCATATCTGATCAATTGTACTGGTATATAACTGTATATAATGTGTAAACTGCATATGGATTATTTTTACTTCATATAAAATTTATATAAAATTTATATAGTTCAAGCACTTGTTAATATAATATTTAACACGGATGAATGCTCCCTTATCTAATGTTTTCTCTGGATATTCTCATGTTAAATTTAAATCTAAAATTAAATTTGAACTGATTGCATGGTTATGATGCCCACTAACTCCTCTACCTTCATTGTGAAATTCATGGCCCCTGGGTCACCTCTGTCAACTCTCATGGATTGTTATATTTAGTATTGGTACCTGAGACAGTCCTTGTTGTATAAAGAGTTTTAAGGAATTGTGGATTTAAATATTTAGTGCCCATGGGCCACATCACTCACCTGAGCAACAACAGCATTATATATTAATATCGGCTTTATTAAAAATTGGTTAAATATGATGACAATTAATAGTTCTGATTTGATTACTGAGATAAGAACACATACTGAAAAACATTTTTATTAAATCAAAGCATATTTCATTGAACTTTAATCTGTCTTAAGTGTAAATAAAAAATAGTGTGTTTTAGTTTTATTTCTATTAACAACAGGCATCAATTTAATAGGGAGACTGCTTGTATGATCATGTGGCGTAAGAAACCAGACCAGATAAGTTATTCTTTGCTTACTTTTTTAATGAAGACAGATGAAGAGTTTCAGAGTCGACTTAGTCTTTGTAGCATAACGTGTAGAGTGCGATGGTTTTACAGATTTTAGCTTTAAATTTTTTTTTAACTAAGACGAATTATATAAATCCCTCCTAAATTTAACAAATTCAGTTTCTGTGTTGTTTCAGAGGTCTAACATCATGAACATTTTGTGTTTACACCGTACCAAGATGGGTACCTTTCAGTTGTTTCCATGAATGAGGCTATGCGGTTTTTTTAAAAGATCAAGACGGTCCCTGAGGACTTTGGTTATTCAAATTTGTTGTTATTTCACATAAGCCATTTTCTGTTGTTTTGTTCTGGGTTTGATTTATTTCCAAATAAGTCGAATAGTTAAATCCAAGTCATCGATCTTGGAAAGAGCTTTCTGGTTGGATAATATTTCGAACAAATTTCATGTTAATGGCAGTTTTATAGTGTAGTTCTGTACTTTGACTATGTACGAGGGTTCGATTCCCTCCCTAGGCATAACTGAAGCTGGTGCAAAGTTGGCAGATAGCCTAGTGGCCCCGCATAGTCAGAACTGCACAAATGTATTTATATACTGGTGTGGAAATTAATATTCGACCAACATAAAATAGTGTAGAAAGTGAAAGAAGTTTTCTGAAGAGTTGTACAAAAATTAAGCAGGGTTTACTTAGTAAAAATCATACATTCTCCAAGCGTTCTAGGCAGTTTAAAAATCAAATCAAAGTTCCGTGTTACAATATTACATGTATGTATTAGGTGCTGGCACGATAAAAGAATTGTGCGGAGTTGAGGGACTCAGTGATTATTTTAAAGCATATTCACATTAATTTTTAAACAAGTTTTGTTTTCATTCTATCGGTCACTTGATCACTCATTAGAAAAACAAACTCATTGCTGTGCTCCCCCCACCCTCAGTGCTCGAGCTGATATTTTTTTTCAAAATGTATCGAAAATCAATTTTTGGTGATTCCTTATGTGTAAAAGATCCTCCTAATGTGTTTCACTTTGCAATCTGTTTGTGTATTCGGCCAGTCTGTCCCGTGAGACTGAAAATCTCGTGTCGCTTTAGTGCACACAGCCCCGGACACAGATAGCCCTAGGTGATTTATGGCTGCAGATCATCAATTGTTATGTAATTGAAATACACTTGTAAGAGTGCTTTCACTCTAGTGGGCAGTTGTTGAATATAAGTTTAAAATTTTAAGGCAAAGATCTTAAATAATAATTTTTTTTAATTTTGTTATAATGTTTAGAAGTTATGGAATACGTTGTGCAATGCAGTCGGTCGCCATAGAAATCATCAGAGTACTGCAAGTGTCAACAGTTTTTTAAATTCTTTGAAAGATCTTGGAACATATTTAACTTGACTAACATACTAGCGACACAGTTGATTCCCCAAAATATATGCACTTCTCAAAGTTACAATTAAGGGACATAGGAATGTGTTCTTCAAGGTTTTTTATTTATTGTTATATGCACATTGATACCTCAGGCTGTAAAAAAAACTTTTATTGAAGGCGTGTAGTAGGAAGTTGTAATGCAACTAAATCGACTTAAATGGGGAGGAAAGCCTAGAACATATTTATATTTTAAAAAGTGGTTTAAATTATCACATGTGGTCATGATGAAATCGTATTTACTGGAGGCTGACATTATGTAGAACCCTTTTGTATTAAAAACAAGAACAAAAAAAAACTAATTTTTTGACGTCACATCATCTATTGCGGTTTGGTTTACATATACAATGTACACAGTGCTCTGAATAAGAATAAAACGCTGGTTTATGCCCTTTCTGTTACTCAAGTAAACGACTTAAAAAAATATAATTTTTAGATTCACACGCCAAACTAAAGAAAACATGTATGCATAAATATATGCATTTTTATTAAATAAATGACAGCTGTTAATCTGCTGTCATTCAAAGTTGAAAATGACCTCGTATAAATTATTATTCCACGTCAGGTTCTTCGCTTGTTGAATAAGTATGTTATAATTGTAATCGGGATGTTTAAAATACATTCTCTACGTCGGAATGACCATGTCGGAATAGCGTCGGCAGACAATTTCTACGATACTTGGTATCCGTTTCCACAACTACGCGGAGATTCCTCCGACACTATCCTCCGCTTTTAGATTTCAACGAACATGCTCCTTTGACGTTGGTTTGTAATTAAAGAGGTTCGATCCTCTGATTTTGGGTAGCCATTTTGGGTCACCTCTAGTCTGGAAATTCTGTGTTATATATTAATTCTACTTGTAAATTCCTATTTTACAATGCCAAATAAACTATTTTGAATAAAACAGTTAAGGGAAAATTTCGTATTTACAGAGTTAAGTAAGGGATTATATTTTGTGGCGGAAGGTTTTTAAGAAGAAAATTAACATTTTTCATAACTCAGTTGTTTTAGAGTACTGTAATTTTAGCTTCCTTATTTTCAGTGCAGACCAAATTTCCAGCTAGTTTATGCATTGGATTATCTTCTTGTTTCAAAAAACACATTTTAACAATATTTCAATATTTCTATCGACATATATTGGCATATTTAACTAATATTTCATAAAAGTCAAGAAAAAATGAACTCCAATTTTTGCCTAAAATTAGCTTATTTCATGCTATATCTCAAAATTTACATCATAGACCCATACTTTTGGTTTTATTTTCTGAATTTGTAAGATATTTTTGACAAGTCTATAAAAATTTGAGAAAAAGTTTGAGACTTTTAAATAATTTTATTGCATGTTGAATTGTTAATGGATACAAACAGCGTTTTATCAGTGCAAAAAGGTCAAAATATCAATTAGGTGAAATAATTGCAAACTTTTTCTTTATGATTATTTTAATTTTATTAATTTTAAATAATATAAATTTGTATTTGATGTCATGGTTTATTCCGATTAAAAGTTATTGAGGAAAAAGCGATTTATGTGCAATTTGCACTTTCAGTGCAGAAAGGTCATATTAAATACACTGTAGCACCGAAAGGAGCATATAGACCCCAAAATTTTGTTTTGAATTTTGGTTTAGCTATGTATGTAGATTTTTTAAAAATACTTCAGAAAAAAACTTAGAGACTTATGATTGCAGGATCCAACCTCCTTAAGGAATAAGGAATCATTTTTTGAGTATTATGAGGTGATAATTTCGGTCGGGGCGTGGTCAAATCCAATAAAGCCCGAAGGGCTTTATGATAGATTTGACCACGCTCCGACCGAAATTATCACCTCATAATATTCAAAGAATGATTCCTTATTACTTATATTTATATTATTTCCAATTTGTACACTTTAAAACATTATTTTAAAACCACTATTTTTTCATGTAGCACATGGTATGTATTACTGCGCGGCGCAGCCAATAACGTTTCTCGGTTATTCTATAAGACATAAGGTAGATTTTGTGTCACTCATGTTTTATGAAGTTATTGGGTTTTAGGGTTCAAAATTGATTCGTAATGTTATCACAGACAAAGACAGTTGTAAATGTAAATATTTTAGTGTAAAGTCAAAGGTAAAAGAACGATCTCAAATCCATATTGTTTAAAATTTCCAGAACTTGTCATTTAGAGCGAATATCACGATGTGCTAATACTCAGATGGTGTGACGTCGGAGTTCAATGGCAGCTCCCGAGTCCATAAATGTTTGTTTCATAATATAAAAAGTGAATTTTTTTCTCTCTAACTTAGAATTGTAGAAATCCTGTATCTTTACTTAGAAATTATTTAGTGATACAAATGGACACATGTCAATGAGGAGAGTGCAAATGTACAGCGCTATAGCAAAAGTATTCGCGATTTTTCAAAATGGCGGCCGTAAACAAGGACGCGCTTCAAAAAATAAAACTATTAAAAAGTATGTAAAACTGACTTACTTTTCTCAATATTTCGTAATATGACCTTTGGATCTTATAACAGCTTGGATCCGACGGGGAATTGATAGGTACAGGTTTTTAACGTACTCAGGGGCGATGTTTTGCCAAATGTCAAGTATAACATTAAAAAGTTCATCTTGGTTAGTAATGTCTCTGGCCATGTTTTGGAGTGAGCGCTTTATTTTCAACCAAATGTTTTCAATAATATTAATGTCCGGGGACTGTGCCGGCCATGTGATGGAAGGAATGTTGTTATTTACCTTATATTCACAAGTAATCCTGGCTCTGTGAACGGGTGCATTGTCATCTTGGAAAAGGTAAGGTTTATCAGAAAAATGCCTCGCTATAACTGGCCACAAGTGTTCGTCGAGTATGTCAAATGAATATACTTTTGAGCAGTTATGTTGCCATCAACAAGACACAAAGTCCCAACACCATCATAAGTTATGCATCCCCACACCATAACTGCAACTCGACGCTTATGAGGGGGGCACATGCACTGAGGTAGATACGCCTCGGTTGCCTTTCTCCAGACATAAACTCTGTGATTTTCACCAATAACAACTTGACTTTCGTCAGAAAATATTACTTTGTTCCAATGCTGTTCCACTGTTAATCGTCGTTTCTCTAAACACCAAGATAATCGCTTTTTTCGGTTCACTTCACGAACAACCATGCGTTTTCGCACAACTTTTCGTTTATATCCCTGTTCTTTGAGAAATCTCTGGACTGTACATTTATGGACAGTTTCTGTACGATGTTTTCCTTCGTTAAAATCCAGTGTAATGTCATTTAAGGTCCTGTACCTGTTACTCTTGACCGCACGCATTATCTAGTTTTCATCTCTGTGTGACAACTTTCGAGGTCTACCAACTCGAGGTAAATTTTCCACACTTCCCCGTTTAAAAGCGAGCGCAGCTCGCCGGCGCGCAGCGCCGGCGCGAAGCGAGCTCTAACGGCAAGGCGTGTGTGAATAGAAAATTCGGACCAGTTGCACATTCATTCAACGGATTTTTTTGGCGTCAGTAAATCGGACCAGTAATGCATTGTTTTAATCGTCCCAGTAGTTCCCTGTAATCATGGCAATTTTTATCACTTCACACTCTCACGAGAATCAGCAAGACAATCAAAACAATAACGATGTATACGACATACAGTTACCTCTAAAGTTCACCTCAGTGCACTCTCAATCAAAAAAAAAATAAATAATCGAGTGACGTCACAAAGGTTTGCACATTGATCCGATAGATTTTTTCGGCGTCAGTAAATTTGGACCCACAATTCATAGTACCAATGGTTTCCAAGTCCTCACGTTCTCGCGAGAATCAAAGTAAAACTTTTGAGAAGCATATAAGATGTGTAATTTTAAGAACATCATGCTTTTTAAGTAAATAAAACAGTATACTTCGCTTACTTTTATTTTTCAGGGGAGTTTTAAAGAGTCAGACGACACATAAACGTGAACTTTGACGTCACAATAAGGGGAAATTACTCTAACTGAAGTTATTGTAAATCTGCTGAAATTACCAAAATCCTCTCAAAATCTTGCAAAGCTAAAGAATGAGGACATTTCTTCAGATATAGGAAACAGCTGTAACTTGCACTCATTTGGATGAATGCTCACATTTATTTTATTCACTATAATTACGGTAATTTCCAGGAACGTACACGTAGCATCGTTTTTTTTTAAAAGGGGGGGGGGTAGATGACAGCCTCATCCCAAAAATCTTTACAAGCAAAAAGAAAAAAGGATAATTCTGAAAATTCTAATCCTTCAGCTCTTTAGCAGTTCAATGGTTTCTTGTTTTTCACTTCCATGGGGGGAGGCAACTCCATGTTCCTTTAATATGATAAGCAAATATATGCGTAAATTTAAACAATTCAAAAATTAATAAGAAAAGATGCCGACTGCAAAAAAGGGGATGAACTGACGTTACAATTACTTTAAAAGAGGAGATACAGTGCAATGAACATTTATATTAAAATCTTTATTATTCAACAACATTGTATCTGAGATTAAACTATTGTTCTACTTATAAATAAATAAATAACAAATCTTATAACATATGAAATCAAATAAACTATGGATAATGGAAATTTACTGAAAAATAGGTATGTTTTATTTTATTTTGCAATCAAATTTATTTACGTTGTTAATTTTATTTTTATTGATTTATCATAATTCATTGTTTGATCACATGCTTCGCTCGCCCCAACGGTCGCACCGTAAAACATATTATACTTATTCCAAACAGATCGAACGGTAGATTCACTAATATTCAACAGCCGAACAATTTCACAAGTTTTGTGATTTTCAAGATTAGATTTTTAACCTCATTGGTAAGTTCACCAGATTTTCGATCCATTGTTATACTCCGTATGTTTACGATCACAAAGCAAGGTGCAGACGACAGTAAATACAAAATAACGTCACTTCCTACATAAAGATAACTCAGTAAAAAAATGAACGTATAACTCTAACTTTTCGTAGAGTTATCGCTCTTTTCCCGATCAAGACGCACTAAGTAGGCCGACGTCATTTTGAAAAATCGCGAATACTTTTGCTATAACGCTGTACATACAAAAAGTCAATACATGTATCTTTAAAAATTTCAAAATATTATAACTAAAACATGTATAATTATGTTTATGTATATGTGATATGATAGAAATAATTGTAAACCACGCAGCACTGTTAAGGCTTACTATGAAAATATCAACGGATTTAAACGTTCATAAAACGATGCATCTATTTTTACAAAATATTTATGTAATGTTATTTTATCATGATATAAATTTTATACTAAAATAAACAGCATAGTAAACGCCACTTTGTATGACACTTAGTGTGGTCCTCTGAATGGACAGTCACGTGATATGTGTTGATGATTCTCCTGAATGGAGGTCATAAACAAATTTCAATATTACAAGGGCATGCCCTTATTTGAATTAAATATTTAAATGATTATCAAATTCTACTTATCTAGTAAATTCTGAAAAGTGCTGCTGCTTTGTATAGAGTTCATCTTTTATTAGAATAAATATCAAATAAATGAGCTCCGGCTGATATTTAAATGACCTTCGCTTAATATTTTACGTATTTATTAATTCATTCTATAGATTTCATCGAAGCAGCAGCACTTTTTAATAAATTAAACATTCTCTTAATTTATATCCAAAAGATCGTAATAATCTGTTAAGTGTATGCACTTGTAAAAAGCGGATTTACATAGGCTTCCCGATGTCAAACACATCGAACTTGTACATTAAACACTCTAGAAAAGAAATAATACACGCTTTAAATATGAATACATACTGGATTAAAACAAGGATAATAAATAGGATTTAATGGTATAATAATTGTTTTAAGATTATGCTCCGTTCATTTATAAAATGCATTTTCCCATGTTGAAAAATTGATTGATCCGCCTCTCACATAATATGCATCAAAATTTACAGTATGACGTCACATCGAGAAGTGCATCGCGATCAGTCAGTTGTTTATATTTAACGTTGTTGGACTTATTTGACTACAAAGTTGCACGCAGAGGTAATTTTTAATGTAGTTTAATGTGGTCGTGCCCATAACAATCGGGAATTACTTTATTTTTGAGCATTTTTGATGACTTGTTGCTTTGTGTGATGTCATAGTTAACATTTCCCGTACTTTCTGGTCGGTGCGACCACAAAGTAGACCTTAACAGTGCTGCGCAGAGGTCTCTCGTCGTGTTGCACTAAAGTGGCAAAAAGGATTTTTTTTTTTTTTTAATTTTTTTATTTTGTCATTTTCAATTCACAATTGCATATAAACATGTCATTGGTATAGTAGCATATCATATAAATACATATCTTTATACTTCATTGAGATAAGTAAGTGTCTTATATATAAATATATATACATATATGTGTGTATATACAATTAGTGAAAGTTATAGGGGAGAGAGTAAAGAAAGAAAGATTGATAGCATTATGTACAGAAAAATTGTATTGGAGCACTTAGACAAGTAGAGTTGTAAATCAATTGACATACATGAGTTTATCAAAGTCAATTTTTCATTGAAAATTTCATCAGTCAAAGTAGATCACAAATTTTTTTCAAGTGTTTTTCATACTGAGTGAAATTACAATTTTTTAAAAGTAAATATTTTTCAATAAGTAATCTATCGGTTATTAAGGTAAACAATGCACTCATATCCAATTTGGGTACAGTTTTATATTTACATGCAAAAATAAACTGTTTCACAACAAGTGTCAATAAGTTATGAACTTTGTAAACATTATTGTTGTTAAATTTACCGAATAATACACCTATTTTATCAAAAGCTATTGGAAAATTAAACCTTAATAGAAACATTTCTTCAACTGCACACCATATCTCTTTAACCTTAGGACAATCATAAAAAAGATGCTCAATGGTTTCAACATCTACCTTACAAAATGTACAAAGCTGATTGTCCTTTATTTTTAATTTCGTTAAAAAGTAGTTTGTTGCAATTATTCTGTGTAATATTTGAAATTGTAACCAGTGGTATTTAGATTCCTTTGTAGTTTTAAATGGGAGCTCAAAAATTTTACCCCAATCTGATTCATTAAATCTATAACCTTCTTCATGCCATTTATAAACTGCTTTGATTGTTTCTTTCCTTTTACTTATTAAAATATTATACATATCTCTACAACCTTTGTTTGATTTCTTGAAAATTGCAATTGTATTTGGTATATGTGCTTGTATTTTAATTCTTGCCTCTTTAATATTATAAGGACCAATCCTAGCTAACACAGCCTTTTTAAGTCCAGCATATTCTAAAAAGTTTGTATTTACATGTAAATTATTAAGGGATTCAAGACTAATGAAATTGCCTTCTGCATCAAAAAGATCAATTATAAATATAAAGCCTGCATTAAAATAACTTTTTAAGAAAACTGAATTATTTTCAACTCTAATATGTGGGTTATACCATATGTGTTCACTATGAATGTTTTCATTTTTAAGGGCTAAAATGTCTATTATCTTCTGCCAGCTATAAAATACTTCTTTCCAAAAACAATTGTGCATTATATTACCAAGTCTGGATAGGAAATCTGTTCCTCTTAGCCATAAATTGTTCACTGTTATATTTAAACTTGTCTCTAACAAATTAACCCATATAGATTTTGAATGAGTTAGTCTCCTTATCCAGCTTGACTTCAAGGCCAGAATAAAGTCATTATAATCTATCATTTTAAGACCGCCAGATCTATAGTCTTGTATAATAGTTTGTTTATTTACTTTATGTATTTTGCTTCCCCAAAGATAAACATATAATTCTCTCTCAAAGTTTTCTAAGAAGTCTTTACTTGGATTTGGTAATGTAAGTACCAAATGATTCATTTTTGGAATTATAAGTGATTTAATGACAGTTAATCTTCCTAATATTGTTAATTTACGTAGTTTCCACTGCTTTATTAGTTTTTTTATATCGTCTAGTTTTACATTGTAATTTAAGTTTATCATATCATCTAAGTTTACCGAAAATTTTATCCCTAGCAGGTCAAAGTTTGTATTGTTCCAATCAAGTTTCCATCTCGAGTGATGAAAAGTTTCTTTTGAGAATTTTTTACTTCCTATCCACACCATCTTTGTCTTAGAAAAGTTTATATTTAGTCCTGATATATCAGCAAAAAAATCTAGTTCTCTAAGAATACCGTCTAATGTTTCTGGTGATCCATTTGTAAATAAAGATGTGTCATCTGCATATTGTGAAATTTTGTATTCAGTATCTCCTATTTTTATGCCTTTAATATCTTTATTATTTCTAATTATTGTCCCTAATATTTCTGCACAAAGCAAGAATAAGTAGGGTGATATTGGGTCACCCTGTCTGCACCCTCTCTGTGGGTAAAAGTAGTCCGATATTATACCATTTTGAATAATACATGTTTTTATACCATTATAAAAGGTCTGTATCCAATCTTTTATTGAATTTCCAAAATTAAATAAGTCAAGTGTATGAAAAACAAATTCCCATGATATAGAATCAAAGGCCTTTTCAAAGTCAATTAACATAAGTAAACCTGGAATATTGTTTCTTTCGGTATAGTTCATTAGATCATATACTAATCTGATATTTTCACCTATAAATCTGCCTTTAAGGAATCCAGTTTGATCTCTGCTAATTAATTTATCCATGTATAACTTTAACCTATTAGCAATACAGCCTGAAGCAATTTTATAAATAACATTCAAAAGGCATATTGGTCTCCAATTTTTTAGATACTGTTTAGCTTTACCACTTTTCGGAATGCATGTTATTATACCTAATTTGTTGGGTTCTGAAAAATGCTTAACTTGTTTTGCAAAGTTAATGGCTCGTGTAATAAATGAACCCAGGTCATGCCAGAAAAATTTGAAGAATTCACAAGTAAAACCATCAGGACCTGGGCTTTTTTCATTTTTCATATTTTTCAGAAAGGATAAAACTTCATATTTTGTTATGGGCCCTTCAAGACTATTTGACTCATTTTCACTTAATTTTGGCAAGTTACAGGCATTTAGTTTGTCATGAATGTCCCTTAAATCAACATATTGCTCTCTTTTTTGGTATAAATTCTGGTAAAAGCATTTCGTTTCATTTAATATTTCAAATTGATCATATAGTATAAATCCATCATTTTTAACAAGTTTTGGTATTTGCTTATTGATATAATTTCTAGATTCTAGTGTAAGGAAATATTTACTAGGCTTTTCTCCTTCATCAATCCACTTTACTTTTGATCGTATACATTGGCCTTGAAACTTTTTTTTTCTTATATTTTCTAGCTCTTTCATTTTAATACTATATTCATTTATATTCTGGTCTGTTAAATTTAGCTCGAAGTTAAGTATATCATTTTCCAATTGTTTTTCTTTTTTATTTATTTGTTTTTTCTTAAATGCTGCAAAAGATATTGATTTACCTCTAATTTCTGTGAGCAGAATATCAAGGAAGGTTTGATCAGTAATTGTAAATTGGATAAGCTCATTGTCTATATTTGGAACATTTTCTCTCTTATATATGGGGCATGCATACTGAAGCTTCACTTTGTTAATTTCTTCCTTGATTAAAGTAACATAATCCTTATCTGTTAATAAAGAATTATTAAATTTCCAAAAACCTTTGCCTTTTTTAAAATCACTAGTTTTACAAGATAATATGACTGGTGAATGGTCCGAACGGTAACTGTTTTCAGACTTGACTGATAATATCTTGGGTAGCAATGATTCTGATATTAAAAAAAAATCAAGCCTAGCTTGTTTAATGGGGTTTCTTCTTCTCCAAGTAAACATTCTAGAATCTGGGTAATTCTCCCTAAAAACATCTTTTAAGTTTAATGTATTTATTAGATTATCAACTTCTTGTCTAGATTTAGGGTTATTATGATGTAGGTAGTTCACTGAATAAAAAGGATTTTTGATCCAGTGGGAGTTGTGCCCCCATCCCCGCAAAATTTTTCTGAAATTTACATTTTTAAAATTAAATTTTGGGGTATAGACCCACCCCACCTCACACACACTTTTTAGATGAGCGATTAAGGCAAAACAATTATTGGCATATTTAAAACGAATTCCTATCCAAAAAAAATAGAAGTTTAAGCTGCCTCACAGCCCCTACTACCACCGCGGATTACGAGTTTTTAGATTTGAGAATTTATTCTTTTATTTGCTTGTCAAGAATTCGGATAAATATGCTCATTCTTTCAAAAACGATGCTGAGTGCCTGCATGGCAAAACATTATACGGAGAGTTATACCTATCATTGATCACCTCTCGTATATTAGTAGCGCGCCCTTAGGTGGAAAAAGGCGTTATCGTTTATTTACAATTGGTGTTATTTTCAATTGTTTAATTTTAACACTGCACTTTACATAAACTATTACATGTCTTAGCGGTAGAGGTGTAAGTATGAGTACAGGGAATCGAAATCTTTATGAAACATAACACTTTTTCCATGCATCAGCGCAGTGGATTTTGTGTTGATTACACTATGATATAGACTTAGTTTGTATCCTTTCATCAGCTGTACATAAACGTATTTATCGTTTTGATCTTCTGGTTCCCGGAATAATTAAATGCATGTATTTATAAGATGTGTGTTTTTAAGTTATCATAAATTGATAAAACCGTGAAGTAAGTTAAACGGAGAATTTGTCTGGTATGAAAATAATACTTTGAAAGTAAGCCTCGTTTTCGATTTTCTGAACTTACTATTATCATATTGACAGTCCAGTCTAATAAACTTTTTATTATTAAAAACCACCCTCTTCTTCTTACACTCGCTGATAGGTATCGATAAGCGGTCATCTTCCCATGACCTTTACATTTGCATACAATCTAAATATACCCAAACTTATCACAGACATGCCTTTATCTGTTTTATGAGAGGTGTAATTCTTCAATACTCTGTAGTCTGGAGGTTACATTAATGGATAGAAAATAGGTATGAATTAATTTTTTTATCTCCTTTTGAAGAGTTCAAATTGAATTTCTAAAGCCCTGATTGATCAGAAGTTATGGTCGTGTGAAGATGACCTCCTATCAGTACCTGTCAGACCCTGACAAGTTTAAGGAGAAGAGGGGGGGGGTGGTTTCATTAAGACTGATTGACAATCCTTTCTTGACTTTAAGCTGTAACGGAAGACCTCCCCGTTGCTTGCAACGAGCTCGGCTCTAGTTAATATGTGTTGTTGTTTTTATTATATATTTGAGCAAATAACTCGTTGCTTTTTCTACACGGAAAAACCTTATCCATCTTTATCCTACTTTTTTTTATTCTCAAAACGCCGCTTAAAATGGATTGTGGCGTCATCTTTAACAAATTGTTCATGTCATGACGTCATAGTTTAAATTGCACAAAAAGGAAAATATCTTAGTTTCTCCGAATAAAAAGAGCAAATGTATTGCGGAAAAGTGTTAATTAGGATGTGATAAAGGGTAAAATAAAGGGTGATGATACAGGGGATGTTATATAGGCGCGTATCTCAGTTCACATCAAGGGTGCAAAGCGTAGACAAGTAAAATGTTTCATAATGGACACTCATAATAACCATGTAGATATTTTTCCTTATCATTTAATAAATCCTCAGACATAGCATCAACAATCGCCAATCTAAATCAATATTAAGTATTTATCAGTTGAAGTTTCTAGATATAAATAAACTTAATGCCGCATTTGACCAATTAAGTGAGCGTCATACATGTGCGTTTCCGATAGTATAATTCATTTTAAACAATTTGCTTCAGTAATAGTTAAATGATGGCCCATTTTATTGAAGAGGAAACAAATAAAGGAGATTCAAGTGATGCGGGGGTACATCGACTATAGCAACCGATTGAAATATTGATTTTTATTTTTGAATGAACGTTTTCAAAAATTACGTAAAAATATTATTTTTTCCGTGAGAAAACAATAAATTACATATCTCATATTAATTTGATAGTCTCTATTTTTAAAAGAGGAGAGGAGGAATGAGGAGAATTTATGTACAGATCTCTGGTTTTTTTCCAAGTAGTTATAAGAAATTAATCTCACTGTTAATCGAGTTTATGATATCCTTTCACAAGAGCAAATATTGAGGAATATTGGTTGGTTTAAATCATTGGGCCAACATTAAAACCATGAATATACTGACATTGGGCCAACGTCTAACCCATGTTTTTTTCCGATATTCGGCCAACAAAATGATGACATCGGGCCAACGCTGGGCCAACATAAGCTTCCTATCCGAGTATGTGATAAAATGAAGTTACGGGGTAAATTAAAAAATCAGATCAGTTAAGTAAAAAAAAAAAGCTTCAAAAAGAAATTGAATATCTTATAAAATATATTTAAAAGGTTATGTCACATTTATTTAAACTAGTATTGAAGAAAAACGAAATCTGTCCATCCATCGTATTCCTTGGTTGTGATAAAACGGGTAGGATATACAAGTCAAAAGTTAAAAAACGGTCAACGTCTGTGGAATATAATTTCGGTAAAAAAAAAAAACACCACAAAACAGGCCGCTGATACTTTACCCTTTTCCATGTAGCTGTTTTGTTGAACTTCTCAAACAAATCTCGTTGCTACACTACCCCCTTTTTTTTTTAAAACACACGATGTATAGTTTATCAATGCAATTATATGTGTAATATAAAAACAATGTAGAAATAACTACCGCGCATTTAATTAGTGGTAATTAACTGTTCCTTTCACTCCTCTGTTCAATCAATGTAAAGATAAATCGATAAAATCTATTTGAATCAAAATTATCTGTTTTTAAAGTTTTCTGCTTATTAAATATTTATTTTAACAATTTCTAAGACTTATTGTTTGCTCATTAATCAATCAGCCGGAATGCGAAACACACAAGCCATATAAAATACAATTTCTACGGTCCAACTCATTATCATAAAATCGCGTAATACAAGTTGTTTACGGTGCAGACAAAACAATTTTTTTCTCATAAAACTTCATTATACAGTACAATGTATCTTTTCCTAATTTTTAGATGTCCGTTGATTTTATTCATTTTTCTTGTATTGAGTCATGGCAGTCTACAACCGGGCTTTTCTCAACTTCAGTGGGGTCAAAGACTAGACAGGAAAGTAATCCAATCCTTCGCAGAAGTCAGTTTCTTGGACTGTGTAATAGAATGTCTGGTAACACCACGGTGTAAATCTGTCAACTATTTCAAAGGGGCTAATTTCTGTGAATCCAATTACGAAAATAAGATGACAGCGGAAACTATGTACGTAGACAGCGCTGGATGGGTATACAGTGAAAAGGAGCACTGGCCTAATGTAAGTATGTAAGAATGTTCTTTTAGCCTGTCAATATGTTTTTGACATAACCGCTGGGCCCTGCACACTTAATTTTAATTTTAAGACTACTGTTATATCATATGCAACATTTATTTAACACTCAGATACAGCAATGATCGAAAAGCCATGTGTTTTAATGTTTAATTTGGTTTGATTTCTCTTGAAATATTCAACAAAAATGATTGTTTGCATAACAGTTTATTCTTTAAATGATTATTTTTTTAAAATAAGCTACGATGGTCGTCTCGGCTTAAAAAAAGCATTAGATCGACAAAATTATACTTACTCATGTCAGAAAATAAGCTCACTGATACTAATGTACAAACATATCATTTGTCTGAAAGAGAGAATCTTAATTTAACCTTAATACTACTGACGGTAAACGACAATAATAAAAAAGGACGTTTCATAAATGTAAGAAAACTTAAGCTGTTTTGAGAAGTAAGTGCAGAAAGGTATTTGTATATCTTTCGCGACTGTATTAAAGCAAACTAGATAATACATAGAGATTTCAGACTTTGGGTACTGTACGTCTCCATAACGTTATTTTTTTTTGTATGTGCTATTCTTGAGAAGATATATCAGTTACAAAATGTTAAACATTTCATAAAAAAATATTTGTTATTTTCTCATTAATCAATTTAAAAGAGTGACCCCTTGAAATGTTTTATGTTTATAAATATAACTGAAAATGAACCAACACAATCATGAAAAAGATTAAAACAATTGAAACATAAAATGTTGTTTCATACGAACCCAATTTGAAAATAATAAAATATTCATTAAACAGACAAACAAATATTTGCACATTTAGGAAAGGCCTCAAGCTTTAAATAAGTTATTTTGATTTTAATTCAAATGTTAGATCTTTATCATATTCATTGATTTTTTGATAGGACCTAGCTGGAGGTTGTGCAAACTCAAACTGTCAAATCAACGAGGCATGCAAACACAAGAAATATTCCAGAGACACACGTTTTGAATGTCTTTTGTCAGGTGAATTAATAAATTCATTAGTTTTATGCAAATTGATACAAACGAAAATCGGTATTACTGACATCATTTTATTTAATTTTTTAAATAAGCAAATGTGACACACATTTTGATATTAAGAAAAAAAGAAACTAGTGGGGCAATGCGCTTACTTTAATCAAAGTCTACACTGTTAACGATGATTTCGTTAACTATGCATGCATATATATTAAGTTTTAGGATGATTTTGTTATAATCTGTTAATTGATATGTACATATTTCACGTTATAGTTTATATTTTGTATGCATTCGTGCAACTTTTGTGTTCTTTTGATTTTCATTACAATATGGTAATAATTTGATTAATCTAATTGTTAACACTGATTTAAACCTAAATGTAATTTGCTTTTATTCATTAGATTGTGGAATACCCAATCGAACAGGAATAGATCTTAGTACAACGCACCGCGAAGACGCCATTGGTATACACAGAAGGATACACGCCTCGTGTTCTGATGGATACTTCCAGTTTGGTTCAGGACGACTGATATGTCAGTCAAACGGGGAGTGGAAATACGACATTGTCTGTGAAAAAGGTATAGATTAATAATACATAAGCCTTGAATAACGCACCAATATTTGCAAACACGTTTGAAATGAAATCATGTCATCATCTTTGTTTTTGTTGTTTTTAGCTCACCTGAGCTGTAAGCTCAAGTGAGCTTTTCTGATCACATTTTCTCTGTCGTCTGTCTGTCTGTCTGTCTGTCTGTCTGTATGTCCGTCCGTCTGTCTGTCCGTCCGTCCGTCTGTTTGTCTGTCCGTAAACTTTTCACATTTTCGACATCTTCTCAAGACCTACTGGGCCAATTTCAACAAAACTTGCCACAAAGCACCCTTAAGCACAGGGGATTCAAAGTTGTGAAAATTAAGAACCACGCTTTTTTTTCAAACTTGAAACTTGTGTGAAAGCATCCCCAGGTAGTGTAGATTCGAAGTTGTGAAAATCATGACCCCCAGGTGAAGGGTGGGACCACAATGACGGATTGGATTTTTTTACATAGGGATATATAGAGTAAATCTTTAAAAATCTTCTTCTCCGAAACCAATTCGCCAGGAAAGCTGAAACTTGTGTGGAAGCATCCTCAGGTAATGTACATTCAAAATTGTGAAAATCATGACCCCTGGGGTTAGGATGGGGCCACAATGGGGGTTCAAATTTTTACAAATTAGGATTTTATTGAGTAAATCTTTAAAAATCATCTTCATAGAAACTTATCAGCCGGGTGATTCTTTTAAATTGTGTAGACCTTGGCCCCTGGACAATTCTTGGGCCTCATAAGGGGTTCAGAGTGTGATGTAGGTTTATATCCTATATACATAAACAATTGTTTAGGATCTTTTTGAGAACTGCAATGCTCAACATGTTTGATGGCTATAAAATTATCCTGTCAGAAAAGGGACTAATGATAATAAGAATAAGAATATCCAAGGGGAAAAATTGATTTTTATTTATACAGGATCTACATGTATTATACAACATTGTCCAGATAGTTTGTATTATGATTCCATTTAGCTGATTTTATCACACCTCTTGTTCCCCAGGCGAGCGATGTGGCCCATGTTTTGTTTACTAAGACAAATTTAATTAAGACTAGATGATATCCCGCGCAAGCGTGGGGATTAACAACAATTCACATATTATATTATATTTACATATTATATTATAACACAATGCTTAATGTGTTGAACCAGGTTTTTTTGTTCATTTTTCTATGTATTGTGTCCGAAATTTTTCTTAATTCCTTTTCTTAAAATATTCTATAAAATTGAAATAAAAAAGCAACTGCGTGGCTGAAAATTTAGAGGAGATGACAGGGATGAAAATCTAAGCTGAAATGGAGTATATACACATGAACATATACATGGCCTTAATTCTTTTTGTTGCAGCTGACTGGAAAAAAAATAGACTATTATCTTATTTCAAACCAGGGTGTGGGTGTATTATAGTGCGTGGTATCTCTTTTTAGAACTTTGTTCTTTATGTCAAATTTTACTTATTATTGCCCAAAATAAGACATTTAGATAAAACACTGTCAACAAATTAATCTATAAGGTTTACTACCAATCTGTCGTGGTATAAAAAATATATATGTTATTTAAAAACGTGTACCCAATTTTCGCCATAGCGTTAATAAGTCAACCCCATTTTTTGGCATCCCGTTCTGTAAAGTTCTTTCCATCAAAAATAAAATCGCGTCTATTGGCCCATTTTATTTATTAACTTTTTTGTATTAACCAGATGTCCGATCTGCCCACAAAGCATGGTGACTCATCCTACATTCTCCAACATTACGTTAATTAGTCAAACCGCGTTCTTGGTTACCCCGTTCTGGAAAGTTCTATTCATCAAAACAAAAATCGCACATTCAAGAAACGAATTGGCTCATTTTATTTATTCAACATTTGTCAAATCTCCATTCTTATGTATACCCGAAATAGGTTCCCAGGATATGTATTCACTCTTGACATAATCATTCAATATTATTTCATTGTAAGTATATTTTTTGATGCAAACTCCGACCGACTTGGATCCGCCAAAGCGTGTCCACCACCTTACTCACATATTTGCTATTTCGGGCTGGTTTATCGAAAATGAAAGTAGGTTTTTAATTTATCTTATAATAATTACTTATCAGGTAAAATTCAATTATAGCTTACGGACATCAACTCACACATGTTGAAATGCCAACGGTGTGAGCAGTTACTCGGGTGCAGGCATTTCGAAGTTTATTGGCGAAATGCCTTAATTTATAAGTATAGATTTATCAATTGAGATGACATTTTCATCTTTGGAAGCGTTTAGAACACCTTTTTTTCTTCATATTTTATATTTGCAGTGCACTTTAACGCTATTTTCACTGATGAAGAATTGATTGTTATACAGTAATGTATTGAAACCAGATGCGATTTTCATTTATTAGGTTGGGTTCAGTATGAGAATCATATCTATCGCCTGTACACGGAGCCGAAGAATTGGGAGAGTGCAAAGGTAAAAAACAATTAGTAGCTTATTTATCAGATAAATTAATCAAATATTTAATAAAAGCATGTTGCATTGGAAATGCAAATATCCATGTTTTTAGGGCTACTGTGAATCAATAGATGCTCATCTGGTAGAGATCGAATCGTCGGAAGAAAACACTTGGATCTATGATAAAATCCTTCTCACGAGAATGGGTAAGTCTTCTTTTGAAAAGTCAAATACTCCAAGATATATACAATGCACAAAAGTTTTATTGATATAAGAACGACCTCGGAAGGGATTGTACAGGACTTTATAATAATCTTTAGTAAACTTAAATGATTAAAAAAACCCTGAAATACTATTAAGAGCAGGGATATTTAAGAACATATGTTTTAAACAAAAGATAGATCTATTCACTTTATTTGAAAATAAATAGTGCGTTCTAGTTTTCAACTTGAACACCTTTTACTTTGCTTTGCCGTTTCGTTAATTGCTTACATGTTCAAATCTAAAAAAAAAAAAACCCAAAAAACAAACCAACAAACAAAAAATAATAATAATAAATGCTTGAAAAATAGCAAACAAAAGTACATGTATTTGAATACAAATTCGTGCATTCTAATTTTTGACCTGATACGTTTTTTTACTTTAGTTTGTCTATTCATCAAATGCTTATCTTTTCAAATCTTAAATAATAATTTTAAACATTAATCTATATTAAAAAAAATTGATAAATAGCAAACACAAGTTGTAAGTACAATACTTAAGTGAGATTGTCAGTATTTGTTCAGCAACGAACAATAAAAATATAAATGCCGTTGATACTTGTGTAGCTATGAAACCAACTTGAAGGACGTTGTTTACTCAGGGTTTAATTTGAGTTCTCAGATTCAAATTGTTATAAAATTCATAAAGTTCAATGTCATTAGTAAAATTTGTTATAAACACAAGAAGTTTTTATGAAATGAATTATTATTGACAAAAAATTCGATATTTTAACTATATTTTGGAATTAGGCTCAAACAAAGTTGGAATTTTAGCAAAACAGAGGAATTTTGGATTAAATGACTCAGATTATGTTTTTCACTGATTTATTTTTAGTAGTACTTTAATACTCAAAGTTAAGATTTTATTTGTTAAACAACATAATTTTGCATATTTTCTGATGGTTTTATCTCACCTTTTCATTTAAATAATTGTATGGCACACACTACAAAAATATTGAAAAATGCTTAAAAACGATAAAGACATTATATCTTAAAATTTTGATCATTGACCTCATATTAATTTTATGCCAGCAGAGTAGAGTCAACATACTATAAATGTTTTAGTATTATCATCATTCAGTTTTTTTGTTAAATTTAATAAAAAAAAGGGTATATTTGATAACTGATAGAGGAAATTCGGACTACAATATTTAAAAACATTTATTAATTTGAATTATTTTCACAATTAAGAAAATCTCAATTATAGTGTAAAGTTTTTAGGAATTTTTCTTAAATTTTCAAAAAATATTCAATGACCAATAACTAAAAAACTGGGTAATTGACCTATACAGTTTTTTGAAAGAGAAAAATAACACTACTATTTAAGGTCTATAACACACAATAGATAGTTTTTCATTATCATCAGTGGATTTTTTTTTTTCATTCTGAGTAAACGTATACCTTAAATGTCCTCAGCATTTTAAAAGAGATAATCAATAAACTGGTAGAATTAAAAAAGTACATGTATGTCAACACTGAGTACCAATGCTTGTGTACCTGTTTTGTAGATTATTGTTCAGACAATATCTATTACTGTACAGCGTGGACTGGTGGAGCAAGGAGCACGGAGTCACAATTTATCTGGAGTACAATTGGAAATGTAATCACTTTCACACAATGGTCATGGACTAACCCAAATAACATGAATGGCAACCAAGACTGTATCGAAATGTTTGCCGCTTCCGGGGAGTGGAATGATAGGTCATGTGATTACAACACTAATTTCATATGTGAAAAAAACTTAAACTGATGTGGATATACAGATGACATACAAGAACATAATACATGTGGTTCTAATTTTAGTCATAGATCAGTCATATGTTGAAAATAAATCAATAAAACTATAACATATACTTAAGCTGTATATTTTAATAACTGTTAACATCCCGTTATATATAAGCGATTACTTTCAATAGAAAAGAGAAGCGGAGGTGATTGACCTTTAACTTTTTTGTGTATATTACTTTTTTATAAATTATCAATTAAGGTCATATCTATTTTCATGCTGTGATAAAAAAGAACAACGCGTTTTAATTTTGATCAAAGCACTCAGTGTGTGCAAGCTTAATACAAGAAGTTATTGTTGTTTATAGAAATCATCATTGTTGTAAATTTGTTGCATAGATTCACTTACGTTTTGAGCACCTAAAAACTTCATTCATTTTTGGTAACATGAAATTGCTTGATATAATTAAACTAAAAATATTCAACATTCTATGCATTGTCTGTTGTCTCAGGGGAAAAACAGTGTATGTTTAAGTGTCAACTAAATTATTTTTTAATCTAAAGAAACTATTTTTCGTTTAATTCTTTGATTCAACGTCCATTAAACACCCGGTTTTGCTTATATAAGGTATTGGTTATTGTATTAAAAGGCTTATCTTTTGTAGAAATAAAGCTTATTTTTCACAAGGTGTTTTATCTTTTTAATTTAACCATTGACAATTATCACTATTTCATGTTTTATTAATCTTGAACATCGTGGTGTTTCGCTCTTTTTCGAAATTATTCAACCATTTCATTTGTTTAAATTTGGGTTTTTTTTAAGTAAAGAATACGAACGTACTATTCAATTTTATCATTTGAAGTAATTAACAATCCGATGACTTACTATTCAATAATAGTTTATTTCCAAAACCGTTCACATATGTTACTATGTTTAGTCATTTATGTCAACGTGCATATATGATTTAACACATTTAATTACTGTGGAATTATTATTGTTCAATGGGGATGACTGTTCGTTGCTTTCGTGTGTAACCCTTGCCGAGGGTTTACCCACGAAAGCAACCAACATTTTTTTGCCAAATTCTTTTTCCACACAAACCTATTATACAATGTTTAAAATGTATTGAAACTATCCCGATTATACTACCGAAAAAATATGTTCCGTTCCCAAGAACCAGAAAAATTTTGGCATTCCACGAACATTGACTTCTACGACTAAAAATGATTCCACAGTAGGTTGCATTATAAATGGGTTGCGGGGTTATGCTGCGACAAGGTGGTGGTGGATATGGCATACTACAAGCAAGTCAGATGATAATAAAACAAGGCAAGCACTATCTTGGATCTCCACGGAAAAATGCAATAGTGGCAGGTCAAGAAACACCTGCTGGAAAGATTTGGAGATGAACATTTGGCGAATGGGCAAAAACTGGAAAGCATGGAGAAGTATTGTAACCGGCTTATGCCCAAGAAGGGGTAGCAGACATAGGTCAAGATTAAGTTAATGTGTCCGCCTTGTGCAAACATGAATGGGTTTTTTAAAGTTCATTTCACAAAAATTATACGTAGATTGATGTGTAAAACAAAAAAAATATTGTTCATATTTTACCACGTTTCTCAGTAGTTTTGTTGTGTTTCATTGTGAATCTATCGCTATGAAATTTATTCACGTGAAACGGCATTTTATATTAACTTAAGCTACAGATTCCCCTAATTTTTTTCAGGCATATGCAGCAATCCTTTCGGATGTGTATCACTATCAATCTTCACAGGTTGTACGGACCAAGTATAGGAAGCATTAAGGCAACTTAAGACGGCCGGAGTACGACAACCCGAATGATGTAAGTGTTTTAGAACACTGCATACTGCCTTTAGCCGATGGAACTTGAAATGATGGCTATTGTGAATGTCCTTTCTCTTTGAGTATACTATACTTTTGAACAAATAAGGGCAGCACAAGTGATAGCTATTTACAAATTAATTAGAAATTTATATCAACTACTGGCGACATAGTTGCAATTTTCTCCGATCGTACAAATAGAATAAACTCTATGGTATTATAAGTTACAACTCGTTTGTACATATTGTAAGTTAACATTAAGTGTCGTGGTATGTGAACTATGTTGTACCCAAAAACATTTATATATGCATATTATTCTAGATTGATTTTAAGCTATGAATATTTTGACATTATTGTCGTTGTAGGTCATTCATTAATATGTTAAACAAAAAATGTCGCTAAATAATATTTAAGTTTTGATGAGCACATAACATATGACTGGAATCTTGCAATTTTGATTTTAAGTAAATCCTAAGTAAAAAATAAAATATAACTAACGATGAATAAAAGTTGATTTGAATTTGATTCATAAAAAAGTATATCTTCAAAATTGTCATAGCGAATCCAATAGAGAGACACGGGTCTAGTCCCTAAAACGATTTGTCACATTTATCTCAAAACTGAGAAAAACTTTGTAATAACTTGAAAAATCAAAGATAGTGCAAATAGCAAATCTCCAAGGCTTTCAATAAAAATGAAGATCAATAGGCTAGTCCCTCAAAGTTGAAATATCAAGGTCTCATCGATTCCAGCGATCAAAAACCTAAAATAAATCCCCCTGATTTTTGTCGATTTTAGTTTACTTTTTTGTGATTTAATAAGCATTTAATTCAATTATTGTTGATTTTGTAAGATTTTTTAATGGACATACTTAATATTATAAACTTCGAATATTTTTCTTTTTACCATTCTGACAAATAACAAACGTAAACGTTATTTTAGACACTTTAAAGTGACTTAGACTCGATTTGAGTTCCAAGAGAGATACAGTTTAAAGTTCCGTGTTATGTAAACAAAGCTTAGGTCTTGTTATTGTATACTTATATGTTGTATTGGTTTATGTTTAAATCAAATGTTGCTTTTTTTATTTATAATATTATTTATTAACACATTGAATCGGTTAATCTTGTTTCCACGAGTCATTTTGTCAAGGAAATGCCAATTTGTGTACGTTATTTGTAATCAAATATTTGACTCGAGATCTTTTAAAATTATTATTCTAAATGTACTTGTATACTTGTATATGGTGTACCACTGCCAGGCAACAAGTTCACAAATTCCAAAAGCATGTTAAATTAACGTTACCCAAAGTACGTACAACTGAGCTCCAAGTGGTTGTCATTCAACAGTGAACCGTGGGACATATCATGCAATGTTTGTACGAGAGAGAAGAGAAAAAGAGAGAGAAAAAATCGGTTATTGAGAATGATTTTTCTTAATAAGAAATTATATTTGATTTTATGTGTTATTGTTATTAAATGTGTTATATTGTTTAACATTTTCAGGAATTTTACGATGTAATTAAGGGGGATATGCTCTCTCTGACCCCCAGCATTACTGTTGTTATAGTCACAACTATACTTCTTCAGGTAAAGTGCTTCATTTCACTTCATAACATATGCTTGCATGTTTATACCTACCTGTTCTGTGTGATAGTATCAAATGTATTTCTATATGTATTTATTCGTTTTATCTATTTTCACTATTCGTTTCGTTAAATACAGTCTTAAATTTTAATTAACCGCCAGTTACACTGCGCAACTAGATTGAGTTGGCTGAGTAAAGTCTTTCGTGTTTCATTGGTTCTCAAATTTGATTGGTCTTTCTTATTTTCATTATCCAATAAATTTAATTCTCTATTTAGTATAAGTAACCGTTCAAACTAAGTAAAATTAGGCAGTACTTCATTTTCAACATCGTCGGTCAATCCAGCGTGTATCTGCTGCATCTTGTGGTATGTTAATATTATATTTAATTATATATTTCTTTACTACCATGTTAGTGATTAGGGCATTTTGTTTTAATTGCAAAGTTTATACTTTATCGTATTTTTGCAGTTAAACTTGTCATAGTAATTTCTAAAACTTGTTTGTAAGTTCAAATATTAAATTGTTACAAAACATGTTTTTATATCATAAATGAATACTGAAGTAACGGTTGCTTATTGTCAAAGATTTCTAGAAACTAAACATATTAAACGTACATGTAAATCGTATTTTATGTCTAATGTATTATTTCTTTGTTTATAGGTCAATGCCTTTATTTATCTATTTAATAAATTGACTGAAACCATCAACTGCCTCCTTTCTGCTCGGTTACATCATGGCGCTGCGAGAAAACATATTCAAGCATTGACCACCGTAGGAATTTATTTTCCAAATATGCAGCTAAGTTTCTTATTGAAGTGAATTTATCTGAAAGAACTTGTTCGACTTTCTATTGTGGCAGTGAGTAGATATCATCCTGAATGATTTCCAGTCTGTGTTAACTGCCTCCTTTCTGCTCGGTTACATCTGTATTGATGAAAGTTTTTAAAAGTTGATTTAATTGTGACAACCTTTTTTTTTGTTCATACATAATACAATGTAACAGTTATAAAACAATTAGTTGAATACAAATAACCAAAAAGAAATCAGAAGAATTAATGAATATATTTCTTAAGGTTTTCCGATATATATATATATATATATATATATATATATATATATATATATATATATATATATATATATATATCATATCGTGTAATTATTTATATCTTAGAATTTTATCATAACTAATACGTTACTTTTGTGCCATAGTTCTAATAAGACAATTTGATAAAAAATATTAAACGTAGAATCTTTATCATTTCAACATCACCACTTTAGAATCTAAATTTAAAATAATTTTTCGATTTCACTTCGATCGATATAATGCAAAGTAGTAAGTAATCGATTCTTCCCTTCACAAATAATTAATAAACTTAAACTCTATACTTTGAGATTAATTTCTTATCTTAAGTATGAATCCCAGTCCCGATTTTATGTTTCGTCCAGTTGATTATTTAACAAGTTCCATTTCTAGTGTAAACTGAATGTGTAATTGCTAAACGATTTAGGAGTTCATTCAAGGCGAGTCTATCGCCTTAAATCTGTTTGTTTCCAACAACGCTTTAATATCCTGCCAATGAATTAAAACCCATGAAATTCTAAAATAGCCAGAAAAACTATTTCTTGATAAAACTAAAATAAAGATTCAATAAATGGCAATTTGACCTGCAATAAAGAGCAATCAGTTGTGGGTTTTTTCAGTTTATGTGTAAGAAATAAATGCTTATAATGTGCTGTCAAACTCATCCGTACATTCATTTAACATTTAACACTACTTTGTTCCTGCACAAAATCTTCACAGAATATTAAATAAAATAAAAATTACTTGTGTTCTAACTGAATTCAACAAACAGTGAACAGGTTAATAATAAAGAAATGTGGAATATCGTTGATATTTTTCTGATGAGTCATTATGTTGGGCTTTATGTTATCCCGCCTTGGTCTAATTTGGCTCATACTTTACAAACAGACCTATTGTAGGTAATGTGTCTGCAATGACCAAAATCAAGTTTCTATGACAAATAAGAAAGTCAAAGCAGGCCTCTGTGTAAAATCATAGTTCAGACTCTATTTTTCCCCTTAGTTTTAGCTGCATTATACTATACTCATAGACTGCTTGTTGGAAAAGGATTTTCAATATTTGGAAATCAATAGTTATGTCATGTATGTCATGAAGGCCTTTATTCAAGCAGAGCCATTTGAGATTGTCATCATTTCACTGCCGTCTAGGTAACCATTTAGTAAAATTACACTATTGTAAATTTTTGCGTTTGCAATCTGCAGTACCATGCATTGTTCACTTTAGAGAAGACTACCTTTATCTTTGTATTTTGCTGCTCCTCAAATTTGGATTATTTTCAAAACGGGTTCATTAAAAAAATTAGTTTTGGGGAGACAGTCATTGACAAACTCAAGATAGTGCCCTACAATAATGAAAACAACCTGCTTAATTTCTTTTTTTTAGCCACAAAACTTTGCAGTACAAATGACTTTTTTGTGCTAAAAGTTATTATACTTTAACGCTTTCTGACAACGCTTTGTTTATGAATCTGTTTACCAAATGAACTGATAATACAATTATGAGTTAACTTATCAAAACGTATGTGTAAAAATCATGTTTGAATTTTTTTGTATAGTTCTTAATAGCATATATAATATTCTTGCCATACTTCACTACAGATCGTTGCTGTGATCTATGCATTGTGGTATTCTTATCAACTTGAAGATATGTAAGGTGCTTCAAAGTCGTAACGAAGAATGCAGTCGATGCGAGTACTTACAGACAGAACAGGAATAAGAAGATTAATTGAGTGATAAAGAGTAAAGCAGTTTCAATAATGTCCATGTATCTTATTTTTGATAAAATTCATTTTTTTTTTACGTTTGTAGGGTGTACACAGGTGTATATACCCTATTTAAGAAACCAATAGTTAGATAAGAAGATATTTTATTAATTACAATAAAAACCGTTTTTATCTAATCCGTTTAAAAAATAATTTTATTTCATTTAAATTACTAAGAATTGTTTGATTCCGGATAACTACATACAACATACATGTTGCGCCCTTATGTTTCGATGTCGACTAATAAAATATTCAGATATACATGTATGCCCAAATACATTTATCTCGCATCAGCTTATACGAATGTAAGATAGCATGCACATATTCTGTTAAAAACTTGGAGTTAACTATATTTTTCGCAAGTGAAAGCTATTACGTAAAGTTTAACCATGTGAGTTATCGGAAGTGTTACATTATTTCTTACACTAACTAAGAGACATGCAACATTCAAAAAGCCGCTGAAAGCGCTTAAATTAAAGAGATATACCACGACGCATTAAAATACCTTATTTATATGCATCTGAATCTACAATTTGTGTTATATGATACAATGTTGTTATAGAGAAAGTGGCTTTTTTATGTATGTATCTGCTTTTGCTTATGTTACAGAGTGATATTAATACGGTGCTATTTAAGTTTAAAAATTAATAAAAACAGCGTATTTAACACAAAAAGCATTTTAGTGCATTAAAAAAATCCCTTAAATAGATCAGCACAATATCCAATGATTGTGCTGATTTAATTGATTTAGGACATTTAGGTGAACACAGAATCACTTGTCTTTGTTAATCTAGAGGGTCTAATAATTGCTCGAAATAATTAGAATTTGTTTTTTGGCGAATCACTTTGTCTTTGTTAATCTAGAGGGTCTAATAATTGCCCGAAATAATTAGAATTTGTTTTTTGGCGAAAAATAATCCGTAAATTGCATAAGTTACACTATCTCTTTATTTTCGTTAAATAGTTGATTGTTATCCAACAACTTGTATAATTACCTTTTAACTAAACCATCCTTTACATAAGGAAATACAATAAAAATGAACTTTAGGCTAAGAATATATTCGAGTAAACGTTATTTACCAATAAAATTAAACTGAAACTTTTAGAATCAGATATCTTGATAGTAAGTTTTAGCATTAATTATCATTCTAAAGAAGAATTTGTTTTACATTGTAAACGTGAGTAATCAATTTAATATCGCATGTCAGGCTTTCAGTGTTTCTATCGAATGACAGAATGTTAAAAATCCAGGTACGCTCCCTGTTCAATCAAGGATTTTCAAAATGTTAAATTGTATACTCATTTACGGACTATTCGGAAGATAGCAACTTTATTGTCCCTCGAGACAGCAACTATTTCCCGGGGCGAAGTCGAGAAAAAAAGTTATTGTCGAGGGTGACAATAGACTTGCTATCGTACGTATAGTCAGTTAATATGTATTTTATTGTACCGAAAAAACTTTATTTGTCGAAGATGCAGATTTTCTTGATGGTAAACAAATTAGAGTTATCGGACTTTGAATTTAACGTATCGACTCGGATTACATAGAGGTGTTCTGAGATAAAAACAAGAATAGATATGGGTTATCCCATATCCAAGATATTCGACTTTTAAATTTATTGAATTTTCACTGTGCCTAGCCGATCTGTATGTTCAAATACTATTAAAGAAACTGGCGTATATAGTACTTCCTGTCTGTAGCAAATACTGCCACCAGTCTTGTGTCACTAGTAAAAAGTGAACACATCCTTAAACAGAGTCAACACGAGAGCGATCAGAAATATGGTGCAGGTGTTGCATAACCATTCCGTCATTTAAAAAAAAGAAAAGAAAAACACCCTCATACACAATAAATAATCAAAAGATATTGTACGACAACTAACGAACAATATTCATTAAACTAAAATTATAATTGTAATAATATAAGCAAAATTTATTAGTGAAAAAATTGTCAATCGAAGAATAACCTATGTTTTCGTGAAAAAGACTGAGGAGGCAGCTAGCGTAGGAATATGAATACTTCACATTTAAATTTCTTGTGGAAAGCTGATTTTAAAAAATAATCTTACGTTCATTTTGTTTTCTTTCCCATCTAAAATATGTATCGATGTTATTAACATTTGTTGTAATGTTGAATCTGCTGATCATGAATGGAACTATATT
Source organism: Magallana ariakensis (assembly GCA_020458035.1). Lineage (NCBI taxonomy): Eukaryota > Metazoa > Mollusca > Bivalvia > Ostreida > Ostreidae > Magallana > Magallana ariakensis. The sequence continues at coordinate 6,218,873 of CM035815.1, read as the reverse complement.
TTTCAGCGCAATTGTGTAAAGAGTATCTGACAATAGTTATATATCTTAAGTACATAGTAAGCACTGATCGAATATATTGAAAAGAGGGAAATCGAATGCCTCCGGTGTGAAGTTTCAATGACTATATATTTACCATGGGCAGATAGCACGGACACTATTTCACGGATAGATTATTTATTCGTTTTAATTTTACCTAGAAACTATTCACAGAGGTATAATAGAAATTCATAATGACAGCATGCCTTTTCTTCATTATTTGTACACCTCAGCTTGATCGCCTATGCAAATAATTTTAAATACCAACTCATCTCCTCATGGAAAAATTAGTAAGGAGAAAAGATAATGCAGAAATATAGGAGTTTAAAAAAGAAAGCTAATGAGTTATATTACATCCACTCAGTATATAAATTTAACTGGAATATTAAGATTGAAACTATAAAATAGATATAATACTATCTGGCTTATTTTGAATTATTTTGAAATTGCCTATAATTATACTTCTGATTTTAAAAACATATCAACAATATCTATGTCATGAAGTCATTGGCCGAGTTTTCTCTTGAATAGTTTTTAAAAAATGTTCATGTCGATTTATTCATAAAATATTGAACTAAGCAGTGATTATTCACAATTTAACTATGAAAGAAAAACTCTCTGGCGTGTCCTTTCCTGTTGAATTTGACACCGCTCTTTGAATTGCATTAATTCAGCTGACTTGGAAATTGTTGGAGGCCTACAGTAAAAGGTAACACTCGATTAAGAAAATATGATTTCACTAACAAGTTAAGAAAGAAAATTTAGATTTTTGATATCTTACAGATTAAGATAAAATATTTTATCGGATTATACTGTTCTTGTCTAGTATTTTATTTTTATCTTCTTCTCTTTTTTTAATTTTGAAATGCTATTTACAATATGTAACTATTTTCTGTCGAATGTTTTTGCCTTCTTCTGATTTAAGAAATATAGTTTCTGTCTCTGAATAACCTGTTTGATACCATACAAGTCGAAAATCCCGTATAGGTAAAAAGAATTGAGTGCGGGGGTTTTTTCTCCAAAATATAGGTTTTTAAACAATATTTTCCCTTTATTCATGTACAGCTTACAACATGTCCTTTTTTAAAGCAAAGCTAACATACTTTAAGACTATAAGAAATAGTTTACCTATAAATATTCTCTTTTTTTTTTCATATCGTTATTGACATTCTTTACAAATGCTGTTATATAGACGCATTCATTACGTAACAACCAATATACAAATGCACTGATTACACACAGAACCTTTAAAAGCCTCAGAAAAAATTATAAAAGTAGGGTCATGTTTTGCAATCGTTCATAACATATTGTTTATACAAGCGTGCAAAAAAAGATCTCAGATTAATAATGAAACTTATAGTACATCTTCTTATAACAAATTAAAATATTTTGTACTTAATTATTTTGTTGTCTTAATGACAAAAATACAATGCTCATATTTTTAACAAAATACATTGAATAGTATATGATTTCAAACACCTTCGATTAATTTAGGAGCAAAAAAAAAGGACAAAATGGAAACATTAACATAAAAATACGTATAGATAAATCTTAAATAAGCAGGGTTCGTATGTCTGTTTAAGCTTCCTAAAGTGTAATATCGTGTACAAGTTTAAATTATAATGCTTTTGAGGCTTGTTTAAATAAATTCTGTAAATTGAATGTAAATTAGTTTATACACCAATATATTATATATTAGATCAACACGTAGCATTTGAACAAGGTCACCAATTTACCTTTTTTGTTTTATACACTTGTTCCTTCTGAATATCATCAGTATGAAATTTGCATAGGTAAATGAATTCATTGACTTGTTTAGGCCTTTTAAAGACAGGGGAGACAAATCTGTCACATATATTGTGTGAAAGAGAGTATTTTTTGGCATGAAGATGTTTATCACATTAAAAGTAGAAAGTTATGAAACTATATTCCAGGAATATTTTCAAAATGCATAAGTGGAATGTGGGGATTCTATATGAATATTTTTAAGTGTCTTGGTTTTACGATCTACCAAAAACTGACATTTCCCATTCTGTAGTTACAATTTAAAAAAAAAGAACATTGATCATTCAGATATTCTAAAATATCATCTGTAAAGTGTCAACTTTAGCTATTAGACAATATAAAAGATGTTTTGGAAATGAGCCGAATTTTTGTTTTTTCTCTTTTTCCTTCAACATGCCATCCCTCCTTTGCAGGGTTTTTAGAGTAACTTGGAGTAGAAAAATATTCTTTAAACAAATAAAACGGACTGTTATGGTCTATCGACAAACTCAAAAAAGCAATTTGATAACGTTATCACTTCGCAAATACTATATGAGAATTGAAATAAAACTGCCTAAACAATTTGCATTCGGATTGTACGATCTGAGTTAAAGTTTAAATATAAAATCAAAATATCAAATTCTTAGATAGCATTGTTTAATGCTTCTGAAATATAATAATTTTTAAGTGTTTTCAGATTTTCAGACTTATTGTAAGGACTCTTGAAAGTGGTTTTGTAGGATTCAGAGTTGGGAGGTTATGTTCTTTACCAAGTACATAAAATCTTGCAATTAAAACAGATTCCACGTTTTAAGACTTGGATTCAGTTATCATGGATTATGGGTTTTGCGGAAAAGTGTCCCTGATCATCATCAACATAATTTTTTTCGTAAGTACAAAAACTGAAGGCTAAATACAAAAAAAAAAAAATAAATAAAACAAAACAGAAAATAATCAGCAAAGAATAGAGCTTGCTATTGTATGGATGCGTGTCAAATCAAATCAAATCAATTAGAACTATATTAAACGTTATATCTTTTTCATAACCATTTATTATACTATACAGCATTACTTCAAATCTTTTCTTCTCAAAAAGAAGGTTTGCAAGATTATTTACAAAGATTCAATTTAACTTTTCGTTTTCTCAACCATCCAATAAGCTGAACATTTAATCTTTGGCAGCTCATGGGACTAGTGTTGGTCATAGCTGGAGCCCTAGCTTTAACAAACCTATTAAACATCAACACTGATCACATCAAACCTCTTCTTGATTCGATCTCAGTGGGCTCCTTCCAAGCAGGCAGCCTTGTTAACAGTCTGTCCATTCTGATAATTGTAATCGGAGTTTTTATTCTGGTAGTGTCGGGACTGGGTCTCTTCGGCGCATGTCAAGAAAATAAATGCATGCTAGTAACGGTCAGTATGATTTAACGGTTGAGCTATGTTTCAAGAATAGAAATCCATATGTTTATGTCATTCAGGGGTTTTTTGTGTGTGAATAATTACTGAAAGATCTTGATATATAAACAAGTTGCAAGAAAATATCTTTTGAGCCCAAACTAGTTGAATATATTATATACGTAAATTTAGTGTTTTACTCTCCTCTCTCTTTAACTGTCGAAATTTGTATCATTCCTAAGTTGCGTCATAGTTTAGAAAACTGTTAGGTTATTTAAAATATTTTCATATACATACTATTTTGTATTACTGACAATAATACTATTCAGACTAAAAACTTTTTGATTTCTGTTAAAATCACGAGTCTCGTCAAAGATAAATTTATACTTATTAGGCATTACAACACCAAGTTTACGTTAACAAGTATTTTCATTTCAGTATGCAGTCTTAGTTTTGATATTGCTTGTGATGAAGATTGCAGTCATAACCATGTGGTTCACGATGAAAGACGATGTGCGTATTTCAGAGTAAAAATAATACTTTTATCAGATTTGAATATCAGAACTGGATATAAATGTGTTAAATCGATTTCTACTAAATACATGTAATTTATTTATGTTTGGAAAAAAAAAGTTAAGAACTGCATGCACAACGAATGATAATAAAAAAATATTTATGAATAACGGATAGGGTGATGCTCCGTTTGACATGTTACTTACTCGAGACATTAACACAACACATTTGTAAGGAATTAGAATGTTCATTTTTTGAGAAAACAAATAACAGAGAGTATTTAACACAAAGGAATGTAGTTAATTAACAATGCTACACTCCTCAAACAAATTACATGTATGTACAATACATAAAAAGGAATGTAGTTATCAAAAATACTACACTCATCAAGCAAAAAACATGTATATACAATATTAGCTGTTTAAAAACATAAACAGTTCAAATGTTATAATCACAGTACAATAACAACGACCAAAATTAGTCAAAAAGTACATCAACAAAAAGATACAAATGTAAATTGTAAAAAACATTTTTAAAAAATATTTCTTTCACTTAGGTGGAGAATGCAGTAAAAGACAAAATGGTTGCCTCTTTGAAAAATAATTTTAAAGACGATACAATAACTAACAGCGATTCCACATCAAATGCTTGGAATTACATGTTTATGACGGTAGGAATCTTCTAAAGTGAGTTGTTTGAATCAACTGGCGAATGAAATTTGATTGAACATAGCATTGTTTAACATTTGCTCTATCTGCTTCAGCTTGACTGTTGTGGAGTTAATGCTGTAGCATCAACGACGAATGATTTTGATCAGACGTATTGGTGTACGACTGCAGGAAGCTGTCAAGCAACTAGTTCACAAATCCCTAAGACCTGCTGCCTCAATGTTGACGAAAACACATATACCTCCGCTCCAGCTGGCTGTCATGCAAGCGTTAACAGTGGAACATACAATGCGAAGGTTGTAATTTATATGTTTATTGATGAAGATTTAAGGATGAAGGAGATAAGTATATAGAATTTCCTTAAACAAATTTTTTTTGCATATTGTAATTTAGTAAATGTTTCTATTCAACATTCTATTTTTAAGGGATGCTACGATGCACTAAAAGAGAAACTGTTGTCACAGTCCTCGATCATCATTGGTGTCGGGGTCACAGTTATCCTTCTAGAGGTACAGCGTTTTAAATATTATCTATGCACCAATTTATATATTTATAATAGTTATATAACATAAATCATACTAATTTGATATCATTTGTCATATACACTTAAGTTTCGTTTTATAGGCAAAAGTAAATTCATCCCAAAAACTAAAATGGTTCCATTAATAACAAAAAAACTAAAATAAAACCGATAAAACAATTATTTCTGATCTGATCTTAAATGCGTATTGAAAATAAATTTCAGATAATTCTTAGAATGTCATGCAATTTAAGGTACAATAACCATGATTAATGTCGTTACAGGTAGTTGCTGTGATATTTGCATTTCTTGTATGTTGTCAAGCTGGAAACAAATCAGCGAAGATCTCTGATGTGGCCAAAACATAAAGACAATACTGTGTATTTTGAGACACGGGGCAACATAAAAAAGAATTGAAAATGAAGTTGATATTATTTATTCTTGCTTTAAATTAGATAACCGCTTACATGTAAACTTCTTATTAAGTAAGAGAAACAAAAAAAAAACAGGATTTGGAAAACAGCAGAACAAAACCCACATTTTCCAAAGATAAAGCTCTATTTCTTTCCAATTAAAAAGTCTTTTATGTTTTGTTTTTTTAAATAATTGTATTTTTCTTGATAATTGCGCCGTTATTCTGAGTAAAATTACATGTGTCCACGAACTTTTTGGACAACCCTCGTACGTTCGTGTTATAAATAAATCAAGCAACTTCGTGAAGATATTCATTTGATTTTTTTCTTGTGTTTTGGCATTGCATCCCTGTCATAACTCATGTAAACCAAGAAACCTAATAAACCAGATGTCATCTATAATTGAAGTTGGTGAATTGTGTAAAAAAAGCAGTAATGTCTTGCTAGGTTTCTCCACATATATAATAATGTAGTTTTATACAAAAGTTTCTAACGTCGTTTTGTCCATGACTACATCATCGTCTTATTTTAACAACAGATAAAAGTCTATACAAATTGAACTGAACAGCAAGGATAATACCGATGTTGAAATTCGTGTAAAACAATTCAAATGTGGGTTTTTTCTAATATGATATAAGAACTTGATAAATGTTATGCAGTCTTTTACGTAGGTGACTAAAACATTTTACAAGATATACTTTTAATAATGTTAAATTTTCGACAACCGAACAATTCTAAGTAAATAAAATTCATTTTTTTAAATAGCATGCCTAGTGACATAAAAGTGACGCTAGATAAACAACTATACACCATTTAAAATTATCTGCAATGTTATATCAATGACACAATTTCTTTGAAAATTTCTTAAATTTAAATTTCATTTTGGAGTGTAAATTATGAATTAACATACATCCATTAAAAGAAAAATATACAGTTTGGCGAGGAAGAGTTTTAAATTTTCAGCTCTCGAGTACACGAGTACCTAAATAAAATGGCAGACGAATGCCTGGTTACAAAACATTGATCAAATTAGCAATCCGTTTACATATTAATTATAAATTTGAGATCAATGTAATAATATCTGTATGTTGGTTAGCATGTAAACAATTTTCAATCAATATTTACATTTAAGAAAATGTTTGATATGCCGAAACTGGAAAGTATAAACTGATTCAGCCTAAAACCTTCTGTGTGTTAACAGCAGAGATTCAGTCGGTAAGTCATTATTTTCTTGTATATTTAAAAAAAATGTTATTAAATAATTAAGTTCTTGAGAAAATATGTTTTAAAAAGGAAGCATGTCTTATTTGCACAGTTTTAATTCTAAACTTTACAATCATTATTAAACAGGATACACAAACAGAACGTTATATTTCTCATTAACTGATGTTTTTATCATATTTATTCTTACGTGTTTTGTCAATTCAAGTTGTTAATTTGGATTATTGGGGTAATACAAATTGGAAAATAACCGATTTTTGTTTTAGCCATGACAATATTTAGATAAAAGCTTTGTAGTACATATGAATATGATAATGCTCGATAATGAATAATGGGCAAAGCTGCATGCTATTTGCAATAACACTTAAGGCAAAACAATCAATGTGATAAAATAAAGCGTGATTGCCTGCTGGAAAGAAATAGAAATTCAATAGAGTCATTATAAAATTCGTGTCAAACCACTTTTATTGACGGTGTGATAAAGTAATAAATACGTTATTAATTTTGTAAATTTTTATGTTAAAATAAGTGACGCAGCAAAATAAAGATGTTTATTTCCTATGTAGCTTGTAACTCGAGATTTGATTGGATAGTGAGCCGGGTGTAAATTTCCGTACACCCGACTTGAGCCGGGGATAAATAACGTGACGTCACAATGCATTTAATGCTTAAAAGGCATATCTTGAAAGTGCAATACACTCTTCATTGGACATGGTAAACAGATTTATTTGGTTTACATTGACCTCAGGGTTTTTGGAATACAACCCGGGGTAAATCCCCGTACACCATTGATTGAACCTGGATAACTAATAATGTGCACCTACTATGGCTGCGTGCATGGCGTACTATTAAAAAACTTAAATTATTTACCTTACACCGGATGCATTATTCATTTGAATATAGCCTTTTCACTCTGTTTTGCACAGGCACTCGAATAAAATGCGATAAAATAAAGATATAGGAAAATAATGAAATGTTATTTTATGAATCTGAGATAGAATTATGCGCATATACTTTACCGAAATGTAAACAATTTCAGTTGCTAAATAGTAATTTTTTTAAATCTATATTCTTTTAGGGAATTTAAAATCTAAGATAAAAATTCAAATAGGAAGATGAAAGTCTTAACAAGTGTTATTTCGTTATTTAGCAACGATCAACGGTGTGATAGGTCCTCAATCCTAAGGTAGTGGTAAAAAGCAAACAACCCTTACAAACAGTCGGACCTTAACTACACTTCTTTTCAAACATGCTGATAATAGAGTGCACCGTGTAATCTAATGATATTTCCCGACCCTTAACGACAACCTATTCAAAGAGCTGGGTCTGTTTAAATGCCTGTGGTGATATTTCGAAAACCATTTTTTTTATTTTCGGCAAAATGATGTTTACCTTAGCTCCTAAACTACAGTAAACGTATTTCATAATCTTTCATTGAACTCAGCTCTTATTTTGATCTCAAAGGTTTGGCTTCCTGATCAATTGAAATTCATTTTAAGATACAAATCAGTAATATTGATACATAAGAAAAAAGTGATGCCTTGTTATAAGTGAAAAAACTATCAATAATTTCTGTTATATAAACACTCATAGCAGCTGTCCGTCATTTCCTAACAAAATTATGTTATTGTTTAACCAAATTGGTACAAGCGAAATCTATAAAATCAACGATATTCCGTAAACCTGCTTTACTTATCAATCAATATTTAGTACTCAGTTAGCGTACATGAGTTTCATCATATATTACTGTTATAATAAAAGAAAAGAAAACAATATGACTTCAATAATAGTTATAAATTCATCTCAACCTTAACATCACAATGCGCAAACTGTTGAGATCAGTGCTATTATTAAAGGCTTTTAATAATTCAATGTAAACTTTCACTGTGCCACGTCTTTCATTGAATAACATTGTCGATATACTTGTTAATTGTATATTGGTTTTGAATGCAAAATTTAGATTCAGTAACAAGTTTAGTTAAATCGGACACAAAACCCTGGCCACGTAAACCAATAAATGTATTATTGATTGATTTCAATGACAGATTAAAGTTGAATCTACATCTAAAATCCAACTACCCTCTGTAGTAGCAAATTACATTACACATGTTCTTCAGTTTAATCAATATAGAATCAGTATAAATCAGCAGGCAGGTCGGAACACCACCAATATATACGGTTCTTTTTTATTATCACTGACCAGCTTTATAGTTTTTTTTTTTAAAGAAACGATTCTTAGAATATTACTCACATGATAAATTTATTTTGCTTAAAATGATTGCCGAGGAAATATTTCTTATACATTAAATGTTCATACTTAGCATAAAAGCAAAGTTAATTTTGTTTCCTAATTGCATTAGCGCAAACATGTATCTATTTGAAAATACAATGAGTTTAACTTTATCTTTGCAACTTTTTTTTCAGTTCATCAGAAATACATTATGATCTTTCAAACTTTCAAAATGCAATTATAAAAATTGCATCCATGTCCACCGAAGTTGCAAACAAATCACAATACTCTCGTTCACTAACAATGGTCTTCTTTCTTTATTTAGTAATTGAGTCTCATACAAACTTTGAAATGTATTTTTGTTGAACTACGTTCCAATAGATATGCGGTTATGCATGCAAAGAACGTAAAATGTTGTTTTACTGCATCTTTCAGCGTTTATTTTATAATAAAAATACAAATTGAACCTGGTGTACACTGTGATTTCGCAATCTATCCGATATTTATTATCATAGAATTATAAATTGGAAAAAAGGTATTTTCAAAGTGTTCACATTTCTTGAATGTAGGATTTTGATTGAATACATAAGGATTTATAATTGCATTTTTACAAACTATAAAATAATCTTGTCACTATGTAGGGATTGATCACATTGCCACAATTGAGAATATGATGAACCTCTGCCAATAATTCAACTGAATATTAAATGAAATGTCTGGAAAGACAATTTAATGTCAACGATATGATGTCCAGTTCTAAGTTTCTTTTCAGACGACTTTCTTCCTGTGGAAGGAGGTAGTTTAGATTGAGTCTTTCCCATGGGGAAAATTAAATGTTATATGAAAACACCTTGTAAATGTATAAGTGTGTGAAAGGAAAATGATTATTTGAAGAGATAGATGTTATCGATTTTCAATGAATAAACAAATTTTGATGAACACAATGAACTAAGTTGTTTTTATTGCGCTGATTTTTAGTAGTTTAAACACCTGTTAACAATTACTCACATCTGTTCTTAGTAATATCCTATACATTATTTGTTTATTTATAACTATGATATTGAGGAAATAAACGCAAAATAGGGAAATCTGTTTTAAAAGACATTTTATGGTAAAACGAATTGAATTTGGGATGCTATTAAAAAAACCTACATGTGATCTTAAAGGGGGTACTGGTTTATGTCTATTGGAAATTTTGGAGATATTTACCTGGTGGGATGTCTTTCACAAGTATTTGTGATGTGAGTTTTTGATTGTAGTGTTTTTTAGCATTTCTGACCATTGAAATAACCTAATTTCAAAGCTTCAAAGATGCGTTAAAGGAGTTATTTACAACTCTGATTACAGGATATTTCGTAAAAACTAAAAATCAGATTTGTCCCATCTAAGATAAATTCCAATATAAAGAATATCAAAAGATGTACCATCTCTACTATAATTTATCATAAATATTCTGTCATTGGCTTTCTTATTCCTTATATCTACATTTTTTCAATAGAAAAGTTTAAAGTATTTCTGTTATGACATTTTTCATTTATATGTTTATTATATGAGGATAAAGGAGATATGTAAATAGATTTTCCTGATAAAAAAAATATTTGCATATTGTGATTTATAATATGTGATAATGTTTTATTTATAATTCGATTTTCAGGGAATGTGACGATGCGCTGAGAGAGAAACTACTGTCACAGTCCCCGAGCATCATTGTGTTGTGGTCAGAGTTAAAGTTCTTGAGGTACAACGTTTTAAATATAATCTATGCGCCCATATTTATATTTTTGCAAGTCATATTAGTCATATTGAGCAGATATCATGGGATCAATCACATCTTAGTTTTTGTTTTATAGACGAAAGTAAAATCATCTCAGAAAAAATACCAATGATAACATGAAAACGGATAATAATACAAATTAACTGTAAAACAATCGTTTTGGTGTTTAATCTTGAAGCCGTATTAAGAATTAGAATTCAGATAATTAATAGCATATGATTACATTTTAAGTACAATAACCATGGTTAATACCATTACAGGTACTAGCTGTGATATTTGCATTTGTCAAGCTGGAGACCATTCAGCAAGGATCTCTGATGTGGAAAAGAACTAAAGGCAACAACAACAAAAACCCGAAGACTGTGTATTTTGAGAAACGGAGCAACGGCAAAATGAGGCTGATACTTTCTTTCTTGTTTTAAAAGGACTTAAACCCGATTTAAAATCAAAATTTTGTTTTTTTATTTTTATGTATAAAATGGTTTACTTGTGCATTTTGAATGATTGACTAAAATTTGAATGCTAGAAGTCAAGATACAAGAGAGATACAGATGTAAGATTTTATTGTTATGTAAACAAGCTCGAGTCTTATATTTTTTTTACAAAAATGTAAAGTAAAAAATTACCATTTTTGTCAACCAAATTTTACCATATATATAATATATAAGCATTTCCAAGAGAAACACCTTATTAATTTTGTTCAACTTTGAGCTTTGTTGCTACAAGTAGTTTTACCAAATACAAGTACCTGAATCAAAAATATTCCAACGAGTCCACGTTCATTTGCAATGAAATAGAACAAAAGACTGAGTTAATAGTCGTTTATTCAATGAACCAAATTTGTATTGTTTAAATTGAAAACAATAAAGTAAACAAGAAAAAATCATTGAATAAATGACAAATCAATTTGCAAAGGTGGAGTTAAAAACCGCCACAACTGAAAGACCTTGGTCTTGAGGGACCCCACCCAAGGATTCAATGGAAGAAATAGAAAATGTTCCTATACTTAAAATTTTTAATACCAAACAGATTATATAAAAAATTATTCATAAGGTTAGGTGGATTACTACACCTTGAAAAAGTTTCTCAAATTAGCAGAAAACTACTTGATTATGATAAAGAGCATGATGGATAAGAAGTACATGTACTGGTATATTAGTCATATATATGTGAGGAACGAAAAAAAATAATTTCATGAACCGGTATATGCAACTTTGATTTCAAACTGAATTCAAAATTACATTCAGTAAATATGATGATATACAACTAAATGACTGATTCACACTGTTTAACATTTAAATCGCCTGACGTACTGTCTTAAAAAAGTATGTCTTGATATAGTGAGGTATCTTAAAATATTCAAATAAAACAATATCAAGTAATGATCGTTAAGTTTATTGCACGACCCTAAACATTAGAGCAGACCTGGACTTGTTGTCCTCAACCAAAAACTTTGTATATTACTTATAATACATGTATTTTGCTTATAAAACAAAAAAATAGATAAAATCATCCCTTGTTGACCCCTATAAAAGATAATGAACATGCATACACTTAAATAAATTCTTGATAGAGCAAACTTTTTTAACCTCTATCGAATTAAACGGCAAAGAATTAGCCGATAAATATGAGTACCTCTCTAGGACTTAAGTACAGAGCAAAACGTTTGTATATAATTCTTAGTGACACAGACAGAGCAAGCCTTGTTGACCTCTAACAAACATTCAACATAACAAACAATAAAAAAAAAAATTAAAAACACCCCTATAGATTACAATAAAATATTATACAGAGCAAGCCTTGTTGACTTTTTTCAATGACTGTACATTTTCTTAATGACACAGGGTTTCAGATAGAGCAAGCCTTGTTGACCTCAATCGAAATTCCTATATACTCTATGTTAAAAGAAAGAATTGTGTACATATATTAAATAAAGAGAAAAAAACCCACATAAACAATCAGCTAATGATGTTGAGTCTCTATAGATTATAATAAAATATTATACAGAGCAAGCCTTGTTGACTTTTTTCAATGACTGTACATTTTCTTAATGACACAAGGTTTCAGATAGAGCAAGCCTTGTTGACCTCAATCGAAATTCCTATATACTCTATATTAAAAAAGAATTGTGTACATATATTAAATAAAGAAAAAAAACCCACATAAACAATCAGCTAATCATGTTGAGCTTTGCCTAAATAGTCTAAAGGCAATTAATTGTTGACACAGATGGCACCTGGATTTTGTGCAATTGTTGAAATGCTCATAAAAAACAGAACGCCTGAAATATGGTTAATGATTCCCCAGTCAAACCTCATTATTTTGTGCACATTACAAAAATTTTAAATCATAAGACATACTGTCATGTAAAAACTAAATTGTTTTGACATTGCACATATGTTGTTAGTATATTTATTAAGCTTAAAATGGATTCTAGGGATTTTGCAATGTACACAGACTATAACATATCAAATGCTGCAGTCTATTGATGAATGGACTGCAATTGGTTGTTTTAAACAGTATGATGAAATTTCAAGTCCCTTAGTTTAAAACAAATTACACTTTAACCCAGAGGTAATGATACCAAGTGAGTATTGTCAATACCCATAGTCTCTGGATTTTTTTATTATATTACCACTGCTGAAGATCTTGGAGCACTGGTGGTTGGCCTAGGTGCTAGGTAGGAAAGTTGGTGTTGGAAGGTGTCCTTGCATCCCTGTATCTGCTTTAAGCTGAGCAATAATCAATGATGCTATTTCATCTGTGGTAGAAACTTGACGAGTACCGATCTGTCTAGTCACCAGTTGGTTATTGTTCTGCACCGGCAGGGATGGCCAATTTGAGTCTGATCTCGCTCATTCTGCCCTTGACACTGGTATCGAGCTGTCTGCCACAGTGGAGACTCGAGCCCTTCTGCTTTATTTAGGCATCTCTTTTCTCTTCTCTTTTCTTTACTGAAAGAATTGTATATAAATACGCAGTAATGATGCTAAATACACCAACTTGAAAATAAAACATCCTTGAATAGTCAATAGGAATAATTTTCTGCCCAGTGTAAAAACATAAATAACAACACTGAATAATGATATTTGTTCAGAAAGTAATACAACCCATAATGAAAAAAACTAATATAGGCTTTTGCCTAGTGTTTAATCCATTATCACTGTAATGTAATTTTATATGTATTTTAAATAAAATACTACTTGTATCAAGTGATAACCAACCACATATCAAAAGTCTCACCATAGAACTTAAGGTGTAGATAATATAGAATATTAGGTCTACATGCAATACCCGTAGATTAAATTCACTAAAACATAAACAACATGTGTACAATGTTGCAGGATGAACCGAATATAATCAACCATACACAATGAATTCTAAATTGCAAAAGATTTGCATAATAATGCAATGAACTTAGTTGCACAAAACTATGAATGCATAATTTCTCTATGAATATCCACGTACCCTGATTGTACCCAAGGATCAGACATCAGAGACGAGGAGTGAGAACCCCAGGCGGTCATTGAGGAGTGCTGTGTCTCGACAGATAGAGAAGTGTGGGGTGAACACTACGAAGGGTGAGGTGTATGGACTAAATGCGGTTGTAGTACACTCGGGGACATCCTCAGAGTCTGGCCATTCTTAATAAAAAGAAAAGATAGTGTAATCAAAATAACAATAATGGATGTGAGCTAACAGCCTAAGCATGGGTAAATTAATCTAACCCAAATTTGTTCTACCTGTTATGTATGAACCAACTTCTGAACGGTTTTAAATGATGACATGCCATAAGTTTTACATTTATTAAGAATGAATTTTTACCCAGGGATGAAGATCCCCCACCTGTAATTTAATTGAACCTGAGTGAATATTGGTAAGATCAACAACTGTACCAACCAGATTTTAGATCTGAAGATTGAAATAATATTACTCGAAGAGACTAAAAGAGTGACTGACAAAGTTGAATACAGAAATGAATGTTTTTACAATATAGTGTTTCAGCTTTACTTTACATGAAACCATTGTATAAATCTCCAATAATGATGTTTGAAAAAGTAAGACATTGACTAATACAATTCAGAATAGGACAGACCTCCTTCATGCCAGTCAAATACAAATATAACTCTACTCCTGTACTTGTATGTATAACAATGCTTTATGAACCAACTGAACTAATAATCACTTTCCAAATGTACAACCAAAAAGCTAAAAGAGTAGATGATATTTAGAGTTTGATGTCATTGATCATAAATTGAAACTGAACCTTAAGCTATGAAGTATATAAAAGTTGCATGATAAACCATAACAAACTTGAGCAACAAGAACTAGATTGAATTATCTTGCATAATGATGAAAGATACTAAAAATATCAATAAGGCACATACACGTGTGAATGTGTATGACAGGCTAGTATGTTGTCAACCATTATTATAAAACCATTATAACCCTAAGCATTTGAATACTGCAGAATGCCAGTGAGCCTAAATGACAACATATATGCCCCTAGTAAATGAACAAAATGTAAATACACAACTGAATGTGTATGATAGGCTTATATGTTGTCAACCATACTTAAACCATATGCATAATGATGCAAACAATTACATGATAAAACATGTATATAAACACACTGAGTGAGTGTGACCAATAAGCATGAATGACAACATTTATACCCCTAATAAATGAATAAAATGTAAATACACAATTCAATGTGTATGATATGCTTATATGTTGTCAACCATATTTAAACCATGATGCATAAAGATGCAAAACAATACATGATGAACTGTGTATGTAGGTATATGAACACACTGAATGAGTGTGACCAGGTTAACAGTAACCTATGTAATAACAATATGATCCAGACAATGTCATGATTGACTTTAACAAAATTAATTGTTGCTCTTTACTAATAAAACATAACCAACTAAACATTTAGATATAACAACCATACGAATCATTTAGAAGCTGCACTTTTGATGAAACATGAAATGATGCTGACATACAATGTATCGATCTGACCCGAATTTGCACTACCTTCTTTTGAACGAGCCGACTCCTGCACGGATGCTTTTGGCATAAATCCGCATACCACCATATTCAGATGCACCTTATCCGTTAAAAGAGATTCAGTGTTTTTCAATAATCCTCGATGCTTCCAGATGGAGATATTGTCTCGCTCCTTGAACATTGCTGCCAATTGTTTGTTTACTTCTATGTCCTTGACATTGTAACGAGGATTAAAACCTTAGGAATACCTCGGCAGTAGCTGACCAACTCTAACATGAAAAACTAACAAGAATTCCGCAAGCGATCTTTCCCCGCCACTTTTTTGGATTTTCTTTTCGACACAGATCATTTCCACCAACCAGGAGGGAAACTGAATTTGGTTGATATAAATAAAAACTTGCATGAATTGTTTTGTTTGAATGCATTTTGGACCCGGGCGTAGTGTTCCTCCATCTAAACCCGTATATCTGCACCATCGAAACCTAAATTGTACCAACCAGATCTCCGATTTTGAAATTGAAATGACTCTAAACGATAAATGAAAGAGTGACCCACAATAAGCACTCGATAAATCATTGTTACAAATGCAATTTTAACAGATAGGAAGATAATATGAGTGGCCTATACCTTCTACGTATTGAAATTCCTCCTACCATCCAAAATATTACGTACGGAGATTGAATATGGTGAAGATCACAAAGGATAAGATAAAACAAAGTTCGTGGAAAAAATTACGTCCAGCAGCAAAATCAGAGAAAATAAGAATGAGAGATATTAACATCTGCCAGGTTCTGATAAGACATTAATTACTACAGATGATTGGATGCTGGACATGTTAATTGCTCTATTATGTTTAACTATCCCCAGTGACCCTGCTGTGCACAAATGCAAATTACCATCTGTAACATCACAAAGTATGTTGACCATGGATGTTAATTAATCCCCCTTACATGCACAAAATCATTATCTTACAAGCTTGACTTACAAAGAGATATTAATAAAACACACACAAGTATATTATTAACAAATTTGTTGCCAAAAATGTTTTTATTTACAATAAAATTAGGGGTTTTTTGACAAAATGACTCGTGGCAAACGAGATAAACTGATTCAATGTGTTCATAAATAATATTATCAACAGAAGAAAGCAACATTTAATTGAAACTTTTACCAATACAATACATATGTAGACAAGAATAAGACTCGAGCTTTGTTTACAAACTCTGTATCTTCCTTGTAACGTAATATTTGATTTTCAAATTTCGACGAAGCATTAAAAATACTCAAATTAACCATTTTAACCATTAAAAATGAAAAATTTGATTTAAACTTTTGAGCTCAAATCGTTGGTAGGTGCCTTTAAATCAAATAACCGATTATACTTCTTATTTGCAGAAAAACAGGATGTGGAAAAAGCAGAAGAAAGCCCATATTTTGCACAAATGAAGCCCTTGTACTGACCTATTAAAACGTCTTTAATTTTTATTTCAAATGATTGTATTTGATAGACAATTGTTATTTATTATTTGTTTGGTTTAAAGTATTTTATGAAACGGAATATCACTGTCTAAAGTTAATTCATCATTATGTAATTTCTATTAATTCTGTTATCTAATGTTTTTTTCTTATTGTGTTTCGGCATTGCCTTCTAGTCAAAACACCTACAATAAAAACTAATAAATAAGATATCATGTATAATTGAAGCTGGTGAATTGTGTAAAAAATGCAGAAATGTCTTGCTAGGTAGCTACACTTAATGCAGTTTGAATAACAAGTTTTGACATCATTTTGTTCATGACTAGATCCTCGCATTATTTAAACAAAAGATGCATAAAAGTGTAATCAAATCAAACTGAACGGCAAGGAGAATCCAGAAGTTAGAAATCGTATAAATCAATTAAAATGTTTTTCTTATATGATATTACAATCTGATAAAATGTTCTACAGTCTCTTACGTAAGTAATTAAGTAACTAAAACATTTTACGAAACATATTTTTAATAATAGACAAATCTTCGACAACCCGACAATTTTAAGCTAATAAAATAAAATAAACTTCAATTGTTTTACAGCATGCCTTGTGACATAAAAGTGACGCTAGATAAACAACTATGCAACACTTAAAATTATCTTCATGTGTTATATTGATGATATACAATTTCTTTAAAAATGTATTTGTTCTTTTCTTCTTTTTCAATTTAATGTTGGGGTGTATTTTGTGAATTAACATACATTCTTTTAAGGAAAAATGTATATTTTGGCGAAGAAGAGTTTTAAATTTTCAGCTCTCGAGTACGCCATTCCCTGAATAGAATGGCAGACGAGTGCCCGGTTACAAAATATTGATCTAACTGCCAATCCGTTTACTTATTAATTAATATAATTTTGAGAACAATGTCATAATATTTGTATGCAGTGTTGTTAAACCTGTAAACGATTTTCAATCAATATTAACAGTTAAGAAAATGTTTAATATGCCGAAATTGCAAGGCAATGAAATCAAAAGTATAAACTAATTCAGCTAAATAAAACATTCTGTTTGTTAACAGCACATATTCAATAGGTAAGTCATGGTTTTCCTATACATGTATATTTAAACAAAATTTCATTGTATTAAGTTCTGGCGAAAAACATGTTTTAAAAAGGAAACATTTTTTGATCGCTAGTTTTGATTCAAATCTGAGATCATTATTTTACAGGATAGAGAATCAGAACGTTTAATTTTATCATTTACTAATTTTTTTTTATCATATTTATTCTTAATTGTTATGTAATTTTTAAATTTGGATATTTGGAGTAATACAAATTGGAGAATAACCGACTTGGCCATGACATTTTTTAGATAAAAGTTTTGTAGTACATATGAATATGATATGATTAATGCTCGATAATGAATATAGGGCAAAACTGCATGCTATTTGCAATAACACGTAAGGCAAAACTCAAAAAATGTTAATAAATAAAGCGTGATTACCTTGTGGAAAGAAATAGAAATTCAATAGAGTCATCATAAATGTTGTGTCAAACCACTTTTACTGACGTTGAGTTAAACTAATGAATACGTTATTGATAGTGGACAATTTTGTGTTAAAATCAGAGAAGCAGCAAATTAAAAATGCATGTGCACCTACTATGACTGCATGCATGTCGTACGATACAAAAACGTGAATTATTTACCTACCACCGGTTGTGTTATTCGTTTAGATAGATCCTATCCACCCTGTTTTGCCCAAGCACTCAGTCAAAATGCGATAAAAGAATGATATTGGAAATTGTAAAATGTTTCAATAAGCCTGTGATAGAATTATGTGCATATGCTTTACTAAAGGTTAGACTCTTAACTAGGGGTATCATGTTGTCTTGGCAACGATGAACTGCGCGGTAGCTTCTCAATCCTAAGGTAGTTGTAAAAATCAAACAACCCTTACAAACAATCGGCCTCGACTGCACTTCTTTTCAAAAACGTTGATAATAGAGTGCACCGGGCAATCTAATGATTTTTCCCGACCCTTAACAACAAGCTATTCAAAGAGTTGCGTGTGTTTAAATGGCTGTAGTGATGTTTTAAAAATCATTTTTTTTTCGGCAAGATGAGGTTTACCAACTACAGTAAACGTATTTCATAATCTTTCATTGAACTCAGCTCATATTTTGATCTGAAAAGTTTGGCTTCATGATAAATTGAAATTCATTTAAAATACAAATCAGTCATTTTGATATATAAGTAAATAGTGATGCCTTGTTATAAGTGAAAAACGATAAACAATTCCTGTAATATAAACACTCATAGCAGCTGTCCCTCATGTACAAAAGAAAAAATATTATTATTATGCCAAATTGGTACAAGCATTATCTATAATACCAACGATATTCCGTAAACCTGCTATATTTATCAATCAATGTTTAGTATTCAGTTAGCGTGCATTAGTTTAGACATTTGTTACTGTTATAATGAAAAAGAGAAGAAATTAAGATTTCAAAATGATAGTTGTAAATTTATCTCAAACTAAACATCACCATGAGAATACTGTTGATATCAATACCATTATTAAATGCCATTGATAATGCAAGTAAAACTATGTGTAACTACAACACTATCGATATACTTGTAACTATTTGCAATTGTACAATGGATTTTAATGCAAAATTTTGATTCATTTATAATTTTAGTTAAACCAGACACAAAACTCTGACCACGCAAACCAATAAATGTATTTTTTTTTTATTACAAGAAAAAATAAATGTCAAATCAACATCTAAAATCCTACCAACCTCTAACAAATTACATCATACATTCTTTAAAGTCCTATCAATATAGAATCAGTACAGATCAGCATGCAAGTAGGAACACCACCAATATATACGATTCTTTTACATTATCACTGATCAAACTCATAGTTTTTTTTTAAACGCGATAAATAGAATTTTACTAACATAATAGTTTTATTTCACTTAAAGTGGTTGCCGAGAAATGATATCTTATTAAGTTCATACTAATCAGAAAAGCAAAACTAATTGCGTTTTTTTACTTGCATTAACGCATCTAATGAATCATACAATAAGTTTTTAATTATCTTTATTTAGTTCATTAGAAATACATTTTTATCTTTACAGTCTGTATGAGAATTCAAAATGCAACCATTATAATTGCTCTCATGTTCACTGAAGTTGCCAAAAAATTGCTATACTGTCTGTGTATAACAATAGACGTTTAATTCAATTTTGTAATTGAGTTTCATACAAACATTGAATTGTATTTTTGTTGAACCGGAAAACGTTACAAAGGTATGACATTTTTTTATAAGTTTCAATATATATGCCTTTATTCATGAAAAGAACGTAAAATGTTGTTTTTCTGCAAAGTAATGATTGAAATATGCTTTGATCTTTCACAAAATGAACTCATACAATTGCATCTGATAAACTGCCTAACACTATCAATGCACTCAAACTATAGTCTGTCCCAAGTTATTGCTTCCATCACTTTTTGATGATTTTTAATAAAAATACACATACCTGTGAAAGAAATGCTGTTGAAATCGATAAAAGGAAAAATATCCAAGATATCTTCATTGACAAATTATCATTTTTCACTCATAAAAGTTCACAGGAACGAAAACAAATTTCTTACGGAGATTTATAATGGGAAATGTTTACATCTTTTCTCCATTCGGAAGTTCTCGGGACACCTCGCACAATTTTTCAACGTTATCATCCGGGCGTAATAATGGCTGATGCAATGCTAAATCTCCGTAGACTTTCTATTTTGGGATGTGTATTGAAACCTGAAGCGGTAGAGGGGGCGTTTCAAAACAGATAATCTGGACATTTTTCATATTAGTGGATGAACATAGTTTGAGCACAAAGGTATTTATGATTATCGAAATATCAAGCAAAAAGTGGTGGAAGCAAAAACTCGGGACAGAGTATAATAATGATATGCACCCTATCTATACTGTATCAGGTAAAGTCATACTCTCGAGAAGTAGTAGGCTGGACAACTCCTATCCTAAAAGGTATAGGTTCTGTTATAATGCTCTTATCCTGGAGAACTTTATATTTTTTGTTATATATAGCATTTATGTAGACATCAACATTCATATTAACAAATTCAAAATAGCAAACAAAAACATCAGTGGGTTTTTTTCAGTAAGAAAATGAAACCGACACTGTATTGAAACTTGCTTTTGGCTTTGACGGTCATAACGTTCAAAATCTTCTGATAATTGATGTGAGCCAATGGAAAGTATTCTTCAATTGGAATATGTATAAGATAATGAATCTTCAAACAAAATAAAGAAAGTTTTAAAAAAATTACAGAGAAAATTTTTTTATAAAGATTAAGATGGCTCGATGTTCGTGGTCATTAGTGAATGTTTTGATCTCTTTCAAAATAAAAGCTCTATATAGAAATATAGCAAAATACCCAAAGTTAAGAGGTAAAATATATAGAATGTTCTTTACTAAATAGTATAGTAGTTTATAACTAAACAAATCATATCTTAAAGTTCTGGGTATATCTGATGATTATTTTGATGACCAAACAGCCTCCTTGAGGTAATTAAACACACTCTGTTTTGTTTTCAGTATTCAATGAATACTCATTTTCTTGTGGGATGGGGTTAAAGTTTTACTTTTTAAAAACAAAGACTCATAATAATTTGCAATGCTTATCTTTCTATAAAGGTATTGTTTTTTTTTCCATTTTTATAGCACTCTTTATTTTTAAAAAAAAACCATGCATTTTGGAATATTTACTATATATGAAGTTCCTTGCTGATACTTATTATTATAGAATTATAAATTTTTTTTAAAAAGTTTTAAAAATGTTCACATAGCTTGAAAGTAGGATTTGTTGAATAAATAAGATTTCATTTACAATCTATAAATTAATCTTGTTACCGTGTAAATGTATCTCAGGGATTGGTCACATTGCCACAATCTAGCACATAATAAACCTCTGTCATTAATTCTACATAATATTTAAAAAGTTCTAGAAAATAACTGAATATCAAAGATATGCTTTTCAGTCACATCTAGATTCCATTTCAGTCAATTTTAACTGAATGACAGAGATTCTTCCTGTGAAAGGAGATCATTTAGATTGAGTCTTTCCCATGATAAAATTAACTGTTAAGTGAGATCAACTTGTAAATGTATGATTGTGCGAAAAAATGAATATTAAAGAGAAATGGGTGTTATGCATCTTCAAATGTGAAATAAATAAAAATGTTTTTGATGAAACATTTAACAAAGTTGTTTTTATTTTGCTAATTTTTATATGCAAATGCATATTGAAGTAGTTTGAACTCCTTTCATATTTCTTTAGTAATATGATATATTATTTGTGTGGACTTGTAATTATTTAAACAATAAAATGCTTTCTTTGGTTTTTCATGCGGGATATGAAGGTAGCATAAGAATGGAAGTAACAATTGTTAATTGATAATACGTCGTCAATATATCTAAATGTCGAGTTGAAGGCCACAGCGAGTAATTTCTTTTTTTTCATGTACAAGTCTTTGAATAAATTCTGCTTCATATAAAACATGACTGTTCATATTGAGCTTTATTTCTTTGTAACATTTTAATATCCAGTTATTGACTTTCTAATGACTTCTATTTATACTGTAACATTTAATAACCCCGAAAAACCCTTAATCAGCTGCCTCCATAAACATGTACATTTTTGTGATTACAGCATTTTGTCTCTGTCAGACTGAAAGTAAATGCATCATTTTATGTTATGTCAAAGATTAAAACAAGTATTTGTCCGGACAAAAATACCTTAATCACATTTATAAATGCAGATTTTGATGGTTATCAAGCTAGAGATTTAGTAGAATATTTGTATTCAGAAGTTTAAAAAATGCAATTTCAAAGTTCTATATGTCGTGGTTAATTGTTATAAGAACATATATCTTCAAAATGATAACACAGCGCTGCTAAAATGGCATACAAACTAAATATTCAATATTCTGGATAAAAAAAAACAAATTTCCTTGCCTCTGTTTACATATGCCTGCTCTGAATGAAGTGAATCAAAACTCCAACAACACAACGTGGTGAATTCCACAAAACAAACCGAAATTGTGATATATATATATATATATATATATATATATATATATATATATATATATATATATATATATATATATATATATATAGACACGTGACAGTATTAAAAATCCCACGGATAGATTTTTTTCAGAAAAAAACAAGCATTAATTTTATAGTTTCATAGAACAGTCTAAAAATATGATGACGCTAAACTGAAGTGAAAATAATGTAAAAGACTAGCAATAATTTTTGAAAATCAACTTGAACTAATTTCGAATAAGAATCATATCTTAAATCACTGATGTACTTAAGTATACACTCTATTCAGTTCATCTCACTTCGTTTAAAAAAAATGTAGGGAGAACAAACAACTTGTATTTTTATTAGAATAAACATTCACAATTTTCTTGACGTGAAAGAGTTTCTTGTAGACATGTTTTTAAAATAATTGCTACGTGTTAGGGGCAAAACACAATTCTATTCTATACGCAAAAACTGCACGATGTGCCCATTTGGTTGTACTTTCATTATATATTTAATTAAACCGTCTTTGTCAATGAGTCAGATCTATTTAGGCGGAGCCTTCACAACATGTATATATTACCATCAGGTGCCAGTTCCTATTTTGAGATATTTAAATATTACGTCCTTCTTCTGATCAGACGTTTGCAGTAAATATACGATTGAGGTAAGTAATACAGGATTTTGTATCTTATTTTGTAGGATAAAATGTTGACAGTATTTTAGGCACTCAAATGAAATAAAAAAACAAACAATTAGTTATTTCGTACAATTAATTATTGTATTGTATATTAACTACATTCGAAATTCTATTAGAAACATTCAAAAAGGGGCAAGCCAATGGCTTAATTACTTCAGTGTAACCTTGTAATCTACAGAAATAAATGTTTAGTGAAATAGCATTGTTAAACAGAGATAAACTATTATATTTTGATTTACAGATACTAATGAATGCTGTTGACAAATCTCTCTAAACTCTTTACTATTTAAGCGTTTGGTTTCATTTTGTTTTATCGATTTAATCATTTTTAGATAATAGAAATAATTCATGAAATTATTCAGTAATCGAATATTTTAGCATTAAATTTAGAATTGTTTACAAACGTTGCTATAGAAGCTGACTAGTGTGATACAAGCAGTAGACAAAAGAGGTTCTTTAACGGTTATGCAATTGAATTTAAATGCCTCATAAAATTAAAAATAGCCTCAAGGTTAAGATATAAATTATTGCATAACATTTTGATAAACCAGGAAGTAAAATAATCGTAAACTCTAGTTTTGTTTTAATTTCAATTTCATATTCTCCAAAACAAATTGTCATATAGACTTCTTACTTGCAAATTAAGCTTTTGTCGTATTAAAAAAAACTTGCAAGATAGCCGTGACCTTTTATCATCAAACCGGAAACAGTCGTTGCCATTATGACTAAAATCAATCTTCCTAGTAAAAACAAATATTACAGGTATTTTACACAATGTAAAATGTGAACGCAGCTCTTTTTTATGTAGGTTTGTACAGTGTGGAAAAAAAACATCGATTATTGATGCTCATGAAATGATTTATGCAGATCATTGTATCGTAATTTGTTTTGAAATACCATTATTTCAATGTGTTGTCCACTGACATATAAAAACAAATTGTTGAAATACAGGTAAAACATCATGAATGTTTCCATTCGTTTTCTGATTTCATAAGTAAGATAAATACTTCTCATTCCTTATTGAGAAAATGAAAATAATATAAAATAATATTTACATACATAAAATATCGACTGTTGATCTTTTTTCTTTTCGTGCGACTAAATTTGCATTGAGTTAACAAGAACTATTTCACGTACGAATTAATTGAATTTCTTTACAGCTCAACATAGTTACGAACTATTTTTATGGTATGTACTTATAACAATGCAAATGTTTTTAGAAATAAGTTGGTATTTGCTACTGTCAGGTTAACTGTGATTTAGTGCAAGAATATTAAATATAATTATGGATATATATACATAAATTTGTTTGACATGATTTCGCTCATTGTGAAGGCAACTATAGGATTTTTAAGCAAATAAACTTTAATGATATGAGTTGCTATAAAAGAGAACATACTCAAGAAAGATTTTAGGGTGATGTATTTACATTGTAAACTTTTTCATAATGTTATGTTATATGTTTTAAGGTGCGACCGTTTGGGCGAGTGCAGCATTTGATTAAATATGTATATACGTATTATTATGATAAATTAATTAAGAAATTAGTATAATTTTACAAATGAATCCACACAATGAATTTGAATACAAAATAAAATACAATATATGTTCTTTTTAATTTCATTTTTGATAATTTTACGCTACAGTATATAAGCAATGCTACTGGTTTTTATTGATTTATGTGTAGAACTAGTTTAATCCGGGATACAATGTCGTTGAATAATAAAGATTTTAACATAATGTCCAATGCAGAGTTTTTCCCTTTTTAAAAGTATTTGTTACGTCAGTTCACTTTGTCATTTTAGGTTTTATAGTGTTGTCTGGTAGTATTGATTTGTAAATAAAAAGCTCCCATGAGAATCAAAGATCACGAATAACCGAAATTTGCAGAAATCAGAAGTCTCTCAAAATCTTTTAAATGTGAGCAATCAAATGAGTGCAAGTTACAACTATGTTTCTGTTTCCTGAGAATTAAAACTACGAGTAGTATATTTTTTTATTTAACTGAAAAAGCATGACGTTCTTGAAATAATACATTTTGCAAGATTTTGAGTAGATTTTGGTTATTAAAGCAGATTTCGGTAAATCAATTTACAGTCATTACCGTTAGATTACTTTCCCTCATTTAAAGTGATCATGACGTCAGAGGTTAAGTGTCGTCTGGCTCTAAAAAACACACATGAGAATTAAGATCAATTCTATGTAAGAATTAAAATTCGGTGGCCGCGCATAGTTCTTCATACTTTACAGTTTGATAGACTTTGATGAGTAAAAAAGCCTTACACCATTTATTTGTTGCTTTGTGGTTCCGTTGCCATGGTAACAGAGGGTAAAGATTTTAAAATAGCATTTAAATGCTCATTTTAGAACATATTGTGATTTTTTGGCAACAATTTGGAGTAACCAGGGTAGAGTATATTATGAAAAAAATGTAACTTTTTAAAAGAAAGAAAAACATTTTTAGAGAAACGCATATTTTAGAAGTGTTTCCATGGTCACTAAACAAAAATTCCATAATATGATTTCTGCATTTAATTTGAATTTAGAATGCAAATTTTGAATTTTTTGTACACACTATTATGATTGTGCAATTAAAAATTCAAAAATAAAAATTGAGAACCGTTGATATAGTTACAAACTTTAAAAAAAGGTAAATTTTGATATTTTCAAGCATTATTGAATGGTTTTATTCACATTTATAAAGTACAAATATTTGATATCAGTAAGTAAGAAAAAATGAAGTAATTCCTGAACTTTAATGCAAATCGAAAAAAATCTTAAATTTTGTAAAATATTTGCCGTTGCTATGGACTTTTCAAAAAGTAAGAATTTTTGCGTGAATTTCTATGTAACTTTTTTTTTTATAGCAACACCAGTTTTGTGTTGCATAACAAAGCCTTTTGTCGTATATAATAAAAAATTAGGCACATTTTTTCACAAGTTTCGACTAAAACAATTGCTAAAATTCTCTTAAATCAGGAATTACAGCATATCAAAATCACCTTCATTTTTTCATTTTTTCTTATTTCTTGGCATTGTTACCATAGCAACGGGTTTCACTTTTTTTAAATAAATGGATATTGCATGGACATAAAAGTAATGTAGTAATGTAAAAATTTAATAGTTTCCCATTTCGGCTTATTACAATTACGTAAAAAACCGATTTCAAAAAATGTTCACGGTTTCCATAGTAACATTTAAAAAGTATTGGTTTCTCTATCAATTTTTTTTATATGAAATAAAACTTGACAATAGGACAAAGGTTGTTTTATGTCTTTGATAGTTTATATTAGTGAGCAAAACCTTCTAATATGACTTCAAAGTATGTAAGAATTGCTATTTTTTCATCTTCAGCCTCGGTTACCATGGCAGCGGTTACCCCCAGCAACCAACTTTTAGTGTCTTTTTGTGGTTTACAATTAACTGTGTCCATGTATGAAATATAAAGAACATTGATATTAAAACTACAAGTAAGATATTGTTTTATTTCCTAAAAAGCATGACGTTCTTGAATTATACATTTTATCTGGTTCTCAAAAGTTTGATTCTCGCGAGAACGTGAGAATGCCATATGCAATGCTTGGAATTGAATTGTGGGTCGAAATTTACTTACGCCGAAAAATTCTGACGGATAAATGTACAAACCATTGTGACGTCACTCGATTGTATTTGAAAGTGTACCAAGGTTAAATGGTTGGATGTTGTATATCGGTGTATGTTGCGTCGGCAGTTTACAATGTACATAGTTATTTGTATTTTGCTGGTTCTCGTGATAGCGTGAAATTGGACAGCATATTTACAGGGAACTGCTGATCCCATTAAAACAGGGAACTGCTGGTCCGAGTAACTGACGCCAAAAAAATTAATAGAGTATATGTGCAGCTGGTCTGATTTTTCTATTCGCACACGCATTGCCGATAGAGCTCGCTTCGACCGCTATAAACTTCACAATATCTATGTTCTATTCCCTGACTACATGGAGTATGTCTTTGAAAATGTTTTATTCAATACCACTAATAATATATTTTTTTTAGTAGTTGTCTTACCATGTTTTACTAAAAGAATTATTTTATAATATAATAGTATATGATGCTTAAGTTTAAAACGTGTGAAAATGTCTTCAATGATATAAGAACTAAATGAAGTTCAAATAATTTAAAAGAACCTATTTCTATCAAATAATTGGATTTTAAAAATTCTTTTAATATGGCTAGTCAAAGAGTTAGCATGTTTCAACGTGTTTAATTTGTATGTGTTAAATATATTTTATCTCTGAATTTGAATATATTGTGTTCAACATATTTTTAAGTTCTGGAAATAAGTTCAATGTCTTTACATAAAAGTTGATTCATGTGTTTATAAACTATTAATTTTTACAGATTCTCTCATCGTAACCATGGTTCTGAATCAAGGCGAAACATCTGACTCACCTAATATTTCCGTAATTGTGATAATTTTTCTGATCGACAATTCAATTCTCTGTGTAAGTAAAAAATATATAATATATCTATCAATCTATAACTAAAAGTACGAGATCAAATTCTTAAGGGGGAAAGGGGGGGTCGCAATAGTCCCAATTGTTACAATTAATAAAAATATACGTCTAAAATCATGAAATCAAAATCAAATGTTACACCGTGTTAATGAATTCAAAACTTATTACTTTTATTAGAATTTCTACTTTAAATTTGTTTTTCCAATTTTTTACAGCTCATGGGGTTAGGGTTGATTATCGTTGGGTCCCTAGCTTTATCAGATGTGTCAAACATCAACACAGAAAACATCAAACCTCTTCTGGATTTATTCACAATGGATTCCGCAGTCGGCACGGTTAACACACTCTCCATTACTCTTATAGTAATCGGAGTATTCATTTTCGTGGTTGTCGGACTGAGTTTCGCTGGAGCACGTTTTGAAAAAAAGTACATTTTTGTCCAGGTCAGTATAGATAAATAATGTTAAGGCAAATCATTTCGTATGTATACACATATAATATTTTTATTAAATTCGTTTCGATAATTTCTTGTTAATTATGATATCTAAATTATGATATTAAGATATCTATAAACAAAACTATCAGACCACGTTGGTATCTTCTGAATTATGTCTCATTAAGTACAAAAATCAACTTTGAATTTTATTAAAAACGAAAAATAAAAACGAATGCGAACTCTCGCGATCGTAACCATAAAACATTAGTTTGGTGTCTATGTTATTATGAACTCTCTGGTATAAAGGCTTTGTTACGAGTATCAGATCAATGGAAAGAAAGACGAGGTGATTCTGTATGTGCCCTATTTCAGTTTAAATTGTTTACTCTATTTCTAAAGTTTTCTACATTCAGACCACAATTTTAACAAGTTATATGTTTGGAATATGTTTGTTTAAAAATTAGATGTCTGTCATTCCCTCTTTAAACTATCTTAATATAAGAATTAAAATTCCTCTCGTGGTTTTTTTTTGGGGGGGGGGAGGAATTGAGAGAAAATTGTGCTATTATTCAGTTCTATATCTCTCACACTTAATTACAACAATGACAAAAAAGGGGGAAATAACTTTCGTCATCTTCGTTTTCATTCCGTGCGAGAAAAAAGCTTGTAAAGAATATTTAATTACGGCATTTTTCAACGTGTGTTCAAGCTTTCTGGTGATGTTCAGATGAAGTTTTAGACGCCTCCCTGACATTACAAACCACAGATTGATGAAATATGACGGGGAGGTATGTTTAAAGACAATATTAAGATGTTTCAAATTACTTATACGAGCACACAATTTTACACAAATTGCATAAATAGCTTCCTGATGCATTATACTACGTAGATGTATCAGTTATAGGTATGTATTGTACCGCCCTATGGCCATAGAAACGGTACAATGCATACCTACAACTTACACATCAAGATTGTTAAAATGAAGAACCAGACCATCTTTTAAAAAGATAATTGAGAATTCTTGAATATTTATAGGCATTTTTAAAATAATCTTCTGAAAAAAACTATTTGGCCAGAAAAGCCGAAACTTGTGTTGAAGCATTCTCAGTCAGTGAAGATGTACAATGTTCAAATTATGATCCCTGGGGCAAAGGTGGGGTCCACAATGGATGGTTAAATTTTTACATAGGAATAAAGAGAGATAAAACCATTTGGCCAGAAAAGCGGAAAGTCTTCTTGTAGTGTAAATTAAAATGTGTTCAAATCATGATCCCTGGGGAAAGGGTGTGGCAACAATGGTATGATTTCATCCGATTTAAGGCTATTGAAGTAGCCTCTTGTATTTTTCTTTTTATTAATTGTCTTATAAATTGTAAATTGTACAATAATCACTTACCCTAGAAGGTTAAAAAATAAGAATAGTTATGCATAAATATGAATATTTATTCATTTTAGGTGTTGACAAGTAAGCCGACAGCAGCTGTAGCATTACAAGTATGAAAGAAAAGACAACAAATATACATGATCCACAATTTTCTTCTCTAACACAACAATTGTCTATAAACTGTGTAAAATTACAAATAAAAGTTATGTATTGGTACTCTTGTTACATTATGAATACACTGTATTGTGCATATAAATGTTTTTGAAAATTATGAAATGCATTATGTATTTTTATTAAAAAAAATTATTCAAAAATTAATTCGATTATTGTTTTTTAAGTTCAGTGAGACAAATGTATAGCAGTTTTAAACAGAAACAAACATTTTTACTATAAAAAAATAATTTTGCATTATTACTGAATACTATGGGCAATTAACAAAATAAAATTAAACAGGTGGCACATATAACTCTGACCAAAGAGTTTCGTTTGCATCGAAGTTCTCGTAAGGTAAAATTACACGAGATATATTTACTAGTGAGCTGATTTTTCTATTTTAGTATGGAAACTTAGTTTTGGTATTACTTGTTATGAAGATTGTCGTCATAGCTCTATGGTTTACTATGAAAAGCAAGGTATGTTTTACAGATTTGTTAAGATGCATATGCATCGAGCATTAAAATTTTTTAAAAAGTGTCGGTAAATGCTATCCTTCAAAAAGGTTAATTATGAAAGTTATTTATTATTTCTACCTTAAATTATATTTTGTAGGTAGAGACAGATATGCTAAGCAAAATGGTTGCAGGTTTGAAGTCTCAATTTCTAGACGACACGACTTCTAACAGCAATTCATTATCCAATGCTTGGAATTACTTGCATATGACGGTAGATGGAATCATTTTATTTACAATTTATTGCATTACTCATTTGATTAGTGAAATGTATAGCCACATGATGATTTTATTTTTTGAAAGCTTGACTGTTGTGGAGTTAATGCTGTAGCATCAACGACGAATGATTTTGATCAGACGTATTGGTGTACGACTGCAGGAAGCTGTCAAGCAACTAGTTCACAAATTCCTAAGACCTGCTGCCTCAATGTTGACGAAAACACATATACCTCTGCTCCAGCTGGCTGTCATGCAAGCGTTAACAGTGGAACATACAATGCAAAGGTTGTACAATTTTATTTGCGATAAGACTATATGATAGAAAAATGTATCATTTTAAGAGGGGTATTATTCTTCTGAAAAACATGTGTTTTTCATTTATTTCTCTCAATACCGCAAATTTAAAAAAGGAGGTATACATGTATAGAGGTTATTCCAAGCAACAGTCAGTAACTAGCCAGGTTTACTACAATTGTATATTATTTAATTTTACGCAACTATTTTTTTTATTTACTTATTTATTTTTTATTTTATTTTTTACCTAAGTTTGCTTTTTGGGCAATAATACAGGAAACAGAGCATTTTCTACAGCAGAAAGTTTGTAGGGTCCCTTTGTGTCCTATTATTATAAATATTTACAATTTCAACTGTCTTTGTCTGTGATAACATTACGAATCAATTTTGAACCCTAAAACCCAATAACTTCATATAACATGAGTGACACAAAATGGGCGTGCATGTCTTATAGCATAACCGAAAAACGGTATTGGCTGCGCCGCGTAGTAATACATAACATGTGCTACATAAAAAATAGTGGCTTTGAAATAATGTTGTTTTAAAGTGCACAAATGGAAAAAAATATAAATATAAGTAATAAGGAATCATTCTTTGAATAATATGAGGTGATAATTTCGGTCGGAGCGTATCATAAAGCCCTTCGGGCTTTATTGGATTTGACCACGCCCCGACCGAAATTATCACCTTATAATGCTCAAAGAATGATTCCTTATTCCTTAAATCATGTGGGTGCTGTTGCAAACTAACTTGACATATTTGTT
This sequence comes from Magallana ariakensis, assembly GCA_020458035.1. NCBI lineage: Eukaryota > Metazoa > Mollusca > Bivalvia > Ostreida > Ostreidae > Magallana > Magallana ariakensis. Next base: position 6,186,780 of record CM035815.1, on the reverse strand, counting down.
GATAGAAGCTTGATTTTATATCAGTTTACAATTATGATATCTAACTATGGATCACAGTTTTGGTTGAGAGAGAGAGACGTATTTTTATTGGCAAGGTTTACAGTTTTTGACTAACTGGTCTCGATGCATCTACTGCATAACCGCACGAAACAGAACATTAAAGAGTGTTCTAATGGATGTGTAATTTAGAAAGCAATAACAACCACCTATTTCCCGTGGACATGCAAAATGAGGTTAGATTCGCTCAAAGTGTGTGTCCGATCAGGTGGTTGTTATTGCTTGCTAGATTACACATCCGTCACGATTTTGTGAATGCTTAACAGTTGTTGATTTGAAATTTAATTATATGTTATAAGTGTCATACGTTTTTTATCCACGATACTCCTTATTCGTGCCTGTTTTAAATAGGATAACACTCGCAAGAACTAAAAATAGCCATTAGGAACCATATACTGTACATCATTTTTCCATGGAAGTACAATATACATGCACGTCCCTGACTGCTCACACACGTCCCTGACTGCTCACACACTTCGGTTTTGTCTTGGCTGCTTGTTCGTATTCGTGAATAAGATCAATTTTGCTTTACGGAAAATTACCCTTTCCCTGTTGAAACAATATGGCAATTTTGAAGGTGTTGACCCTCCTGTGTTGACACATTTTTGTATATCAGTCTAAAATTAGCTGTCGATGTCATGTGATTGAGAAGGCATTATTTTCCTGGCAGAAAAATAAATATTTTTCGTTAATTAAAATTTAATATCATTGTAACGCGATCTAATGATATCTCTTCTAACATCATAGTTCTTGGCGATCTGAATGTCAATTTTCTCAACCTTATTTCCACACATGAGATCCACACAATTATGAACTCGAACAACTTAACAAATACAATACATACACCTAAAAGGATCACCGAGCATACATGCACTTTAATAGATCCTATTCTTGTAAGCAAAAACATCCAAATCCACGATTCAGGCACTATTAGTCATACACTCAGTGATCACAAAGCAACTTATATATACATACATCAAAATTCAAATGTAAATACTTCTTACAAAAGAAAAATTTGGGACTACAAAAATGCAAACTTTGTACTACTTAACAATCTTATTGAAGAATGTGATTGGAGTAAAATCATTAATAATACAGATAACATAAATACTGCTACAACAAATTTTACAAATCAATATATGTCTATTATACGCAAATGTTTACCAGAAAAAACTGTTACTATTAGGCCAAATGATAAACCCTGGATGGATTCACTCTTGCGCAAAACTATACGTATACGAAATAGGTTGAGAAAAAAAGCTCAGAAATCCTGTAAAGATTCAGATTGGTATTTGTATCGGAAATTTAGAAATAAGGTCAACAACATGAAAAAATATGCCATTTCAAATTATTATGATAACATTGCTTCCTATTTGAGGGATGCAAGTAAAAACAATCAAAAGCTTTATTGGATATTAATGAAGGATGTTTTTCACACCAAATCTACAACTGAAATACCACCTATGCATTACACAGACAATAATGGCATTGATAATTTTGCATTTTCAGATAACGACAAGATTGAACTTTTAAATACATACTTCAGTTCAATTTCCAATTTAGATAATAACAATAAGGACTTACCTGTTTTGCAACACAAGTGTACAGACAATTTTTCAAACCTTGTCATTCAAGAACTTGAAGTTTTTGACATTTTGTCAGTAATAAGTGTTAATAAAGCAGTGGGTCCTGACAGTATAAGCCACAAAATGCTTAAATCCTGCAAAGAAACTATTTCAAAACCTTTGTGTCTTCTATTCAACAAATCACCATCAACTAAGACTTTTCCTGACTGCTGGAAATTGGCACATGTAATTCCACTGTTTAAGAAAGATGATCCATCTATCACATCAAACTACAGACCAGTGTCATTGTTGAGTTGTATTAGTAAAAATTTTGAGAGAATTTTGTTTAAACATCTATACAATTTTTTATACTCCAACAACTTATTTTATAAATATCAGGCTGGTTTTTTGCCTGGACATTCAACTGTTTACCAACTTTTAGAAACATATCATTCTATTGTGAAAAGTATTGATGATGGTAATTACTGTTGTATGATTTTTTGTGATCTGTCAAAAGCTTTCGACAGGGTCTGGCATAAGGGTCTCATTCATAAACTTAAATCATATGGAATCTCAGGGCCAATTCTTGAATGGTTTATTAGCTACTTAAGCAATAGAACACAGAAGGTTATGTATAAAAACAAATCCTCTTCTAGTCAATTCATAAATGCAGGTGTTCCTCGGGGCTCTGTTCTTGGCCCATTATTGTTTTTACTCTATGTAAATGATGTGGGTGAAAACATGAGATCAATTTGTAGACTTTATGCTGATGATAGTACATTACAACAGTGTTCAAACAATATTTCTGTCATAGAAGATAATCTGAATTATGATCTTCATCTACTTATGGAATGGTCAAAACAATGGCTTCCAGAATTTAATCCACAAAAAACAAAAGTTGTATTTTTTAGTTTTAAAAATGTTGAAAAATTTCCTAATTTATTGTTTGATGATTGTGCTTTGGATTATGTTTCACAACATAAACATCTAGGAGTATTGTTCTCTTCAAATTTAAGTTGGTCTAATCATATAGACATCATTGTTAAAAAAGCTTACAAAAAACTTGGTCTACTTAAAAAACTTAAATTTACTGTGTCTAGAGATATTTTAGCACAAATGTATATATCATTTATAAGACCACAACTAGAGTATACTGTTGAAGTTTGGTCTGGATGTACCCAATTTGATATTGATAAGCTTGAAAAGGTCCAATTATATGCAGCAAGAATAGTTTCCGGTCTTTCAATCTTAGCTTCAAGAAATTCTCTATATTTGGAAACAGGATGGGAACCATTAATAAAGAGACGAGACCGCTTTAAATTATCTACTATGTTCAAAATTCACAATAATCTTGTTCCTTCTTATCTAAAAGATATAACTCCTGTAATTAGAAATGTTACTTCCAACTATAATACTAGAAACTCCTCAAACTATTCTTTGCCTAGATGTAGATTAGAAGTTTTTAACAAGTCATTTTTTCCTGACACTATTCGTAAGTGGAATAGTCTGAGTACTAATACCAGGGAAACTATTTCATTAAGTATTTTTAAGAAAACACTACAGAGCGATTATATAAAGCCTCCTAAGTATTTCTCTTTTGGTAAAAGATTTTTAAATATCATTCATACGAAATTAAGGCATAATTGTGTTCTCAATTATGATCTTCATCGATGTAATATAATAGCCAACCCAATGTGTTCATGTGGAAGTTTAGAAGATGCACATCACTTGTTCTTCGTTTGTAAAAAATATTCATTATTAAGACAATCATTTATGTATAATCTTTTATCGTTGAACTTTTTGAATATAATTGATGTACATTTGATACTTTGGGGTGACAAAACTTTATCTTATGATGAAAATGTAAAAATATTTAAAGAAGTTCATACATTTATACAAAAGTGTGGAAGATTTACTTAAGTTTTAAATGTATTTGCATAACTTTCTTATCCATCTTAATTATAATTTTAGATTTGCACAGTATTACAGTATTGCAGCATTCAAAACTAGAGATTTATTTCTATTTCATTAAGTGTACTATACCTGTTATAAATGTTAACTGGCATTGTATGGCATTGTAATATATTATGTACAACAAGGAGAGGACTCTCTAAGTTTTTGGAACTTGTGTCCAATCCTTTTGACATCATTAGTCAATAAAATATGTTCAACTCAACTCAACGCGATCGAATTTAGCATTGCGATTTACAGTATATATATAGTACATGGTTTCGATGGCGACATACCAGAATATTTGCCCCAAGGCGACAAGAAAGACCTAGAGTGTTAAGTCGCCCAATGCTGAAGAGAGAGGGCGACTTAACACTTCTGGGCTTTCCTGTCACCGAGGGATAAATATTCTGGTATGGTCCCCGAAAAACATGTAATATATGTTATATAATATTTTTAAACAAATCAAAGCGGTTTATGAACGTATTTATTTCATTAACAAGTGTATTTTTCGAAACATGTTCATATTTTACAAATCAATGTAAAATGCTTTGTAAAAAGTCGATCGATGTTTGTTAGTTTCAATAAATTAAATAATGATAATGTGCATTAATGTTGCTGTATTGGTACTGGCTGAAATTTCGAAAGGTTGTTTTTTTCGGTAAAGTCCAAGTTAACGTTTGTTGTTTTCAGCACGCTCACGCTTGAGTTGATTACTCTTGTATTAATCAATTTTTTCTAATTATTTAAACAATTAAAAGAATCGTAGATGCTGTCCTGACATTTTAATTTTCTGGGAACTGTTTACGTTTGCTTAGAAGTTGGATCTTTGAATTTGGAACCCGACGTTATTAGTATCCAGAATAATTGCATTTGATATAACAGTTTTGGGAGGGCAAAATAACTATTTCGTGTGGAATGTAACTTTTTCCGGGAGGGCAATATAACTGTTTCAACTGATTAAGCAGTTTTAGGTGCATGGAAATAAAATTATTTCATTTGTGACATAACGAGAAAACTTATTCGAAAATGTTACATCATAAAGGTAACTTACATGTATATAAGCAAACAAAAAATATGCGTTTTCACCGTCATTCATAATTGACACAAATTAAAGCGTGTAAAACTTTAAAAGAGGCAAACATTTGGTCGTTGCTATCGAGTTTTTAAAAAGTAAGGATATCTCAATGATATTCTGTAGTTTACATATTTATAATGCTATTGCTTGGATAATCTATATTGGTCTATTGTTTCTCGGGGATACTATGGGTCTTGCATCTACTTACTTCTAGGTCAACCTTGACATACTGTGGTTTCATCTTTTTTCAAGCAAAACTGAATTTCGTAGTCAGGCCAACCAAGATCTAATGAACTGTAATCTCCAAAACAATTAGTATGCATGTTTTTTTAAGTAAAGCAGTGACCCCATGCATTGGGAGTGCTGAGGAATAAATGATTTATGAATATATCGGCAATAAATCTTTACACTTGAATATTGTCAACAAATTAAGCCTTGGATTTGTAGGCCATTGCAAGGCTGCCTATAGTCTGTCCTAGGTTACAGTTTTTGTCACTTACAAATTGCAGCAAAATTCATACAAAGAACGATTGAAATCAATACAAGGGAAAAACTCAAGATTTCTTATTTGAATTGAGATTTCTATATTTACCCAGAGAGATTGACAAGAACGAAAAATTTCATTAAGATCTATAATGGTAAATGTTTACACCCCCTCCAAACCCAACCCCCAACTCCCATTCGGAAGCATTCGGGACATCAACGCCATCATCCGGGCACCCTCATGTCTGCTGCAATGCATAATCCCTTTAGACTTGTATAAAACCTGACAAGCCAGGGGGATTTTTGTTTTTTGTTTTTGCGATTAAAATGGGATTTTTTATATTATTTAAAGAACATCACTTTAATCCTGAGGTAATATAAACATCGACTTAATTATTAGGCAATATGTGAGTCGAGGATATCCTGGGACAGAGTATTACTGACAGATATTAAGTTTGGTCATCAGCCACTAAAGCGTTTTGCACTGACTTGCTAAATTAGTAACATGCTGTACATTTCAAATCTTATTTGAGGCATAGTAGCCTAACTAAAACTGTAGCTGGCCACTTGGCAAAGGGATAATCCCAACCATTATTAAAATACTTTATTTCAACAGTGGTTGTCATGAAACGCATCCTTAACCACTATTGAAATATTTATTTCAATAGTGGTCGTAGTAAACCTCATCACTAACCACTATTGAAATAATTTATTTCTAAATTATTCGTTATGAATTACATCCCAAACCACTATTGCAATAATTTGTTTCTGTTGTGATTAACGAAAGTGTTACAAACAAACAGAATAATAGAAGGAAGACGGTCAGACGGATGGTCAAACCTTATTTAATATCCCCACGCTCATTAAAGGAAAAGACAGAGTTTATTTCTATAGTAGTTGTGTTTAATTGGTTTGACCATATTTTATTGTATATTCAATATACAGGGGGTTTGAATAAAATTTCTGGCAATTTACAAGGTGTTCACCATTGTCATTTTTCATAAAACATGATATATCTATAGCAAGAGAAAGGTAAAGAAAAAATATTAAAACAATTTTATATGTATGTAAATCTGCGAGAATTGGTTATTTATTGCTGCACAGCATTGATAGTCCTAACATTAGTACATTAATTTCATTGTCTCGGTTATTACCGTAAAATATGCAAGTTTATAATACTTAAATTGTATATTTGAAATTGTTCGTTAGATAAATAGTTTCTTGCATTTGAAAATAGTTTGCAAAAATGATATGACAACGATTGAAAAAATAATTTTTATAGTAGTTGTATTTCAATAGTGGCTGTAAAGTGGTTCTTATAATGAAATACATCCCCAATCACTATTGAAATAATTTATTTCAATAGTGGTTGCAACAGGGCTGATTCCCAATTTTCTTTTCGGCATTGCCTGTTGATGGTTGATGACGATATATAGACGATAGAAATCAGCACGTCTTACCCGTTCAAATACATACATATAATGGGTGTTTTGAGCAAATTCAATTAATGATTTAGTTTGGATAAGTACTAATAATAAAGACAAAAAGGAGTAAGAATTCCTTTGTTCTATCGCTTAACAAACAAATGGATTTTCGGTAGTTGTAAGTTGTAATTGTTATCAATTATAGTTTTTAGCTTTACCCAAAATTCTGGTCCTCTTAAAAGGTGTTCAACCCCAAAAACAGTCTTTAATTTGTTTAAACCACTCAGGTTTAGCTATTAATCTCATAAATGGTATCAAGAGACGTTTGACGATTTTGTGTTTTATTATTATTATCTCGTCGTTAGTTTGTACATTGATCACTGATGACAAAATGTTACGGGAAAGAGGAGCATGATTTAATTGAGCGTCAGCTATAGGATCATCGCATGAGTCTGTCATCTAACTCGCATATCATCATTCGACGTCTGCGACTCGGTGCGCGAGGATCTGGCGACAATCGACTGACTAATGGGTTTTTTTTAATTGATTGAGTCGAGAACTTAAAAGTTCCTTAAGGCCGTCAGCTTTGTGTTATATATATATATATATATATATATATATATATATATATATATATATATATATATATGACTGCTTAGTTTAACCAACTTTTTGTCAACTTACTGGTTTTTTTTCGGCCGACTTAATAAATAAAAGTATGATTGTCTTACCAGTTGAAATGTGATTCAGAGGTTTAACTGGTATATTTTGCAAAAAAACTAAGATTATATGCTACACCAAAATTTTATCTTATTGGTCATTTATCAAACATGATTTCGTTGTTCAAAGAAGAAGATATGCTCTAAGTTATTCCATACGAACTTTTTTGCATTTTTATGAGAAAGTGGAAAATCTGTTTTTGTTGCAAGTAACACACTGTAGAGTTTAAAATTTGGTGTGAATAAATAAATGATAACAATATCTAATAAATCGTGTCCAGGAATGTTTAATAAAAAAAATTTGAAAATTAAAAAACAGCTTTTGTTCAATATTTCTCATGCATCAGAAATGATACTTTAACGATCCATAAAAAAAAATTAGGATGTAGCATTACACTTTAATTTTGAATGATTAATATCGATATATTATTTTTCGAGTTTTAGCGCAGTGTATTCTAATTTCCAATTTTATATTTTTAGGGATGTTACGCTGCACTGCAGGATAAGTTGCTGTGTTATTCGGATAGAATCATCGGTCTTGTTATTGCGACTATAGTTCTAGAGGTAAACTCTTTGTTTTTCTATTTCCTCAGTTCGTAATTACAACATTAAATTGTCTGGGGTTTTGAAATTGTAATATGGACAGTTAAAATTGTAGCTGTTTTGAATAAAAAACATTTGCTTAGGGATGCTTTAATTGGTAATGTATACAAAAACAAACATTCCATTTGTGCAAACACAACAAAAGAAATTGGCAATGCCCATTGAACATCATATAGTATCGTATCTTATAATTTACACATCTTGACATATCAATGACTATTGTCACGCCCCTACACTACCCTGTGAGGAACGAAGCATATTTTGTAAGCATTTTTAACACTATGATGCGCATCCATTGCAGATTTATTTAAAAAGTATAAAAAAAAGTATTATCATTTGATAAATATTTCAATATTTTCTTACAATAAATTGTTGAAAACAGTTTCTAAAAAATTTAAGAGTAACTTTTAAAACTTTATGTATATCACTATATAATTATATATGTAGCATGGAACTTTCATTTCCCTTATGACATTTTCTTGGTTATATTGTACATAACACCAAGGTAGGTGTTTATTAATTGAGAGTAATCTTATCATGTGATAAAAATAAAGAGTTTTATCCTCAGTCAGTAACACCAGTATTGCAAGCATGACAACATCTTTCATTCATATCTACCACTGCCTACTGCAAATTTACGTGCACTTCAACCAATTACATAAAAAGAAGGTGGTTTTTTTTTTAGTAAATCGACTTAATAAATTCTTTTTCGCAAGTTTACTATTTAATTGAATGTAAGTTTTTTTGAACTAACAATTTTGAAGATTGATGTTGGATGCATTGATCAAAGATTTAGTAAAAGGTGTTGGTTTGAACTGTTACATTTTGTAATTTAAGAAAATCCCATATCATCTGGAATGGGAAATATTTTTCTAGACCAGTAATGTGTATTTAATTTCCTAAAATAATATATTTAAAATTTTTTTTTAAAAATCAGAAGTCATCCGGTGATACCAATATTTAAAGTATGAGAATGAAATTTAGGACCAGAAAGACAGTCTATAAAGTTCTGTAAGACAACCAGCATTGGATGCTTTGTAGTGTACTCCAAGAAAGATTTTAACGGATTTTAACGATTTGTAAATGCTTTTTCAATAATTAAAATATCTTTTTGAGTCCTCGCGTTTCACAACAATAAGAAAAACTGGAGGTGCAATTGAATCAAAGTTTTCTAAAGGTTTACGTTGATTATCAAATCATTTTATTAATATATTAAATCATACTTTTCTAGCCTATTTAACAAGCAAAGATGTTGCCAAGTTGGACCTCCCATTACATTTTATCATAACGCCTAAATAATAGTGCGTCGATATAATTGTTATAACCATTGAAACAAAATTCATTTCCTTGACGTTTGATATTTCAAATGAAAATCATATTTTTTGATTTATCTATATTGACTTGAGTTTCAAATTTGAACATCGGTTACAGAGAATATCGAAGCTGGTTTGTAAACCATTTCAAAAATGTAAACCGCTTAAAAAAAGAATATCAATAACATCAGCATGTAACAAACAATTAGCAAAAAATTTACAGGATCACCTGAAAATAACAAATAGGTAATTATCTGTAATCGCATAATAGAATTTAATAAATTCAATTTTTTTATTCTTATGTTAAAAGTTCGATAAAGAAACATTTTCTCGTACTTTATAGGAATTTCTATTTCGTATCTCTCATAAAATACGACTTATTTTCATAAACCATCATTCTTCAAATTGTAAAACTTTGTAATACAAGATATCAGGTTTGTAAGGTTTGCTCTGAAAAAATTACTGATAGTTGTAAAATCATTGTTAAAATGTAGTTATAAATAAAATTACTACCTTCAATTAGATTAAAAGGTAAAATACAAAATCATAAATTAGATTAGATTTTGCAACGAAAGCACGTGTTGATACATACAACCAACGTAATATGCAACCATTTCAAGGCCTAGGGCCTCCACACAATATTGATTAATGAAAATCAAAATCAAAGGTTTTGTTGAGTAATTAACAATGAAATATCTAAACTCCTTTGCCCAGATGGAATTTTCACCCCAATCATCCGAAAAAGAAAATTTAATAACATTAATTCGTAATATACTGGTTATTTGTTTACCCTCTCTCTCTTCAACACTAACAGTTGCCATTCATTTGGAAATTATTACATATTACATCAAGCATACAAAAACAAGGTAAATTAACCCATTTTCACTGACATGAATACTTTACATAAAATCATGGAAAAATCATTTACAAAGTCTGGTATATATTATATAAAGAATCACATCTATCTTATTTAAATGAATCATACTTCCAACCATCTTATCTACATGCACAATCACAAAAATATTAAATAAGAAGAAATATTCTGGAATGAATTGAAAACTATCTCTATATTAGATCAAATTTTAAAGGGTTTTATTGATGGTTACTTGTCTTAAATAGAAAATATTAATGTTGTAGTCCCCCAGGGACCCGCACTAGGACCCTACCATTATCTAATTTGCATTTGATTTAGTTGTAAGTAAAATTAACCAGATTAATAGTTTTGCAGGTGATAAATTGATATTCGAAAATAATAACATTACCTCCGGCTGATTTTGAAATGATTAAACAATGGTCAAATCAATAGCTAGCTGATTAAACCTAAACAAACCCATTTATGTTAACGTTTCTAGAAAGCAATAAACATCTTTTTAAATGTTTTTGGAAATACACCCATTAAATTTTATTTAAAAATCGTTTTAGGAAAATCATCATTGTCACGTAGCTAAAACAGTGATGGACAGACCAAGAACTTAATATCAATTCTCAAAAATTTATATTAGGGTCTGGCCACGCATAGTCACCAATTTTCATAAACGTAAACATGTCAGATATGTGTACGGAAAATAACTGGTCTGAGATGAAACTCATCAAAACATTATTTATATCAAGAGAAAGGCTTCAAAACACGCAAAAATAGCCATAGCTTAACATTTATAATTAAGATTATAAACATTTTTGCTCAACGTCTAGATTATGGAACAACCTATCATTAAGTACAAAGTCATACTAGTACGTAAGAATTTTATCAACTGTCTTTAATGTTGTAAGAACATTCTATTTAACAAAATTTTGATCACTTTTGACTTTAGGCAGATTTTGGCTAAACATGGTCCTAGTCCTTTTTTTGAAAGTAAAAAAAATCGATCATCAAAGAAGTAACATTCGCTAAACAAGTTTATTTCTTATTCTTATAACCCCTTAATTGCACGATTTAACGTATCAAATTCAATGTTATAACAAATGCACTTTTACCATAACGCTGGCTCGTTGCATATCGGATAGGATAAATTAGTTTTCTTAAACAAAAGATATTAATCACAAACAACGTAAACTTCTATTGTATCAAATGTCATTTTTAGTCGAACTATTTATCAACAATTGTCAAAACACAGTTGCTTGGTATCATGTTTTTATTATATTTCCAGATAACAGCTGTGATCTTGGCGTTTTTGATCCGTAAAAGAGACATAGAACAATGCCTCGATCTATGTTGCAATCGTTGCAGGTCCTCGTCGGTTGGAGCTGCATCATAAAGGAACGAGCCGGCTAAGGAACAGAAAGCACAATGACGCGAAGGAAGTCGGTTGAGGGACATGCTACAAAGCCCTACCAAAAAAGATGAACATAAAGGATGATGCAAAATATTACACCTACTTATTGTACATTTTGATGTGTATCATATAATTAGTTTTGAAGACTATCTTTCGCACAGTTGAAGAAATCGTCATATTTATACACTATTTAATTGTGTTTGTGTACAAAATTTGATTAAGTTACATGTATGTTACAACTTCCCTACTATGTTTGTAAATAAATCCAAAATCACATACTTTGATTGCTAAAATAAGAAATCCTTATGCTATTTATTAAAACTTTAGAGCAATCGGAGGATTACTAATTGATTTGTCATTTGAAAAATACTAGTGCCATTTAAATTATTAAAATTAAATTAAGACTATAGATATTGTTATCTCAATTCCGGATGGATTCTTGATTGATTCACATCTTCTTGAAACTTCTCACAAAAAAGTTAATTGCACATATATATATATATATATATATATATATATATATATATATATATATATATATATATATAACTTTCATTTATTTAAGTTTTATATATATTTCACCGACCACTGAGGTTTTTCTTGGATTTATATATATATATATATATATATATATATATATATATATATATATATATATATATATATATATATATATATATATATATATTTCCCAGTGCTTGTCAACTTATTAGAGATTACTGTACTGAATTTAAAAGTTCTCCAAGTCAAACCATATGTCAGATTACATTGATGAGTGTTAAAAAACATCTATATTGGTTTCATTACGACACAGTTCTATCTATTTTCGACCCACTCGTATAGCTTAATAGTTCATGCAAGTGTATAGCATTTTAATTTCAGGCTTCGATACCACTTTGGTTTGATAACGGATAAAAGAAATTGTGGTTTTTTTTTTAATTTCATACCTATCTCCTCTATCATAGTAGAATTCGCTTTTGGGTTGAAATTCATCGAAAGTTTTGTCCATTATCCATGAATCTCGATTTAAAGAATACAAAAAAATGTCAGTTTTTTCAATTTATGGATAGTTATCGTAGACAAAGGCGCATATATATATTTTTCATTCTGATGTACAAAAGTGGTGCATTATGTTTGGTTTTGATTGCTCTTTTATTTGTGGATTAGAATGTTTATCAATGTTTAATAAAAACGTAATAAAACATAAAAAGTCTACCTTGATAAATCAATTCAAAATATAAACATTTCTCCGCTAACACCTAAAACAAGAACTACAACCCGCAAATGTAGCTACTCATTCTAAAAAGATACAGCATAAGATAAAAGACGCTATCGATTCATGGTCTTGTTTTTTATGACAGTAGCATAGACGCTTGAAAATAAATTTATAATTAAGTTGATGTATTTGAAAACAAAAAGGTGATGCCCCGTATGTATTTATCAACGAATATGTAAACTTCGATTAGTCGCAAATTTCAAATCAATCTTTCCAATGTATCCTATGAAAGAAGCACCCACCATCCCTGCATTGTAGATTTTGCGTCGGTTAATATTCAATAATTTATCTTAAAAGTTGTCCCCAATCCCGAAGAAAAAAGAAACAAATCTTCTGGGTTCAGTGTTTAAAACAACGTGCCAAATCTTAAAATGAAAAGATGCGATAAAGCAAGTGAAGTATTTAATGAACAATTTCCATTAATCAAAAATCGAATTTGTCTCATTAAAAATGAAAAATTCAATCAAAAGGATATCAAAAGCAGTAGAAAGTAAAATCTTTCACTTTGAGAAATTGATTTTTAGCTTTATAAATTGAAAAACTTTTTATTGAAATTTCTTTATAAATGCAATAATTCAAATGATATGTGAATCTCGATTTTGTTGAAAGTACTTTGCAATCCTAAATTTCAATGTCATTTTGAAGACAAAAAACAAATATTTTCTCATCATAATCAAAAACTAGTTTTAGAAAATCTTGAATTTATTTCATGCGAACAGGACATTCATTCAACGTCGCACACTCACTGTTGTGTCAATAAAGAAAACATCAGAAAATATAACGAATCGTTTTTAAAACGATTTCATTAAAATTTCATGAACGTTATAACTTGTAATGCATATAATGAAATCAACTTATGGTTCATAAAATATCTACCTGGTGTGTCTAATGTCATTAAACATAACAAAATCATACGTGTTTATCTCAACCAAGTGAACGCGAATCAATTACACATTGTAGAATTTATTTAGGTGAAACATGTCGGAAAGGAGAAGCATTTGGGGATTCATGCTGGATTTAACGTCTCTAGTGTGGTGAAACGATCTGTTTTAGACGTTCGAGACTTATTGTTAATGAACCATGAAGAAGAAGATAGAACAAGGAATCCGAATCAAGAAATCTTATCTGTAAAATTTACTGAAAAAGCTTTTTAAGTTCTGTTGCAAAGCTAAGTAGCTATAAATTCCGCCATCCAAGGGTTTGTACAAAAAAAACTCGTGTAATTTAATATTTGATCAAAGGATAATGTTTGGTTTATAAATTACAGAGGAAAATGTGGTGTTTAAATATTTGTTATAAAAATCTTATTTAATATAAATCTTATTTTTCTTTAAAATGCTGATTTGTTGAAAACATACTTACGTTGCACTGAAGTAACAAGATCAAATCTGTATTCGTGTGCGAGCGAGATTTTTTTTTTTAAATTTAGCGCAGCGCTTTTTGATTCTCCAACTGTCTGTAATATTACGGTGTCTGCGAGATAAACAGCAGAAAACGGGTCAGAATTCGATGGTATGGTGAGATACGACACACTGTTTTAATGCTCCACTTATCAGAAGGCCTGGCCAAACTCAATGTTCGTTTTCGGGCACCTGCTGATTCTTGTGTTTTATAATTGAGATGTGGTATTTATTTTGAAGTTGTTTTAGTTTAAACATTTTTACGTTAAAATCATATGATGCTATTTTAAAAACTTAACTATAACAAAAGAGGATACGAGATAATTTATTATTTTAGATATTAAAATAAGATACAAAAATATACATGTATCTATTGAGTGCAAATTTTCATATTGTATACTAAGTACATTGCAGTAGAATCTAAAAGACTTTTTAAAAATTAAAACTGCACACAAAAATCATTATAATTTACTTTTCCCTAGTGTCCTAATATAGAAAAATTGCAAACAAGTTATTTGGATCCATATTGCATCTTTTTCGTATACCTTATCTTAACAAGCATCAGTAAATAAATTTTCTGTAACGCTTTTTTTCCCACTTCTTTCTTTATCCCTAACTTCTAAAACTACACGTGTAATGTAAGTCTACGTCACATTAAAAAACTTGAAGTTGAATTTGCCGTCTGCGGCTCAGATTACCATACACCGAAGCACTACTGTAGCTCGCTCCGGTGGAAGTCAGGAGCCTGGGAGTCAGTAGTCACTGCTCAAATCACACAGTCAAGCGGCGTGACAGAACGGACCAAAGTACAGACAAGCCACGTTCACACAGGGCTGCGTTCCCTGGGACTATAGCAAATTCAACAGAATGGTGTAGAAACTTCTTTGAAACAACCGCCATTTTGAGACTTACTGACTTGGATGTTTAATTCCATTGCAATGAGGAAACCTTTACACTCAATTTGCTCAGACATGTGGACAAATGTTCGAATCGGGTATTCAATATTAAGGACCAATATGTTTTTTATTTTTTCCATTCTATTAATTCCAGGATGTTTAAGTGCCAACGTAGCATTAACAAATGGTAAGTTTTCCCATGATTCTTGGCGTCGCCACGTCACAATGAATGTCAACGACTGGCAAATTTCACTGTATTTTTCTACACTTTTCAAACAACTGCTATAAAAAAGGAATATATTTGGCGTCTATGTTTATTGTATTGTTCAACAACGTGTATTTTGTCGTTGACACATTTTAAAATTGTACACGTTGTAAGCGTTCGATTTAAAAAAAAATAGTGTACATATATTTACTTTCAGTGGCATGTAATTTTATGCACATAAAAGCTAGAGGCACATAATGCACATAATCTAATTAGTAAATACAATCAAATAGACACGTCGTTTTTTTAAACAAGAAAAAAGAGAGCCGCTATATTTTACCGTGTCAGCACTTCTGTGTTCGTGCTGGCAGCCAAAGGAAATTGAATACGTAGGCATGTGCAGTAAAAGTAATAAAAACCACCTTATCTTCAACAAAACTTTATCCAAATCTTCAGATTAAAAGATATTTTTTTTATTAAATTGCACTGGGTCTTAAAACAAATGTTTTGTTCATTACGTAAACTGCTTTGAAGACGTTGATTTTTCTTATATTCCTAGAAATGTTCTTAATTTAAAAAGTAAGTGATGCAGATGTTTAGAAATCTGTGGTTACAGTTATAAACCCGGTCATCCATTTTCGTTAATTCTGTTTAATTTCACAGTTTCGAGAATCTGTATTGTTGGAAACATTTGTGAATTTTGAATTCTTTCAACATCGAAATACACAAAATTGGTGTTTAATGAAAAATGAGCACGAACATGATGCCGCAAATTAAATTTGCACTTAATCCTGGATTGTGTCTTACCGAAAAAGATTCGATAAAGGTGCTCTATATATAAACATAATTAACAATTGAGACAAGTCCATCATATTTTTGTTTGAAAACTATTACTTTATGCAAGTTGTTAGTATAATTTTATCACATTGAATCCATAGCCATCTTTTTACTTTGTAAGAAAGACAGAACTCGGTTCTATCACAATCTTATTTACTTTAAAATAGAAATAAAATGTTTGGTTGTTGTCAACTTTTGTAATCAATAAACATCATACGATTACAGAATACTTAAGGCGCGTTATGACCCCAAGTAAAGGTCACTTTATGAAGGTCAATGTCACAAATCTTACTCAATTTTGCATCAAGCATCATAATTCTGATGGGAGTTTAACTAATGTTGGGATGTTCAATAATTTGAGTGTGTTTCTAAAAATTTCCAAGTTTAATTGAAAAAATTACAACAAAAAGTACACATCTGCAGAAAACACCAAAGTATAACTAGTTAACTAGAATGTTTTGTAAAGAAGTTCCACTAGGATTGCAGTGACACACATATTGTCAAGACACGGTTACTTAACCAACCAATCTGTTTTATTCAGCCCATGTTCTCAGCATGAGCAAGCGGTTTGAAAACTGGCATTTAAACGTAACACAAAAAGATATGATGGTCTTTAAGAAAAATATCAGTAAGAATATTCATGATTGTTTCAGTCAAATAATATGAGGTTTTGAAACACTTTGAAGACTTCCTTTATAATTTACATGTACCAATTATATGATCAGTTTATCTAAAAGGCGGTTGATCCGATTTGTGGACTATAAAAGTATACATAATTTTGCAATGAACAAATCCTCATGCAAGATATAAACATTCACTCAAAAATTATCCTCCGACTTTGTCACTTTTCAAAGATGAAAAAATTTTAAGCAATTATTAATATCATTTTCAGCAAAGCGCATTTGATATGAAACTGTAAACAGTAAAAATTAAATTTGGTTTTCCTATCCATATATTCTGGTGGATTCAGCAAGGAGGTTCTGTTTTGCTTTGTCACTTTGTTTATGATAAGTGATGAAACCAGTATAAAATGTATGAGGAATGTTTGATATTAATTTCTTTCCAATAAACGTGTTAAAATAACCAGTCCGAAAATAGCGCAAGTTTTTTTGTGCGCCGTAAATTAAGTTTTTTGTTTTGGTGGAGCTGTAGGTCTACAGCATGTCATCGTATAGATTTTTTCATAGAGATATAGATCTGCAGCTATAAAGTATGATACACAAGCAGATAAATCGCAGCTTTTATGAAACGTGAGATTTAGAAATGTAAATATTATACGTGGTTCATAACCAAAACCAAAAACCTTGTTAATAATAAGCACCAGCTATGCGTCAAATATATCACCAAACGAACTCTGCAATGAAATGGTAAATCATGCTAAAGTCTTGTAGGCGACTTACCAAACACCCTTTCCATCTTCTAAATGACAACAATTACCCCCCAAAAAGCATGACAAATGTTGCAATCTAAGCCTCAGCACAGTGTATAACCCAGTTGTAGCTCTCTAATCGGCAGTTGTCTTGGTAAGAAAGTCTAAATTCTACAATGATTATGTGATTTAAACATGTGGCGAGATAAAGATATACGGGGTTTATTTTTCGTTAGTTCTTCTGCATCACGTGACTCTAACATCTGAGTGTGTCTGCAATACGCTGAATCTAGGTCATGCTAATCATGAAATTTTACTTAAAACTGTTTTCATAAAACTTTCCTAGCTAGGTTTTTACGTATTCATAAAGATACAATATTTAAATATTTATCATTATATATTATGTTTATAGCTGCAACTTGTATGAAAAATCATTATTTGTTGCATCTCTCACCAACAATCAACGAAAAATGACAAGGTTTTCTACAAATTAGCTTCGTTTTGGGGTTTTTTAGCAATACCTTTAAGACGACCGAACAACATACAGTGGCATAAAATATAGATATTAACTGCTAGCTCACAAGTCACAAGAACTTGAAGCATTTACGATTATCTACTACTAGAAAGAAAATCTACCAGCACTGAACAAGTGTGTTTTGGTGTTTAACACTAAATTGGACCTAGTTAATCATGAATATAAAATTATTATTTAAAAGCTCTCAAAAATGAGTAAGTGAGTATCATATGTATGGTCTAATTTAGGTCAGACAGATCTGTTGGACGCAGTGAGAATAGAAGCTGTTTCCAAGAGGGTGAACGGCTTTTGTGCCGGCAGAGATGACAAACGGGCATTCCAAATAACGGGACAGGAGGAGTTTACCGCCGACTTCCAGACTGTCTTCAGAGGTAACACAACCCATATCCCAGGGATCAGTAAAAACCCTACCACAGAAATCAGTTAACCCACTTACCCATGGATCAGTAAAAACCCTATCACAGGGATCAGTTAATCTATTCCACTATGGATCAGATATCACCTACCTCCATGGATCAGTAAAGATATACCCCAAGGATCAGAAAAGCTATCCCTTACTCACAGAGATCTGTTTATCTATTCCCCTAAGAATCAGATAACACCTATCCCCAGGGATCAATAAAAGCCTACCCTCAGGGATCAGTAAACCCCTACCCCCAGGGATCAATAAAAACTCTACCCCCCAGAGATCAGTCAACCCCTACCCCCAGGGGTCAATAAACCTCTACTCTAGGGATCTGAAAACCCCCATCCAAGGGATCAATAAACCCCTACTCCAGGGATCTGAAAACCCTTATCCCAGGGATCAATAAACACCTACTCCAGGGATCTGAAAACCCCTATCCCAGGTATCAATAAACTCCGACTCCGGGGATCTGAAAACCCCTATCCAAGGGGTCAATAAACCCCTACTCCAGGGATCTGAAAACCCTTATCCCATGGATCAATAAACCCCTACTCCAGGGATATGTAAACCCACATCCCAGGGACCAGTATAACCCCCCCCCCCCGGCCTATCCCAGGATTCAGTAAATCGGGATCAGTCGGTCAACCATTATGTAAAGCAAGAAAATTAATGACAATCTATATTCCAGCCACGTCGTTAAAGTAATCAAACAACTATCATAAACTCGTTATATTTGGTAAAGATTTTATTACATCCACATATTTGGTTTGAAAATATTACGAAGCACTATTATGATTTTTTAGAGTAGTGCACAATATTTGGAAGTTCCCCCTGCAACTTGATACATCTGTACTTGTGTCCCCTACTGTTTTCAAAATATTTTATACGTCTATATGGTT
The DNA here is from genome assembly GCA_020458035.1 of Magallana ariakensis. NCBI lineage: Eukaryota > Metazoa > Mollusca > Bivalvia > Ostreida > Ostreidae > Magallana > Magallana ariakensis. Next base: position 6,167,492 of record CM035815.1, on the reverse strand, counting down.
GTTTTCTTGTAGAATCAATTCCGGAGGAATTTTCCATTGTGGCTTCCTTTAGATTAAACAACATGGATCTTACAAACGATAAGTTATCTATACCACTATTGACGATTTACAACAAAGAAGCTCGGGAGGTCTTGGGAGTATACGTAGGACCAAACTCTAGGTTCCTTCTTAGTGACAATGAAGCGCTCACCCCAGTAGAGAAGGCCACGCCTTTGGATTCCTTTGCAGTAAAAGATAACGAGTAAGAAAGGCAAAAGAGGTGTCTTATATTGAAAGTAACAGCAAATAAAAGAGGTGTCTTATATTGAGAGTAACAGCAAATAAAAGTAAAACATCTTAATTACTGCAAATCAATAAAAGGATGATGTGAAATACAGTCCCCGTAAATTGACCAAAAAATAAATTTCGAAATTTCTCTTTAATTTGCACTTACTTAATCTTTGGTATAATAACGTACTCCAAATTATAGAATTTCTTTCTTACCAAAGAAAAAACAATCACATGGGAGATATAAATCATTATTTATGGTAGGGGTACACTGTTTACATTTAATCTCCATAGACTTTTACCTCATTATCAACGGATTTTATTTTTGATTTCTACGTCCCCCCCCCAACTAGTTTTAATTTGGAGATAAATAAAGTCACGTGATATGAAAACGATGCTTGATTCCTTCATATACAATTCGTCTATTGTACACTCTTCATTTTTATTCACTGCATGGACAGGGTCACACATCATAACGAATTTTACTGTTACAGGGTGTACAGAATCATCGATAATGCGTCAATCATTTCAATAAAAAAGCTATCCGAGGCATCAGTACTTAAGGAATACATTCATATTTATTAGTTTTATACGATATAAAATGGTTTGGGGCAGTTTACGCTTTATAAACATCGAAGCGGTTTATGAAAAAGCGTACACTGTATCAAACCATTTTATATCGTATAAACTAATAAATATTTGAATTAATTGCTTATAATTTAATTTTTTGCTATTAACTGTAGATAAAAACGGTCATTTGACCCTTAAAATGACACCAATTGTACAAAATTCAAGCGTAACGTCAGGCGGATTGATACGTTTTTGACGTTAGTCTTACTATGACGTAGGCAACATTCTTTATACGATATAAACTAATTCTTTGAGCCAATTAGAAAGCGTATAACAACCAAAATTTAATTATTAATCAAGATGTGTCATTTATTAACTCTCGTTTTTAAATTATCCAAAACATGGTAGATTTTCAATAAGTCATTGTATTAAAATGGGCCGCTTATATTTGTTTAGGGATATCATTCTTTCATTCGTCTTAATTATACAATTACCTTTCGTTACAGAGATAATATGTAAACAGTGAAAAGTCTTAATCGTAGGTTCATACAAGTGTAACGGTTGCGTACATTATTGTATGACGCATGTTACCCTAACAAAGACTATAATGATAACACCGTTCTATCTATGAACCTAAAACGTCAGTATTGTATCACCTGGTCATTCACATGGACACTGGGTAAATGGTGTAAGATATAATATTACAATCAGTACATGTAAGATACATTGATGGAAGGGTCAGTATCCGAACGACCTTTTGTACATCTTCAAATAAGGTCTTATTTGCAGTTTGCCTTTTGATTTTATCCAGTTTCAATACACACAATATATCGATGAAAAATGGTGATAACGAACAGTGATCAAAATCAAAACTCTAAAGGAAAATTACGAAGAGGAGCAAAACAAACACGGACCTCTACAAAAATTAGAGGTAGGAACAGGTGCCATGGAGGAGTGAGCATCCTCTGCTGTCCGGTCACACAAGCCGTGTGCTCTTTGTTGTAATCGAGAAAACGGAAAAATCGGTAGAAAATTCGGTGATTAATAATGGCCTAATAATAAGTATGAAAAACCTCTGTCAAAATTCGACCTAGCGGAAGATTGTATTTGCTGACAAGGTCGTTGTATCGACCATATAACTTATGAAATGTTGACTTCAATCGAGACTGTTCATAATCTTGTTTTATCAACTTGTTTGTCAATTACTGTAGCTTGTCTCGTTTAAAAATTGTAAACCCCTAAAAATTTACCGTGTCATAAACGACAATCAGTTTTCTTTTGAAATTTCGCAGAATATAGATTTTCCTGTTGATTACTGACATACATATTTTTTAGACTTTCAGCTTTTTCTTCTCTACCAGAACACAACACAAAGTTTAAACTTCCAGACATTTTAATGCAAAACTTCATTTTTTAAATATTTATTGTACATTGTTTGCACTCAGAGATGAAAATTTACCAAAACAAGTATAAATATCAATTGTAAATTATTTTTTCTTAATATTGAATATACCTGTATAAATAATTGTTTAAGATAAACCCGATTGAATTTTAAATTAATGTGTAAAATGTTCTCTTTCTCAGATGGCACAGAATAGGTTTAAGCGTGAGCTATGGGAGACTTACGCCCTATTTCGACTGCACACCCGGGAAGGAAGTATCCTTCAAACGCAGCACGGATCCCGTCGATGCTTTCGACACGGAGGGAATGATTTTGATTGGTCAGGATTTCAACGACTCACCTAAATTCAAGGTAATAAGTCGGATACATCGAAACATTATTTCATTTCTCCCGAATATTGCTTTACTTGAAGATGAATCAGAAATGGCGAGTTATGTTTTTAAAGTACCTAATTAAACTTTTTCTTTCTTCAGGGAGAAATCCAAGACCTTATTTTCATTCCATTCGCTGAGGGGGGCCAGGACGCATGTTCATACTATACTCCAAACTGTGACCATGCATTTTACACCACTGCCTACCATAACTCGTTGTCTAACGACACATCGGGTAGCTCCCAGGGGGGTGAGGCGGCCGGCGGAATAACAGGGGGTGGTGGGGAGGTCGTGATGATGGAAAAGTCGGATATGGGCATGGGTGCCGGAGGATTGGTGATGGTGGATAAATCTAGTATGGGTGTCGGAGGGATGGGTGTTGATGCTGGGGGGATGGTAATGGTGGATAAATCAGGCATGGGCGCGGCCGGGGCCGGTGGAATGGTGATGGTGGATAAATCAGGCATGGGTGTCCTAGATAACTCTGGTGGATTTCTTGTGGATGCTGAAACCGGCGAGACTGTGGGGAAAATGGGAGGCTCTGTTGTAATGGGAAAAGAAGGGGTACCGGTCAGTAGATGACATAGGATATATATTGTTCATACTGTTAACCGTACAAACATTTATTTAGCTTGAGCTGCATAATGTTCTCGAAAGTTGAATTTTATAAGAAACGTGTAGAAATATTCTCGGTTGTCATAAAAGTTATTGTTGATAGAAAATAAAACGTATTTTTTTCTTTTTCAATCACATACATATCGCATGTTGAAGAAATAGGTCTCTATTACGAAAATCTCTGTTAATTTCGTCTCATTTAGCTCTTCCGAAATCATTTGCTGTTTTTTAATTACAAACTACATGACATCTTCGTATTCGAATTACAAATTGGATGTTGTTGATCAAATATTTGATTTGTATTACAGTATATACTTTCCTGTAGCTATTTCATGCCTTTGATTCTTCAGTGTACAATGTTTCTTGCTTTTGTAGGTGATCAAGTACGACGCCTCAACTGGAGTTTCCTATGCTTACCGATACGTAAGATATCAGAATTTGGTCAATGTTCTCAAATGTACAGATGTCGTATTGTTAAAAGATATCATATCTAAGTAAATTTTTGTAGGGACAAGTTGGACCCCCAGGACCTAGGGGACCCCCTGGACCCCCCGGGAGACAGGGTGATCCGGTAAGTAACCGTTTATTTTGAAAAATCAATGCAAACATGATTTGAAATTTAACATTTCTAAAATTTAAATAGAATATATAGATTCGTATTGGGGGTTTTTTATCAATAATTATTTACATTATTTTTTTATTGAAATGTCACATCTCACAACAAGTTAAGTTTTAAGTAAAGAACTTTGCTCAAATAATTGTGTCTTTCGCCAGGGTTTTGACGGACGTGATGGAATTCCAGGGGCTTCCGGCATGCCGGGACCTCCCGGAAATGTCTTTATCATTGATGTAAGTTGTATAAAAACTAGGAACTTTTTTTTAATTCTGTTAATTATTTATTTGATAAAATAAAATGATATTATATAAATAGTGATATTATATAAATAGGTTGACAATGGTTTTCGAGGGGTGTCAATTTCAACTGGTACCCTCCCTAACAGGCACTATTTATTTTATTATACTGAATGTCTTAATTTTATAGCAAATTTTGCTGCTTTTATATGGAAAAGACGTGAGTTCTATGGCGAACCGTACGCGCATAATTTACGCGCATGTAACAATTCGTTCTATCGGCCCGTTGCCAAGTGTGTTGCTAACGCTGAGGGTATGAGAACGCATTGTCAACTGCGTCTAAACCAATCAGATTTCAGTATTTAACATGAAAGTATAATAAATTCTTTAACTGCATTTTATAGTTCTTTGCATGATACAAAATCAACCTTGTATTTAATAAAGATAACATGGCAATGAAATTAAATAACCCTTTAAAAACCGGTATCACTTATTTAAACAATAAATGCTTTCTCTGGTGATTCATGCGGGATATGAAGGTGGCGACATTGTAGAAAAAATACATACCCCGCGTTAGCGTTAGTATGTTAAATTCACTAAATTACTGCTATTGTACATCAGTACGTTATATAAAAGAAACAGCCAAATCGTTTCCTATGGGAATTTGAGTCTGACTTCATCATGATTATTTCGTGCAGTCTGTGATTTTTCTTTGGTCGCAGTAGGTCTCGACCAATCGATAAACGGGGCGTGTAGAGTTTCAGTCGCTGTAGATCTCGACCAATCGATAAAAGTGTCGTGTAGATTTCAGTCCTGTCAATTTCTATAGAGCTACATGTATGAATCATCCTTACGATGTAAATATATGCTGTGAAATTCACTAAATAATTTGAATCGAAATCTGCGTAAGCTTGAATTTAATCTTATTTAGAATTTTGTTAATTGCAGGCAAATTTTGCTTCAAAAACATCTCACCAAGCTCAAGCCTTCAGAGAAATCCTTGGACAGCACATGGTTTGTATCATTGTAACCACGGACTGTGAAATATAGACTAGTCATGACATTTTCCGAATTTCTCCGATGATATTTCTGTTTTCAGCTTGCAATGCGTGGAGCCCCAGGACCCCAGGGTATGACCGGTATCCCCGGCCCGGCGGTACGTGCCCCACAATTCATACTTTTATTATTAATAGCCATACAAATATTTTCTTCATTCAATCACTACATGTACCTTCAACGACTGAGTTTGTCAACAAAGATGGTACTGACTTTGGAATAATATATATGATAATTTTGTGTTTGTTTTGTTGCAGGGGCCTCCGGGTTTGGATGGACCAAAGGGAGACATTGGAAACCCGGGAGAACAGGTACTAGTACTCGACTTTAATGAGTGTTTAATCAAACTTCCATTGATCATTATATGAACTGTAAGAAAAATGCTCTAATTAATAACATCAAGACAACTTTCTTTTGGTAATTTGCAATACTGTAGAGTTTTTTGCCTACAGTGTACAGTTTAATCTCTCTGTTTAGGGTATTCGCGGAACAATGGGATTTCAAGGATTGGCAGGACAACCCGGAGACAGGGTTTGACATTCGCTTTTTCAATGTTTTGTATAAATTTTAATCTGATTTTTCTTTGAAAATTTGTAAATTCAAATCCCCCTTTTTGTGATTGTTTTAGGGAAAATCAGGCTTAGATGGAGAGAGAGGACCATTGGGTCCTCCAGGTGAAAAGGTAAGATTTTACACGGGTTTATTTTAAAACTAACATGTCCATATTTAGGCATAATTGGTGACTTTAGATAATGCCAGGTAAATGAAATGAAGCAAGATCAATCGTACAAATTGTTTATTAGCGATAAAAAGACAAATGTTTAGGCAAGTTATAACCTTCAAACAGAAATTCTGTCATAGATTAAACAGTCTTCGATGCTATCGTGCTTGGGTTGTCCAGTATCTAACAGAATAGACAGTCATTGGCAATTACATCACAGACATACATCTCATTCATTCTGCATTTTGATTTGTGTTATTTTTCAGGGGCCCCCTGGATATCCCGGCATGCCTGGGTTCCCAGGACCAAAAGGAGAACGGGTCAGTTTCTGTCTTATCTAAACTTTTAAAAAAAGAGATGAAATTTTGAAAGAATTTTTTTCAAAGATATTGATATTTAAATATGAACCAATCCTTTAACGCATGAAAAAAGTGAGAGTAAGATGAATGCCGTATTAATTTTAATTGAATTCCTAACAGGGACACGTCGGACCAACGGGTTCACCCGGCCCAGTGGGACCAGTGGGCAATGCGGTAGGTCGTGGTTCAATTTTAATTGTTTTCAAATTCCTGATAAGTGTTTAAATATCTTATTCTAAGTTTATTACCAATAAGTTCATAATAAAGAGCATTGATAATTTGTTTTCTATGTTAATAGCGTTGATTAATATATATGCTACATCATAAAAAAAAATCAATCTGGGGCGTTTTTAAATGTTTTCTTTTTTGTTTTGCTAGGGAGACATCGGTGAAGCAGGGCCCGTGGGACCACCGGGAGAAGTTGTAAGAACCATTCCATTTCATTTTCAAAACTTCTTGAATACAAAATATATTGCTTCTCTTTTAAATGAGCTTTGTTTTTTATAGGGACCTCGAGGTTTTCTTGGCCCTCAAGGACGCCCTGGACCCATCGGAAACCCGGTTAGTCATTCTTTCCGTTTCAGTCAAACGTTTTGAATATCAAGAACCTGTTATATGTAACTGTCTAAGCTCGTTTGTATCTTGCCTTGTCATTACAGGGTCTCCCCGGACTGGAAGGTGCGTCAGGACCTAAGGGAAACGAGGTGAGTACTGTTTGCGATCACGTGATGATGTGAGCATCTAATTGGGTCTACTAGTACTTAACTGTGAGTGTATTATATAAACTTTCTGTTGTCTTTCAGGGATTGATTGGAGCCCCCGGCGCCCCCGGACAGCCAGGAGCCCCCGGGGCCTTAGTAAGCGTCTATGTCATTGTTGTGATGTATTCCTGGATTTACTCATTCCATCGTTCTTTTAAGTAATTAAATATTTTTGTCATTGTTATAGGGACCCCCCGGACCTCCAGGCCCCCTTGGTCCTCCAGGAATTCCCGGACCTATGGGAAAACCCGGTCTTCCTGGATTACCAGGTCCTGTTGGACCTCCAGTAAGTTGGATAGCTTTTTGACGGCAACTCAATTTGCAACTAATATGAAAAAATATGATATTTTTATTTCAAAAGTCATGTGGGTTTTTTTTAAATCAACGTCCAAATCCATGGTCCGCAGTCTACATAATTCGTAAGCCCCGATTCTAAGTCTGTCAGAATGGATGGAAGATGACCGTATACATGTATCTCAGTCTTGGATTAAGGCGATATTATAGTTAGAGTTGTAAATAGTTCTTGATCTACTGATTGCTCTATCGTTTTCAGGGTATAGCAGGTACCCCCGGTGAGCCTGGAATAAAGGGAGATACAGTGAGTTCATTCCTGAAGTAATCGGGATAAATACTGTTAAAACGTTTACAAAAGAAAATCTGTTCGTCTTTCCTCAGTTCTCAGTTGAATATATAAGTAAGGTATTTTCATCATGCTTTATGATATGTTGTCTTCTGTGTAGGGTGTGATGGGACTGCAGGGCATCACGGGATACCCCGGACCGCGCGGAATCAAAGTGAGTCACATTCACGTTGCATCAAGTGTAACACCAGTGTCATTCATATTTCATATTTAAATTTCGAATCCAGTTCAAATCACTACTACCTGTCTTAACTTGTTTAATTTTAGGGAGACATCGGATCCGTTGGAAATCTTGGCGATAAAGGCGAAAAGGTCAGTGGGAGATATATTCCTGTCTTCATGATTTACTTGATTGAAATATATTTAAGTAAAGAGGCTAAAGCCTTTTATTTCACAAAGAAGCAAACCAGCCTGTGAAAAAATATTCATAGTATTTGTACAATAGAAGAATATTTATAAAAAAATTTATAGATGTGCCTGAAAAATTTTCTTTGAGACATTAATTGAGTACAATTTTGTTCATAATATTATTGCGTTATATTACTATACAAAACTGTCCTACTGTTTAGGTATTTATTATCTTTATATGTAATCATAATTGTTACATGGTATGCTCCATGAGGCCCTAATTTGGAAAATAAATTTTATTTTATTTTATTCTATTTTATTCTATTCTATTCTAATCTATTCTATTCTAAACATGTACACACCTACGAGTGCTATAACTAGATGCCGAGTACATTTTTGACTGTAGGGAGACCTCGGAATTGTGGGCGGTAAAGGAGACTATGGGGCTCCAGGAGAGAAGGGAATACAGGGAGAACCCGGACCTCCCGGTCTGGAGGGAATAGAGGGCACAAAGGTGAGAGAGAGAGAGAGAGAGAGAGAGAGAGAGAGAGAGAGAGAGAGATTTTCAATTGTCTACAATCGCCTCAATAAACTTTTAAAGCCCAACAGGAAAGCATTATCGATAGTAATCTCTGCGTTACAGCAAAATACTTGTACATCACCTTCAGTTATGAAAAGTTTAGATTTATATGTGCCTACCCCCAATATATGGTGATGACGTCTGTCTTTACGACAAAATGTCATTGAACTTCGGAGTGACGTGCAAATTGTGCAAAATTAAAACAATATGGAGAAACCTCATTTTTTCATAAATTTTTCAATTAAAATTGTTCGGAAGAAAAAATAGGCTGTCCTTTGATATATACATGAAATATTCAGTCAGGTCTTTCTGTTTACAGGGAGATCCCGGCCCCCGGGGAGAAACAGGCCACGCCGGTCCTCAAGGTGAAAAGGTCAGGCTGCACTATTTTTTTTTATTATTGATTACATGTAAACTGTAGTAGTTTGGAAATTATACTGTTTATCAAGTAATACTGTATGAAAATTTTGTATTGTACTTCATCTATGAAACATTATATTTTTAGGGAATTATGGGACCGCAAGGAATGCCGGGATACCCTGGACCACCCGGACTCGTGGTTTGTAAATATATTACTTCTTAAAGAATAGATATGAAGGAAAACCCAGTTATATTTACTTTAGTTTGACTGGAAATAGTTTGCAAGTTAGTATCCATGTTAATGAACTCTGCTCTTCACAGGGCCCCGCCGGAAGGAACGGACGACGGGGAAGGAGAGGAGGACGCGGGAAACCAGTAGGTAGATTACAGCAAGCTGTTGGCTGAACCATAAATACACTACCATTGCTGTTCTCTAAACATTTTCTTCTGATTTCAGGGTTTGGCTGGACCCCAAGGAGATATTGGAGAAAGAGGCCCTCCGGTAAAATAAACTCAGCTGACTTCACGATCTTCACTGCAATTCTGATATCTTTCTATTTTAATGATGATACACAAATAAAATTCTCCTTTTTTAAATCAAACGGTTATTGCATGAAGAATTGAATTTTTGTGTGCACTGTATATAAAATTATTAAGATATTAATGAAATTAAAACCAAAAGGGTCCAATGGGAGAGAGAGGAAAGCCGGGAATTCCTGGACCAGTGGGACCCAAGGGAGAGACAGGAGTACCAGGACCACCAGGATTCCAGGGGGAGCAAGGTATACAAGGACCCCCAGGGCAAGCTGGTCTCATGGGCCCACAAGGCCCACAGGTACGTTATTTTACATTACTTTATATAGAGGTAACTATCTTGAACGAAGAGCTATTAAAGGCATACAAACGACTACTGCAGTATCTACGTACAGAATACATAAATATATAAAACAAAGTTCTACTAAGTATTCAAATTTCTTTTGATTAGGGTCTTCCAGGACAAGACGGCATGCCGGGAACGTCAGGGGAGAGAGGACTTCCGGTAGGTCGAAACTCCCTATGCTTGAAAAGATATATACATAACTCTAAATTCTTTCATATTAATTTGAGAATGTTGATATAATATTGATAGGATGAGATTATTATATGCCTTCTAATTTGTTCTGATTTGGTACTAATTGTCTACTTTAATGTCTTTATATAGGGCGAGCCAGGTATACCCGGCTCACCTGGACAGATGGGAGTAATGGGACCACAGGTATGTTTCACCTATACGTAAATATCATAAAGAATGTTATTAAAAACTCAATTAATATTAAAATATTAAATATAAATAAAACATTAATAATTATATTTGTATCTAAATATGATATAAATAGATGACTTTGGTTCACTTTTTCAAATGATAACTCTCTTTTCGTAAAATCTGTATAAAAAGGGGGGGGGGCTAGAAGAATATTTATATTACAGGGTCGTTCTAGTAAACCTCTAAAATGAAATCACAGAAACCTCCTTAAAAGTTATTGTTAAATGTGCTTAGAATCCGTTGTAACACTTTCTCTACAATATTAATTGCTCTGTATCTAGGGACCTCAAGGAGAGCCCGGTGCCCCGGGAGACAGAGGATCACCTGGAAACCAGGTAAGCACTAACCTGAAAGAGAGATGCACGTAATTCCGTATACCTTTGGAGTTGTGTAGTTTCTCGATATACTTACAAAACACGTGATATCTCATATTTTTTTCTGCAGGGGATGCCGGGAGATACTGGACTTCCGGGAGCCGCAGGCGACCGTGGACATCCGGTATTTTTTAAAATATTCTATATCACGTTAACAACGGATTTAAGACCTATAGTCTGACAATTCATATTGAGTGCGATAATGCTAATACAAATACAAAATTATCCCTCATTCATTTTCCCTCTAGGGACCTCTAGGACCACCTGGAAACGAGGGAGTACAGGGACCACCCGGACCCCCCGGCGCTAAAGGCTTGAGAGGCTACCCGGGACCTCCAGTATGTACTGTACCAGCGTGTTGTCTTGTATTTATTTTAAATAAAACGGGAAAGGTATTATCGTGATTTCGTCTGTACTTATTGACGGTTTTTTGCTTCACTAGGGTAAAGATGGACCAGCTGGCGAACATGGATCTCCTGGGCCACAAGGACCAAGGGTAACGTAACTCAATGAAACAGTTCGAAAGAGTTGTCTCTCTTTTACAATTGAGGCGCGCTGTTAACAACGTGCATTTTGGTAATAGACAATTATTATTATTATTCAATTCAATTTTATTTAGGGTGAAAAGGGTAACATCGGTGATACGGGACCAGCCGGAAGCCCGGGAGTACCGGTATGTATATATACCTATGACGTAATAATTTAAGAGAAATTCATATACAATATTTGAATAAAAAGACCATGCTATGATATCAATGTATATGTGTTTATGTAAATATAATAAATTATATACCGGAATATTCTGATTCCATTTATTTTCTCAAAATTAACTCCTCCCAAATTGCTGCACGGAATTTTGTAAAACTTTACTTTGTAGGTATATAGGACACAATGTATAAATTTGCAAAATTTGCAAAATTACCAAGATACTTTGATTCCATTATTTTTTCTGGGAATTTTGGCCTTTTTTTTAACTTAGAATATTGGCCTTATATTGAATACGGTAATGGCCAGTTTGTAAGCGCAAAACCTGTCAAACCATTTTTCAGAATTTAGTAAAACTGTATACGCATTAAAACACATGGTGCAGGGGTGCAGATTACTAGTATCAGAAAAATTGAAATTGCGTTTTCATTATTATTCTGAGAATTTTGGCTTTTTAAAACTTAAAATGTTGGCCATTTATTGAATATAGTAATGAACAGTTTGTAAGCGCAACTCCGCTTAAATTGCTGCATGAAATTTAGTGAAACGTTTTAGGTATTTAGGACACAATGTGTAGATTTACATATACATATACAAGGAAATTTTGATTTCATTATTTTTCTGGGTATTTTGGCATTTTTGAATTTAGAAGATTTTGATGTTAAAAACAAAGATACAAATTTGTCATGTTATAATTTTTAACTTTAGATTGAAAATTGGTTAAGGGCACTATCATCAAATTATTTTGTGTATTTTATGTATACCTTGCCATTCAATATGGGTAGCATTGTCAAGTAATGAGAGAGCGTTAGGTATTTGAGCGTAGTCACTTTTTCTTTCATTAATTATTATACATTTATTTGTATAGGGACCACCAGGACCTATTGGTTCCGAGGGACCTCCAGGAACAAAGGGTGATGGGGTAAGTTTGTACTATGTACAGCTCGTAAACCTCGCCGATTCTCTTAAATTTGCTTGATTTATGAAGCTTCTAGTAATATGAGTATTTTCTTCATTTAGGGACTTGAAGGTGCCCCAGGATTACCAGGCCCAGAGGGAGCTCAAGGACCAAGAGTAATTTTTATTTTTAATTCATCATTTAAATCTAACACCAAGTAAATTACGATTATTTTAGTAATGATTTATAATGATGATTACTCTAAATACAGAATAATGGCTTATAAGTCTATAGATACTGAGGTACTGATGTTGAGTTTTGTTGTAGGGATACCCTGGACCTGCCGGTCCATTAGGTCCCCCCGGAGAACCAGGAGACAAAGTGAGTACATTTCATTATACATGTAGCAATCCCTATGTTAACCTTGTTTACATGCTTTCAATTTATTTAGGTTTACAAGAGAGCATACAACATCCTTTTGTTTATAAGAATAGCGTTCTTCCTCGAAACATTATTTTCTAGGAGATAAGTCTATTGTGAATAAAATGCAGGGGCTCGTTTCGTAAAGGGGTCGTACGCCCGGACTTAGCGCTACGCCGGTGTAAATACGGGACTAGTATCACCTTGCAAAATTCACTGATTAATTATAACTTTATTTTGGACTTTACTTTTTTAATTGAGTTCTATTTGTCATATTTTCTCACAGTTTATTTTGTACAAAGTTACTTATTCAATTAGTGTTTCACACTTTTCGGACTCTATGTGATTTCAAAGAGACAGAGTGCCATGTCTCAAGGACTGCTAATCTGTTAAAACAACATCGTGCAATTAACTGTTTTTCATGTCTAGGACATCAAAGACTCATTGAGTTTATTTAATTATTTTATATCTGTCAATTTTTCACTCAGCTTACAGCTTACTTATGTCATCACCTGTCAATTTATACTTATTGTTCAGATTCTTATATATAGTCATGTAAAATTGTCAATCAGCAGTCTGGAATACGGCGGCCAGCCTCGGCCAGTCGTCCGACTCATCCAGTCTTGAGTCCGGAGGCCAATACTGGCCATATCCGACTTGTTTGTAACATGTCTGTCTGTTAAATTGTTGTAATGCTGCCATCGTTGAGTCTCGTCCAATAAATACGGAATCCTGCATCAATTGCATGTTTATTTCTCTGGAACTGTATTTTGGTGGACCTTCGGGAATACGGCACTCCTACCCTTCGTTTTTACCTTACGGCCCGCAGCGCGCCTCAACCTTTTACCTTGTACCCTTTACGCCAACATTCCCTCACCCCGTTCGTACTGCACACGGCGGATGCAGTTCCAGAAGAATTCCCGAGCACCGTTCAAATATACGCGGTCACACTAGTTCGAATATTTGCGTTTCATTAAAGAGCGCATCTTTACAGCCGACAAAAGTTAAGCCAAAATTTTACGTCCACTCAAAGGTAACCGTAAGGTCGGACGTAAACATAAGGAAGCATAAATATTATGAAACGAAGATTGTATTTTATCGCTAATGCGATTTAAAGTATATGTATTGTCACATTTAGATAGTGAGAAAGAACGATTTATACTTTAAATTCTGGAATTTGATTGCGACGGGAGTTTCTCCAGAATTAATATGCACACGGGGGTTTCTCCCGAATAAATGTGCACGAGAGAGAGAGAGAGAGAGAGAGAGAGAGAGAGAGACGGTATCATATCATCTAAGGTGAGAAATATATCTACTTGTTAAAATTTATATTAAAAACATTTTGACACTTCCCGAGAAAATAACTGAATTATTTTTTTTTTGTAATTTATATATGAACAGTATATTTTTATAGCCTACGATGTATGTACATGTAGATGCATTAATATTGAATGCAAATAATACTGAAAATCGAAGCCGATTAAACTCAGTTACTGATGCACAATCATAAACTAAATTTGTGATTCTCTTTTTAAAGTGAAGATATATTATGATACAGGGTTTAACTACAAGAATGATGACACGTTAGAGTTTAGACAAATCTGCAATTCAAACTGATTTGATAAATCCAGATAATAATTTTTTAATACATGTACTTGATACAGAAAGTGTAACTTATTATAATACATGTACAATAATATATTATATTGCGCTAAAATACAAAACATCGCGAAATGATTGAAAACAAATATGCATTAATTTTGTTCGACAAAGAGCGAAATAGGTCAGAAAATTGGATTTGAACATAAAATTTACAATATGACAACTTTGTAGATTTACACCGACCCAGTGAATTCAAAATTTCAATATGATAAAAGTAATAAGTTAACACATATATTTTTGACTTCCTAATTGCTTAAAATGATATATTGACAATCCTATTGAGCACATTACACAAGTCATGAACTTCAACCAAAATAATGCCGAGTAAGGACCCGCTTTACAAGAAAAAATAATAGGATTTTACCATGGTGCATATTTTAGCAGTCTATGTGTAAATAGAAAAAATTCAGGTCAATAATTAAACATTTTACATGTATTATACGGATAATTCATTTAAGATTTACATGTGTATTTGACACTAAATAATACTCCTTGCGCTGGTATTCCAGAAAATCATATACACTATACCATTAATTGGTTTCCGTTAAATGTTTTATCTATTTGTATAATTAATTTTGATATCATGTACCTTTTTGTTCGGAAAATTGTTGAAGGAAACGGAATATTATTTTAAAAATTTAACCTTTGTACATACTGAAACAAGAATTTATCAAATCTTAAGTAAAAAATATTACAATTGCTTGTTCCTCTAAAATTGATCATATTTTCTCATGTAACATACACCTGTACATAACAGAGTAATAGAAACAATTTTCTCCATGTGCAGTGCTGCGTTGTCAAGGGCTTATGCCAAAGCTCTAGTCTAAAGTTTACGCCTCTAGTTAAGCCGCTTTATGAAATGCAAAATGCAAAATACGCCCGACTAAGTTTCGGACTAGACTAAAGTTAGGCCCAAAATTTAGGCCTCTTTATGAAACGAGCCCCAGGTATTTATTTTTTTACTGAATGATGTTGGCGTCTTTATTGTTCTACTGAATGATGTTGGCGTCTTTATTGTTCTACTGAATGATGTTGGCGTCTTTGTAGGGACCCGCGGGTGAGCCGGGATCCAGAGGGCCGAAAGGAGACCACGGAGAAATGGTAAATACTCAACAAGGGTTTAGTCTTTCAGAATATCTTTTTTCGATAAGTTTTACGAAAGAATTTTACGGGGGAATTTATGAATTAGTAAATTAAGAAGTTAAAACAAGACAGGCTCGAGCTCGCATGACGTTTTCAAGTATACATTTTATCTCTGTAGGGACCACCTGGACCCCAAGGACCACAAGGTTTACAAGGGATCATGGGACCACCGGTATGTCAGCCATATTCTTTTAAGTTTAAAACCGTCCGAAAATTCAAGTTATTAGTTGTCTGAATGTTTTATAAATTAATCATGAGCCGATACACGTCTTTCATACCTTACCCGGTTTTTTTTTTCAATCTTGAAATAACGTGTGAAGGAACACTCAGTAAAATCTTGCATACACAACTTTATATGATCATCGAAAATGTCTATCAACAGTAATGTTATGTTTAAAATATGGTTGTTATCTCTGCGTAGGGACACCCAGGAGAACCAGGCATACAGGGTATCCAGGGACCCCCGGGCCACAAGGTGAGTACAACACACCTGTATCTGTGTTTTATAATAGGAAGAATCGTTGCAGTTATACACGTTTACTTTAGTAAGTTTGTAAGGTATCTATATGGACCCCAAATGATTACAGGGAGCCACGGGTCCACCGGGAGCAACAGGCATGACGGGATTACAAGGACTTCAGGGACTTCCGGGATCGACCGGGGATAAAGGCGAGCAGGGAGACAGAGGAATGGACGTGAGTGATTGCCTTCTCTGATAATCATGATTACATGTTGATTTAATATTACATATATACAACTGACAGAGCAACCACAGAAAGTACACACTAATACAAAATAAAGGCATAATTTGATATATCGTTGTAGGGTCCCCCCGGCGCTCCAGGGCCGCAGGGAGAGCCCGGACCGGTGGGTCCAGAAGGTCCAACAGGATTACCCGGTACTCCCGGATTAGAGGGAAAGCAGGGTCTGAAAGGAGAACAGGGAATTCCTGGACCGGCCGGGTCAGCGGGAACAGACGGCCTACCTGTAAGGGACTAACAATTATATTTTACAATTCTGAAAATTATTAATTATCCGTAATCGAGTTTATTCCAAAGCTTATTGACGGAAGCTCTTATTTTTGTAGAAAAATAGTATATGATTCATTTTTATTAGGGACCAGTTGGAGAACCAGGACCCAAGGGAGAGAACGGAAGACCTGGTCCCCAGGGTCCTTCCGGAATGAGGGGAGAGCCAGGTGTGCCGGGACCAAAGGGACATCCGGTAGTTAAAAATAATAGATTACATGTACATGTACTTGATACGAGTTGTTGTGAAATTTTTGATTTGTACAATTTTATATAATTTTATTTTATTTTATTCATAAACCAGGGGATGTCAGGACCACCAGGTATTCCTGGCCCCCAAGGTTCCACAGGTCTCAAGGTAAAGCACTCCAGTGATAAGTGATAAGACAGTATTATATGACGTCTTTAACTGCGGTCTGGCAGATAAGAGTAATGCATCGTCTTGTAATTGCAGGGCGAGGCTGGACGGGACGGACCGGAAGGAGAACAGGGACCGATTGGACCAGTCGTATGATCCTTTTTTATTACTTATCCTTACATTATCAATTTCATTATGAATTATTTTCTAAATTTATCTAACATTGAAAATTTTCACTATTTTAGGGTCCACCAGGATCCCCAGGCGAATCCGGGCTTCCGGGACAAAACGGAAAACAAGTAAGTAACGGTGGTGTTATTCATATCTACAAGACAGTAACCCCAACACAAAGCGTGATGGATTTAATTGAAATATACATCTTACTTTCAGGGCGAGATGGGACGCCCAGGTACCCAGGGTGAGTCCGGTCCAGCTGGCGAGAAAGGAGACCGAGGAGTTCCGGGTCCAACCGGAAGTCGTGGATTACCAGGGCCACCGGTCTGTAATGAAAGAGTTCTTGATTGTTATTATAATGAAACCAAGAAATGACATAAATTAACCCAATGATTTGTTTTTAATATATTATTTTATTTTTTTTAGGGTAACCCAGGTTCTCCAGGACCCGCGGGACCTACCGGTGCAGCTGGTCCAGTGGTAAGTTCCGGAGTTGCCAATTAGGGTGTAAAATAATATGCAGTCTTAAAGATCTGGTCACTCACTGTGTATTTCTATTGGTAGGGTGAAGCAGGTGCGGTGGGACCCCCAGGGATACCCGGAGAACAGGGTCTGATAGTAAGGAGTGTTTATACTATTGTTTATTGTTAATAGTAAATAATATTGCTGTCATCACAAATGTGGTAAATGGACACTCCTTTACAGGGACAACCCGGACCCACTGGTCCTAAAGGCGAGACAGGGGAGAAGGGCATAAAAGGTCACATGGGACGAGTGGGACCTCCAGGAGTTATTGGTGATCCCGGACCGAAGGGAGAGCCGGGTGAGGCCGGACCCCCGGGACCAAAAGGCGATAGAGGACCAATTGTAAGAGTCATTAATACAATAAACAGTATAAAAACAGCAACTCTTCCTATCAGAGACTATTCATAGTTAAAAAGCGTATCTTTCAATCCATGAGTTTTTGGTGGGTTTTTTTTTTTGCTTAGGGACCAGAGGGACCACCCGGATTCCCTGGACCGGAAGGAACGCCAGGCCTGCCAGTAAGTTGTAAGGTCCTTGGGACCTGTATATTGTTAACTTGTACATTTTACCAGCCTTAGCGTTAATATTGTGAAATTTCATTCTAATAAATTTTATGTTTAATCTTTTTTTAGGGACCTCAAGGACCCTTGGGACCCAAAGGAGAGCGGGTAATGAGCACAAACAGTGACCGTTAGGATCTATTCTTGTCACGTGTCTAATTCATCAACTTTGCTGTTACCCTTTACAATGAAATGACCTGAATTTTTAAGATAATACATTTTGTCTCCACTTTCTTCAGAACTGTTTTTATATTTTAAATATAATATATAAATATTAATATTTTGATTGTCATATTTTTTATCTAGGGTGACACCGGACAGAAGGGAGAATCTGGACTTCCGGTAGGATAACGGTCTTATTTAAAACAAAACAAAATTACTAACAAAAGATATTATTTTTATCACTTCTTTTTTAAATTTTGTCACTGAACATTAGGGTCCCACTGGACCGGCTGGACCCCCAGGGGCATCCCAAGCCTTCCCCGCTGACCTCTTCTCTTCTGCGTTCGCGCCAAAAGTAGGAGGCCGAAGAAAGCGTGCGATTAATCAAGTCAATCAAAATTCCCTGGAGTTTGACCTCAACCAAATTGTTCAGGAAATGGAAAGCAAGAGTTACGAACTCCAAGATGGCGTCACTCTTCTTGTGGGCAAATTATTTGGACATATCGAAAAACTAGATGACGAGATTCAGATGATAAGATATCCAACCGGGAAAGAGGGCAACCCCGCTAGCTCTTGTAACGACATCAAACTTGGAAACCCAGGATCTACTGACGGTCAGTCATAGCTGACAGCTACAACTTTCATTGTACTTTAACTTACAAACACATAAATTTTGTGTAACTCATCATATCATTGTGCCTCGTGTCTGGTAACGTCTTCACTTGATGATATAAAGTCAACGAAGACTATTAACTATTACCTTAGGTTTTGTACAAAAGTCGATACATCGTTGATTATCTATTCCTTAAACAGGCTGGTACTGGGTCGATCCCACTCTGGGGGCCTCAGGTGACGCCATCAAGGTGTGGTGTAACATGACGTCAGGAAGCACCTGCATCTATCCCACAGATGATACTAAAATGGTAACCAAGCACTTATTCTTGGAAACTTCAGTCTGTAGATACTAGTTTTTTGATTGGCTTGCTCTTTGTAGCAAAAGAGAGTGGGTTGATTCAAACGAGTTGTGTTTTGTTTTGCAGTCTCCGTTGAGTTATAGAGAGCAAGAGAAGGGACAGTCCTTTAGTGGACTTAAATCAGGATTTATGATTGAATACCCGGATGAGATACAACTGAATCTTCTGAGACTGTTTAGTGGGCGAGCGACACAAACATTCACGTATTACTGCAAGAACTCGCTTGCATGGTATGACGAAATGTACAATGACAAAAAGCGCGCCATTATCATAGAGGGCGCGGACAAATCGGAACACAAAACGAAAGACTTGAATAACGTCATAGACGGCTGTAAGGTAAGCTAAACACATTACATCAATACTGCACAGAATGTCATTGACGGACAGAAAGTAAATGTTAACTAAACACATTAGAATAATACCGCACTGAATGTCATAAACGAACTGAAATTAAGCTAAAAAAAATTTAAAAAATACTGCACAGAATGTCATAGACTGACAACTATACTTGATAACTATAGGCAGTGAAATAATATTGCACAAAATACAATAGAGTGAATAAGGCAATGTTTACACAATAGTACAGCTGTAGTATAAGGGTCAGAAAATGTAGATGGTCACGATCCACAGGACTTTCCACTGAGGGTCATTACTACTCAGAAAAAGAAAAGAATTATCGAAGTATAAATCATTGTTTTGTAGAAAGAAAAACAAAGATGCCCTAAATCACTTCATTTTTTTTTATTTCAGTCGAGGAAGGGAGATGGGAAAACTATTTTTGAAATTTCGACAAAGAAAGTTGAGAGTTTGCCTATTATAGACTTTATCCCGACGGATTACGGCCAACCAGATCAGCAATTTGGATTCGAAGTCGGACCCGTATGCTTCTCCACATAAACTCACGACTCTTTAGATTATTTTAAATATTTCATTATAGGGGACAATTTGTTATATTTTTGTGTATTTATTGAGAGACGCTTCACACACACTGAATCAGAATAGATGATTATCGTATAAAGTAATCTTAACTATAATCACCGTAGGCTTTCGGACATATGATTATTCTAGATAATTGTGAGAAATAATTGTGGTAAACTCGGTTTATCATTTATAGCGAAACTGTGATTAACCGTTATATAAGGTTACGATTAATTGTAATCTACACCCCACGGTAACCATTTAGTAATGTAACGCTGATAATGTACCCCCATATTTCGCTCACTGTTTTTGATTAAGTCGCTCATTGTGTACGTCTGAATGAAAGTTGATTGCACACTCAGTTTGTTTTGTTTTATTTTGTGTCAGTTAACCATAAAATCGTACTATCATAATAAACATGGAGGATTATGATCGAGACAATTAGTGTTTAGCTTTATTTCAGTTTGAATTTAAAGTTTACAAAAAAACGAGCAAAATACTTATATCGCTCACCTGTATCATTTTTATTTCAAAATTTATTTAAGTAGCTCGCCATCATTTTATGATGCCTTTGTTTTACACGTGCCATTGTGACTGCCAAGGCTGGGAACTGAATGAATAAAATCATTGTGTGTTACGGTTGCCCAGTTTCAGTATACGCAAGGAAATCTTCTGAAAATACATAATATCTTTATTTATGGCACTGACGGATCTAATTTATTTATAACTATCAAAATATGCATCTATCTCAAAAAGAATAAAAGCATTATTCTACCCACCCAGGTTTCAGTTGCACACCCAAACCACAACTGCGTACAACATATACAAGTTATAGAAGGGGACGTCTTGGTCTTGTGTAAAATTTTAGCAATCGCAACTATCTGACGGGTTTTTTTTTGGGGGGGGGGGGCTTTTTGAACGATTTTGATATTTTACTTGCCTTTGGCAATAATCAACTAAATGAAATATAACGCTAAAAGTAACATCAAATAAAGCACGGATCTGTCTCCCAAATAACATGTATTTACAAAGTACTTATGTTCAAAACAGTTAGATAGAGAGAGAGTTTTCAAAGTTTTCGAAGGCAAACGAAACGAGAAAAATGTGAACTGAACACTTTTCTGTGATTTTCGTGTTAATGGATTATCTCATTACAGTACATGAATACTGGTTTGTAACACATCTATGAATAAAAACTGAACAGCCCTCAAAACTCGGTTTGTAACAAATAAAAGGACACTATGGTTTATTGCATCAGTAGTATGTATACAAATAGAAACAAATTTGGGCGGTGACAGAACTCCGATACCTCTCTTTTGCGATGCGCGAAGCAGAAAATCTGGAAATAAAGCAAACGAGATTGTATAAGCAACAGTTTATTGTATTAAAATCATCCTACAGTATAATTTTACAACATTACAGATATTATATTTATCATTCGGGTAATATTTCATGATTAAACACTTGGCAATGAAAGTTGAACTGACTTGCCCCTTAAAAAGTATTTGTTGATTCTAACCCAGACTGAAATTCGACGATCAACCGAGGGCTCCGAGGAGACCGAGACCGGGGAATCCTGACCCCGCGGTAATGAGACCCCCCAGCAGGGGGTTAGAGGCAGTGAGCGCTAGTCCAAAGGCTGGAAAAGTAGTGGGAAAAAACAGTTATAATGGCGCCTACATAATGATGTGCTAAGATAACAAATTAAATTTTCGTGTTCGATTTCTAAGAATTCTATATACTGTATACTATATCTGTAACACAAACATGGACATTGATTTTAGTTGCTGTATTCAACATAGAATTAGCAATACCTCCACCGAGAGTGCTTTGACCACCGGCTCCACCAAAGAGTCCCATCTGGTTTTGGTTTTGGACCGAGTTTAGCGCAAGCCCAAGACCACCATAGGGAAGTCCACCCCCAAATCCGCCCCCGTATCCACCCCCAAATCCGCCCCCGTATCCACCAAATCCACCACCGAATCCACCTCCGTATCCGCCGAAGGCGTCTACGGGGATAGGGACGGGATAGTCCTGGGCCACTGGGTAATAGATGACGGTGGAATAGCCGTTGCCTTTACCTGAGACAGAAACAAAACAATTTTAAATCTATTTCAATTTTGTAAGCAAATACGTTAAATGAATCGCGGATAAAGCGAACACATTATCAAACACCTTTTCCGTATCCCTTTCCGCCGCTTCCACCGTATCCGCTGTATCCGCCTCCATATCCGCTGTATCCGCCTCCATATCCACCGTATCCGCCGTATCCACCGTATCCGCCGTATCCACCATATCCGCCGCCGCCGCTGCCGTATCCACCGGCCAGGCTGGCGCCTACGCAGAGCGATACCAACAGAGTTGTCAAAACAGCCTTCATTTTGTTTCTGTGGAAAGGAGAACAAGAATTCTTTAACGATATTTGCAAGAGTACGAAAGTTCAGTTCAAATCTTTGCGGGAAAAGTACCTCTATCTTGAAAAGGATGCAAGATCAGAAATATCTAAATTAAAATTCACTATAGGAGCCCTAATGTGCAAAAATTATATCATCTACATTTTTCTTCACTCAAAGCATTTTAAATGTCTAAAAAAAACAGAACCTTTTTTTATAAAGTATCGGAAGTATTTTTTAAATGAAAATAATTGAACAATTTACAAGACAATTCAGTTTTGAAAATTACATATTTTTCTTTTTCATTTTAAAATCACAAATACGATTATCAAGGGAAAGCAAAATGAAATAAACTCACTACTCTGGGGACTTCTGATGTTCCCGGCTACCTGTGTCCAGAGTGGAGCCCGAAACTCGAAACCCAGAATTTATTTTATACCAGCTGACCAATATTACAAGTGAAGGGGACCACAAAGGGTTGCCCCATAACCCATGAAAATACATTCAATCTGTATTTTACGATGACGATGCAGATTTAGAATAAAAACATAAAGAATTTTCAAAATAATAAAGAAATATTTTTTTTATTAATGGCGAAAATTATTGTTACTTTTTAAAATATTCTTATAATTCCCCCCCTGTCCTCTTCTGTTCCCAGCCTTTGTTCCCAGCCTGTGCAATTTGATTGGCTGCGCTATCTTTTCCCTCCTGACCATGGGTACGCTGTTACCGCATCACATGATGGATTGTCCGTGTAACCACGCTGTATCTCGCAAGCGCGAGAAGTCAGTATACCCATTTCACCTCAGCCAGGTAAATGGATGTACCTCCCAGGTATAATTTGTTACATAGGTAAATCACGTGTAACACCTACTTCAAATGCGACAAACTACGCTATCTATCTTATGTTGCATGATGCACACTGATAATCGATACTGTCTCTTTTTGTTTTATCTTTAAAGCAACATATAGAATTGTTGAATCTATATGTTTTTGGATGTTTATTTTTTTAATAAGCATAATCAAAACTTTTTCGATAGCGTGTTTACGAGAATTCTTCGGCAAATAGTGTTGATGCTTAAAGAGTTACTGTGGTTGTATTCAATTGTCAATTACAACAGAAACAAACAAAATATTACTTTTATCGTAAGAAAGGTGAACTGTTGAGACCATGCTCCTGTTTTGATAAATCTTGATCTCTGCATGGAAATTTACAAGACCCGAAAGTTAAGGAAAGGTCTGAGAGAATTTTTTTTTATTTTATTCTGTGCCCCCCCCCCCCATCCCAAAATGCAAATTTAAAGAGAGAAAATTATCGGTAAAACAACCTTTTGAACTCATTTAATTTGATTTAAAGATTTATAATTGCAATTTGTCTCCAGGTATCCCACTTCTGAATGCGGTTGTTCAATAATTTCATTGGAATTTATAGATAAAAGTTACTTTAAAAATGCAAAGAAAAAGGTAGGACTGTGTTCATTATTCTGAGTTTGGACGCATTTAACTTGACCCTCTTGGACTAAAAATGCACTAAAAATGCAGGTTTTCTATATTAGTAGTACAGCAAAGTCGTACTTACTAAAGAAAGAAGTTGTCAGCGTTTAACATCGGTACAGAATGGTTTTGCTAAAGTTTTGTTTATTAGGTACATGTTACAGTTATCATAAAGCTATTGTCCTTTACAAATTTAAGATACTTTCAAGTAAAAATTTAAATCATGCTTTTATTAAATTAAATTTTAAATAATCTAAAAAATAAATACACATACACAAATACACACTGTGCTATTTGTATTTAGACTTTATAGAAACACACTGTATCAGACTTTGACAAGTGACAAGTTTTGGTATATATATATACAGTTTAGATTAAAATGTTTCCTTCATAAAATCTCCTGTTAAAGTATACACGACTTTTGTATTGTCATTAACATTTTTGCTTTTCAATTGAATGAAATGCAATGAAGAAAAAATGAAAAAAATAGATAAGAGCCAAGAAATCAAAAGCACCTATTTTGTATAGGTCTACCAGACACATTGTTTTAAATTTTTCCACATTTTTGGAACAAATATTATCTATTTCTATGATCCTTAAACATATATTTTCTCGTGTTTTTTTTTTCATAGGAAATAGGGGAGCAATATCTATATAAAAAATGTCGGAATTTAATGTAATTTTAATTTTTGTTGTAAATGAAAAAGTATTCGAAGAATGAAAGATTTAATGTCCAAAAGTGAACCAACAGTTATGTTTTTTTTTCTTTTGATAAAGACGCCATGACTGTGTCAGTTCTTCTCAATTAACTTTTTATAACCAGTACTTCTTGTTATAAAAAAAAATACAAGATGCCGATAGTCTCATTAAAATTTGAATTACTACACTGTTATCATTGTAGGGACATGAACTGCACAAAGAATAAACATATCATCCCTAATACGATAAGCATGTTAATCAGCATTAGGCAATGATCTGATAGATAAGTACAAGTTCTATTTTTTACGTTACGGAAATAAAACTTTTTTTCACTTCATGAACAAGAGAAGAGCTCCAATCGTGCCGCTACGATTCCACAATTCGCTTCCGAGCGGATCTATGTCTTTGCGCAATTGCATCAGGATCCATCCATCATCTTGCGTTTACAAAGTCAGCCTCGATCACGATATCCGCTACACAAATCTATCACGGGAGTCGTGAATTTGGGCGCTTTACGGGGCATCCTCTGTCTTGTGTAAGCTTAGGTGAGGGCCTGGTATTTAAGCTGTTGGTGGAATTATCGGTACATCCATTTGGGGCGTCCGTGGATCAAAACAGCAAGGTATAGGCACGCTGGTTTTGTGTTCTGGATATATCAGCATTGGGATTCTTTCTTTCTTCATTCGTCCTGATGTGTAGTTTTGAATAGTTTTTTCTCATTTTCGAAGTTTATATAGAATATTGCCTAAAGAAATGTCTATTCTTGTCAAATTTAGCTTTTGGATACATTTAGATGCAAATTGAATTAACAGTGATTAAAATGAAGTCAAAAATTAAAACTTTCAAATTTTCTCTTTTTCCCTTTTAATATTTTTCACTTAAAATGATTTATATTAGAGTATAAGAAAATAAATTAGTTACACATCTCTCTCTCTCTCTCTCTCTCTCTCTCTCTCTCTCTCTCTCTCTCTCTCTCTCTCTCTCTCTCTCTCTCTCTGACATGTACCCGTTGCCTCTCCCTTTTGTAGATGCGGATCCTGGTAGCGATCGCCGTTGTGACATTCTTTTCCTGTGTAACTGCTGACAGCTACGGCGGTGGATATAGTGGTGGATATGGAGGCGGATATGGTGGATACTCGGGTGGCTCCAGTGGGTATGCTGGCATGTATCCCGCTATGAGTGGATACAGTGGATATGGTGGATACAGTGGATATGGTAACAGCGGTGGATATAGTACTGGCAGTGGATACGGAAAGGGCAAAGGTCAAGGTGGCGGAGCGCTGTACATTCCTTACTATTACTCTAACCCTGTTCCATACCCAATCCCAGTCGGCGGAGGAGGCGGGGCAGCAGCCGCTACCCTCCCCTCCCTGCCCAACCCCCTCCCACTCACTCTAGGACAGGACATTGGTAGGCAGCGGCAACAAACTCAAAACGGGTGGTTAGCTGCTTTGTGTAAGTAAAAATATCCTGGGGTTTGATGCGTGAAGCGATTGCCACACTACTATATGTTCCTGACATAATTGAGATTGCTTCGTTTCTATTTTTTATTTTCGAACTATTTCAGTGGGAGGTATTCTTTTATACTGGCTTTGGAACAGCAACAACAACACCAACAACACCGGATAAATTTGGAAAATCTTTGTCCTTTTTCGCTGTGAGTATAAAATGTGTAAGAATAACATAATCTGATAGATTTGGGAAAAGTATCTATGAAAAATAGACTTTAATATAAAAGTTATTGATATGTTTAAAACAGAATCACAGTCATAACATCAAATTCTTAGCAACATGTAATCTGCGATATGAATTATCATTGCTTTAAAATGACATTAATGTTGGAATAATTATGACTTTTGTAGAACTGTTATCCCTTTTTGTAGATTGTTCATCACGCAAGCTTGAATTGGTCGCCCAGTGTGTATGTTTCTTTATTGTATCGTTTTTGCATTTGCTATTAAAAGCACCTGTACCCAGTCACTGTCCTTGTTATAGATTTGTTGGATCAACTGCATTCATTGTTATTACACATGTTACAGACAGTCATTTTGTTCAGGTTTAAGTCTCTTTATACCGTATATCAGTTTATTTTCCGCTTCATGTTTTTTTTCCGCGAATCATAACCTAGAACGGTATATAAAATTTACTCGAATCAAATTTTCACTATTTCAAAGTCATAGTGAAAATATAATTCACGATTGTTTAAATCTGTGAAGTAAGAGGGAAAAAGTATCTAAATTGTCACTCGTAATGAAAAATTCGGACAATAAAACCATTTACACGATTTTCTTAATGTGAAATAATTACCGATAATTATTTTCAGAGACGCAAACAGTCATAGATCAAAAGATCATGTACCGTTATATATACCAGTAGTTTATGTTTAATTAGACATTGGTTTACCCAAGGAAAGTGACAGTTTTAATTAGCTTGTTAATGGTTTATTAAATAAACAACCACGCTTAAATACCTGTATTTTGGCGCTTGTCCTCCGATCCCAATTATCTGTTCACAATTCACCTTACTTGTTTACTTTATCTTAAGGAAAGAAAAAACTATATTACAAGAACAAAACTTTGTATCAAATACGCTGATTTATTTTCCGCGATTCGGAAATCGTCGCGAACAAAGCGGAAATTGGATACACGCGAAAAAAACTGAAATACGGTATTAAATTTAAGGTATTTGAACAAGTCAAATGTATTCAAATTCTAGTGGGGTTTTTTTTTGGGGTTAAATAAAAACGTAAAAGAAACATATATGAAATATAAGGTTTAATCAATTTATTGCCAATTTAACAAATTCATGTAAATGTAAATAAAAAACATTAAAACAATAGACCGGAAAATACTTGTTTGTCAAAATATCTATCTAATGAAGTATTCCACAATCAACATTTTTTTAGCGATAGTTGGCATGTTTTCATAAAATAAAGCAAAATTTAATACTTTACTTTTCAAATTATAAGTAAATTCTTAAACAAAACAATGCTTGGACCTCTATTGGTGTTATCGAATTACATTTGTACGAATGTCCAATAATTAAGGTTTTATATATACTCTGATAGGAGATAGGAAGTTCCTTAAATCTGCTTTTGATGATTTTATGACCCTTTGGAGGATTATAGAGAACTATTTTAAGAAGTTGAAAGGTTCTCTATTGAAAGTTTGGTTTATAGCATTTTGAACGTTACAATGCACAGACAATGTACATGATGCACTTGAGGATTTAAACATGCCGCAGCAGTTTATAGAGTTGCCAGTTCGTAAAATACAGAATCATTTTAAAGCAAACATTTGCTACTAAAAGTTTGTTCAATATTCTTAGTTTTAGTGTGACAGGAAATTGAAAGCTGATACTTTGATATCCCCCGTTTCAAACAACGTCATTTCTGAAAATATAGCAAATAAACTTTCATAATCAGGACTCTCTTTCCATCTTTTAGACTCAGAAAAATCGCCAGAGATAGTATTCATAGTCTTTTTATGAAAAATAAATGGTCACATAATGGAAAACGCATTATGTCTGCTCTATCCTTGTTTTCCGTTAAAGGTAACTCTGTTTTAAATTGAACGTAAACTTGGGTAGAATTTTTGAGAAAATTGTGACAGAAGAGGCACCGCCTCCCTACCTGTTATTCATTGTTTACTTAGTTCTTGATACCGTACTTTGTTGTTATATATGGTATATATATATATTTTTAATTTTATTCTCTGATAATAAGATATTTATGATTATATGCATAATCTGAGAATCGCACGAGGCATTCAAATAAATCGTTTTATATCACAAGATATATTGCTTTATGAAAATGTACATTACAACATTATTTTAAAATTGCGTATTTTGTACTAGAGGGTTTATGAACGCTAATATTGTAAAACTATTAACAAAGATAAAAGAAAATTGTACTAAGAAAAAGAACAATCTCAATGAATAAGAGCTCAACAAAAAGAAATTGGCGTATCATATCAAAGAAAAGACAAATAGCAATGCAAAAAAGAATGATTCTTGAAAATGTTTCTTAGGAATTAATTTGCGTTCACAATATTGCAACCTTATAGATTTAACGTGTGATTGATGTTCGTGAATCGTTGTATCATGTGAAGCCAAAAGTAACTCGATTGGAATGGAACAGTTCTAAACACTTTAAAACCGAGGCAATTGGAACCTTCAAGACACAAAATGCTAACCGAGTTCAGGTAAAGCCATGTCATATACATGTAGGCTCGGTAAAGGCGACAAATGGACAAATAGACACATTTGTGTTGTATCCGTCAGATTCGATGTTATGGGGGTTTTCTGAATTTTGGATTGTTGTTTGAAATTTTTTTAAATTTCAAATTAAGTCATATCGTAAATATTTACTTTTGTTTTAAATCATATTTTCATGTTCGAATGTTGCAATTAAATCATTAAATGAAAATGCGTTCCTCAATTTCATAAGGCCGCAAAAATGTAACTCCCAAAATAGCTTCAGAATTTTAAACAAAAAGAACCTGTTGATATCCTAGGAACTAAAAGGTTTGCAAATGTTGCAATTGATTTTTTGTCCGGTTCACTAACTAAATTTTGTGTAAACATAATAAAGACTTCGTACGTCAGCCACTGCATGTGAATTAGACGAAATGTTCCAGATGAGACGATGATACGTTGGTGTGATTATTATAAAAGATAGAGGGTCGGACAAAAGTTAGAAATTAATGAGCGTTACGATATCGTGTTCTATGAGTAAACTTTTTATAAATCAAACATTTCTGTGGCGCGTCTAATGCAATTTGGCATTTAAAGCTGTCATCTGAATATTATTCAAATTGATTTCCATTAGAGAACAATACCATACTCTTTAGCCTTCCTTGGTGTAATTTAAATCCAGGTACAAATAATTACTTCATCAATAAAACTATGTTGATACAAAGAGTTCGCCAAATGCTGGAACTAATCTTACAGTATCAGTATTTCTGACTGCAATACAGTTTACTAATGAAGCCATTTGGCTGAAGGTTGCGGGCGACTTTGACTTTAACATCCTACAAGTAGACCTACATGTACTCTAACTTAAAAATAATTTATTCTTTTATCTGATAATCTCGTCTGTGATAGATCTTTACCTACGAAAAATACCTGTGATCTTCATGCAATCATGGTTTACATGGTAAATTGTGTAGCAGATATTAGTAACTTCTCCAAGAACAATACATTGCAGAAAATGGATGATTTAATAAGTTTTGTTTTTAAATAAAATGCTATACTTCATATCACTTCTTTCAAAATTATTTTGATTTCCTTTATTCATCTTTTATTTCCGTTATCATCATTTCTTTTAAAAAACTGTCCTACATTGCAGTATTGTAACTTTATGTACGGGAGTATGTATTTAATATTTGAAGTTCTGTCAAAGGCCAGTAAAAAAAATAATCAACCTTTTGGTTGCTATTCATATTCATGTAAAATCTTGTCCACCTATTAGTCATCTGACGATAAAGGAATAGGAAATGACGTAACAACTTCTGCTTTCTCATAGAACAACTTCCTGGTTGCGAAACAGCGAGTGGTAACGCGTTCTGTCGCTTACGGTGAGAGTTGTAAGTTCGGGTAACGACGCGAGCGTGGATTGCCTACGAAGGTCATCGCTGGCTAATAGAAAGACTCCAGGCCGCTGACGACACTGTCCTTGCCGTGGTGAGTCCCACCATCAAGCTGCTTTGTATTGGCTGATGAAGGTGTAAACATGATGACTTTCAGCACTCCACATTTCGCCTTTTCCGCAAATGATTCAGCCATCTTTGTTACATATTCCAATACCATATAAACCGAAAACATTAAAGACACAATCGTATAGTCCGAGGAACTAGTAAAGAGTAGAGAACCAAACAAAATGAAATCCAGTACATTATTTGTTATTTTATGCCTTACTTTTGCGTATTTTCCTGTTATACAAACAAATGATTACCAATGGAGTCAAGGCACTCAACAGTACGTGAACCAGAATCAGTACGGAGGTGTCCCCACCCGTCAGGCATACTCATCCCTGGGTGCTTCCTATGGGAAAAGCTACTCCGGATCGTATTCTAACGGTTTTTCTGGAATTGGATACGGATCAACACAGCTGTCTTCCCCAAACATAGGGGTCGTGTTACCCCAGACATTTGGTTACGGATTCATGGGTTATGATATGTATTCACTTCTCGGTAATGGGTTTTACAACATGATGGGGTATGCTCTCCCTCAGGTTTACGGACTACAAAGTATTCCTTATCTTCATCCGCACGCGTTGCTGCAAATGCAGTACAGTAACTTGTACGGGTACCAAACACACCCACTCCAGCAGTTGAGTGGACACCTGGATGTATATCAGAGGTACGGTTACCAAAGCCCGTTCGGGGGGTACACCCAGCCCTTTGGAGGATACACAAATGGTCTGTGGGGATTCTCCCCAATAGGTGTTTCCATGCCCGGACTTTTAGGCCCTAGAGGAAATCCCATGTTTGGATACAAAGAACCGGGATTTCTTGAGCGTTTAGGATTTCATGGAGTTTCCAAAGATATAGGTTAGTTTTCAATATACAGACATTGAATATACTATAATGATACAATTATTGCTGTTTTTAGGTCAATACGATGATTTAGGTACTCGAGAAGTTAAATATTTACCAAGCCAAATGCGAGGTGAATATTGTACTTCGCGGATAGCTAAATAATCGTATAAATCGAAAAAACAGCATTTAAGTTCGAAGCTATATTAACCGAACAAATTGAGAAACGCGATATTTCATTAGACGAACTATTTTAAGTCATATGTAGAAAAAAATCAAATGTTATATTGACCTCCTATGTCAAGTGCAGGTGAGTATAACGTTTAATTTTTTCTAGATTGCGGGATAATAGCCAATCAGAGAGCTAGAAATTAGTTTCAACATACACGTATGCTTCATTATCTTGCAACATTATGTGTTCGATGTTATGATTCAAAGTATTTAAAGGCTAATTATTTTGTATAATAAGGTAACTTAATTATCTTATTTCATGGTACTTTTTTCAGTGACTGTGTTAGGTGGCGCTGTTCTGTTTGCTGGCCTTTTA
The DNA here is from genome assembly GCA_020458035.1 of Magallana ariakensis. Lineage (NCBI taxonomy): Eukaryota > Metazoa > Mollusca > Bivalvia > Ostreida > Ostreidae > Magallana > Magallana ariakensis. The sequence continues at coordinate 6,135,717 of CM035815.1, read as the reverse complement.
AAACTTGGATAGAGAGGAACTTGGAAAATTGAAAGCTAGACCTTCAAGTCTATTTTTCGCCCGTAAGAGAAATGAACGATGTGTTAGATAGTCGACTTTTATGATTGCTTTAATTTTGTAATTATAACAAAAATATTGTACATATGTATATGCAGGTTTTTTTTTTACATTTATATAATAGACATTTTATAGCATTGATAAACAATTATACGAATTGTACCTTTTTCATTCCTTTCTTTATTTTAAATGGATTTCATTCTATATACTTAATGTTTGGGCTTTTTATTGTTTCCTGAAATAACTAAACTATAACCGCTATAGCAAATAACTTTGTATTGCTTGGATAAGCCTTGGTTAATTGGTGTAACATTACCGTTTAAATAAATGAATAAGATATTTCCTGGTCCGCCGAACACAAACTACTGTACATAACCTTCTGACTGGATTTTATTTCTACCTGGGCCTGAAAAAGACGGGAAATACTACATATTATATTCATTTGTGTCTTTCAATTCGACCCCACTTTCCTCACTGCGTTCGTCAAGGCACACAAGCTTGCTACAGATGACAAGGTTTGTCTTACTGAAAAAAGTTCAGTTTAGTTAATTATTATTTATTAGGTGATTTAACGATGAGCATCCAGCCCATTTTATTTATGTATAAAACTATATACAACACCACTCTCTCATTTTCCCAAGCGCATCTAATGAAAAAAATTATTCGAGATCGGCACATTTATAGGCGGCTGAAAGGTTGAAAAAGATGTTAATGCAAACGGAACAACTAAATTTTAAAAACATGCTAAAATACGAAACAGGCCAGCTTAAAACAAAATCAACAGACACTGATGCAAAACAAACGATCAGTCATTGACAGGTTTAACGCTAGATGGGGTGCAAAGAGGTATCAGCAGAAATCGCACGCGTACTCTGGAGAAAACTTACTCTTTGTCTTATAGATAGGGGGTATTTAGGTTTGCATGGACTGGGGTGGTGGTTAGGTGTTCCGAGACATATTTAATTTTACTACATGTATGCAAATTTAAGAAATTTGATTTTTCCAGGGGAGGGGGTTCCGTACTTGAGTTTATCTACATAACAAAGACTTTTAAACTCTGTATTTAGTTTGTAACTTGACTTTTACTTTCAAAGTTTGGTAAAGCATAAAAAGCATCAATTTTACCATTTAAGACATAAAAAATTAAAAATCAAAATTTAATTTTTTGGATCAAATTTTGTCCAATCTTAAGTCACTTGAAATTGATTCTAAAATTATATTTGTAACGAAATTATTTTCCTTTATGCTGTCGTATACAAAGGTTTTTGAAATATATAAGGTAAATTCTCGAGACATTAGAATACTGGTACCCCCCCCCCCAAAAAAAAAAACAACAACAACAACAAACAAACAAAAAGCAAAAAACAAAAAAAACACAACAACAAAAACCAAACAAAAAACGCGCTACCATCTTATTGTAACAGGACTGTCTAGGGGTTAGTCCCGTTCATAATCCGATTTCGGAAGGATAAAAGAATAACAAGAATTTCAATTCAGTTTTTAAAGAGTAATATTCCGTATTTTGTGCAATATATTTTGTTTCGTATTTCAGTATGTTTTTAAAAATGTATTGTTCGTTTTGTATTTACGTCTTTTTTTACCCTTTCCGCCGCTCATACACATTGCAGTATTGAGAGCAAAAACTCAATTCTTTAATGTAATGTAATCATAAAATCACGCTCATCCGACTAAAGCAAATTATGATTCAAGATCAGTAAAAGTGGCAACAATTATGAAATATTCTCAATTTAATTTTTTTTTTTGCCTTTACAAAGCACATTATAACATCCAAGAAAATGTATACATATGTACAACCTACATCATTAAATATTAATTTCAATAATGTGGTATTTGAAAAAAATTAATTATCGTCTTAACGAAATCAATCTGCAAAATCTTAAAATCCAAAAATCATCATCTGTAAACAATAGCAATGTAAATGCATATTTGAATAACATATACAATCAAAGATGATATAAAGCAGACTCGATCAAATGATCTACTTATTTTCCTCCAACACATTTCGTATCTCTCTTTCAAAGAATCATGATCATGGAGCTCTGTAGCTGCATTTCCTTCAATCTTATCCCTTGGGGGTATATCTTTTACTTTGGTCAGCTCCTGACATGATATTATTTTCAACCATTTTGGAACAGGTTTGGTTTGTATGAAAAGGTAAGAACTGAGTATAACGGCTAGAGTTAGTATACCCCCGAGAGTAATGTATCCTAGCAACAGATAACCCAGTATGGAGATGCTGGGCTCGGATGATTCTGGAAGTTTCTCCTGAATAAGTGTCAGAAACACGACGCTAGCCAAGAGCATTGTCACAGAAAATCCTATCCTCTCTCCCGACTCGTTCGGAAGAAGGAAAACGAATGACTGTAGAACAGCTACAAACGTCATAGGGACTAACAGACTAGCTATGTAGTAAGTAGATCGGCGTTTCATGTAGAGTTCAAGAACGACTTCCACTGATCCGCGGTCCACGGTAATATATGCCGCTGTGTCCTCAATCTCCCATAAGCCATTTTCCTCATAATAAATCAAATCAATTTTATAATTTGGAAAGGTTATATTAAGCCAATCCGTGTCAAACCCGTATGTGCCGAATCTAAGGGAACAGAACTGCTTATCGAAAGGATAATATTTCACGTTGGCGTCACATATAACTTCAAAGGACTGCATGATGACCCAAACACAGGAACCATCACTGAAAAGGTAGATCTTAACCAAATCACTCCCAAGGCCATGGGCTTCCTTAAACGGGTTTGAGATTATCATGGTTGGCAACCATATCTTATTTTGAGAAACCATTGTCTTCTGAATATTTTTGTACATCGCTGGGTTCCAAGATAATCGTTCGTCTAGCCACATAATTGTAAACACCCCATTCACCGAGAATTTACTCGTGGCCTCCACAAATTCTTTGATGGCCATCAAATAGAATGTCATGGATACGTTGAGTGGAAAGTTCCGGTCGTTTCCTGCACGGAGCTCGTTGTTGTAGTTAGTGAACAGATCTTTGTGGAGCTGGTCCTCATCGCTAATATTGTATGCAAAAACAAAATACACCACATACAAACATAATGCAGTTTTAAAAGAGAAGTAATCAGTCCCCATAATGCGACTTTCAATACATTTATTCTTTTCTCCTCAGCATATGAATGTTTACGCCTCTCCACCCTGGTTGTCAGTTGTTAACGAATATTGACCGGTCTGTGCAGAGCTATCATCATTAACCACCACCCTCATTAAATGTTATCAATGGCATAAAAAGAAATGCGTTAGTTCTGTAAAGATTATAAATAATACATGGGTGAACTCAAATGGAGTTTTTAAATCCTTTGTAAAATAATCCAGCGGGATTATAACACTATTTAAATAACCTCTGCACTATTCAAATGAGATTTATTCCTAATTAGAATGAAGAGATATTGAACATGTAATTAATATTTGAAATCACAAATAATCGAAAGTACACTACAGCGCGTGATCATCTATTCACTTCAAACAATTCGATATTAAAGAACGATGGACGAAGAGCCTTAGCTACAGAGATGATTCAGGTGGAAAATAAAAGAGGGTTACAGTCCTTTACAAAGACTGGGATTCGTGATAATCTCAATTGTTTCATAGCTATTAAAGTAAAAAGTCGTTCCATTGCTAGTTTTATATAAGAAATTAAGATGTATGAAAGGATATTTTAATGCATTCGCACGAAAATTTGAAAGCAAGGTCACTATGCTTCTCTCTCTGTTTCAGTAATAGCTTCACGCTCTCTGCTGATAGTTCAAAGCGGTTGTCTTAGTTCTTAGTTCAGTTTATTCGCTCAAACCAAATAATTTGGTACAAGAGGAACATATAATATACAGAATACCAAAATTACAAATCGTCAGAGGTATACATACAGGTACATTTCATACAGGAAAAAGATATGAATGAAAAAAAAGACATATTATAGAATCAATATGTATGTAAGATTATGGTATAAAGGATCAAAATAGGAAAGCAACTAAGAGAACCAGACAGCATCGAAAATATTTGAAATAAATACACCAATCTTCTTAGATTTAGAATTACAATTGGTCACGAGTTCAGAGAACTTTAAAAAAATTGGTCTTTTCCAACATTTTGTGTTTAGATATTTTTTCTTTATTTCCTCTAGTGCCGAGCATTCTAAAATGTAATGAAATTCATCGCCAGTGAGACCTTTATTACAGAATAAACATTGTCTCTCATTTAAAGGAATGTTATACCAACTGTCTGTCTCTACAGGGAGACGATGGTTTGATGTACGAAATTTTATTAATCTTTTTCTACATCTAAAATAACACAAGAAATTAACAATTCAAAAGAAACTCAATCGATTAAAATTCCAATTATTCCTCCGAAACTTTTGACTGGCCTTTTTCTGAAATCTTTAATCAGGTTTCATGGAAATTGCATTGTCAAAGTTTTATTCAATGGTAGAAGTACAATCATGTATCTCTTCTGATATATTATTTCTTAAAATATAACAATGAAATCTGTGAATAAAATCATAGAAAGAAATTTTATATAGATGTATTTTTATAGATAAAAATCTTGAATCTGTCTTTCAACAGTGAAATTATAATAGAGAAGAAAGAGTCTAAATTTATTTGTTTTGCATTACAGCAAAATTGAGCAAATCCTCAGCTCCTGAATCCATATTGCCAACTAAAACTATTTTAATTAAAATAAATAATCAAGAACTTAATTAAACTGTTAAACAATATTTTAAAAGTGAAGTTTAATAAATATATCGATGTATATGTGCCTGTGTTAGGTAACCTTGAATGGTTTGTATCTCTGTCAAGATTACTGGGGGTTTTTTTTTCTTAATTTAGATATTTATATTCATGCAAATCATTTAATTTAAGTCGAAAATGGTGGATGAATTCTGGGTTTACGTAGGAAACGATGAAAACAAAGATTAATTTGTCCAAAAGCCTTACTTGTAAATATATGGAAAGCATTTTACCACTAGATATTATAAAAAAAACTACTGTTAAAAACTTCCTTATAAATAGTCTTTCCCGCGCTTGAGCATTTCCTCCATCCTATTTTTCTTATAAATAACGACGCTGGAAAGTAATTCATACGAAACTAAGATATAAAAGTTTTGTTTGATAAAATATTATTAGGATTACTTAATAATATCGTGCAAAATAAGGCGACTATTACTTAGTTCTCTATAAATGAATGCACCATTTAGATCGTTTGTACGGAAGCGTATCGGGGCCTACGTATACACTTAAAACTTATACATTGTCATACTTTTTATCGTCTTATCAACATATAAACTATCATGTCGTTTTATTTATGCAAACATTTTGCATTGTACTGAGGTGAGTTAACATAATTTAAATCACGTTATAGTAATTGATCAGTTTTCTTGCTATATGCTATATCGACTTAACAAAATACGGAGTTAAATATAATAATGTTAAAATGGGTTTTAGTTATATCGAGAAAGAAATGTTGACATATAACTATGAAAATGTATACATTATAGGTATATTGACATAAATATGTTTACATTTCTTGGGAACATATTGCGAAATATTGTTATCGAATGAATTTCGCGGGGGCGGGAGTTCTGATGGTGCGTCACTTCACTCTGAATCTAGCGGTAGGATACACATGTAGAATGACATTTGTGGAATCATTGGAATTCGTGAATGCTTGATTTTCATGGATTTCGTTATTACTAATTTTAGTCATTCACGAATTTAAATCCACTACGAATTATGAATAATTGTATAAATATATTTATTATTTATAATACAAGTAATTCCACGAAATGTTACCATTAACCTATTTAAAAAAAATAGCAATCTACGAATATATTGGCTCCATGAAATTCAATCTACAATAAAGAAATTTAAACTCTAAAATTCAGATATTTCTTTTGATGCCAAACATCCAAATATGTGCATTTATAATCGTCGTTAGGGGTGGTAGACATGAGCAGTCCTACACCCAAATTATGATCATGATTCAATAATCACGTTGTTACAACGGTCTCCCATCGATGAGGCTAAACAATGTTTCACCCATCTGTCTTGGTCTTCAAATTGATATTACACGATCTCAAAGCAATTTTATTGGATGATCACTCACCCTCTAGACTACAATGTAATCTGCATGTAACTACGATACCAAATACTACCATGCATGAACTAACTGCACGAGCGTTGCATTTTCTCATTACCATGATTTGATGTGAGTGTTGTCTTATTCGCGTGGTAAAAAGACTCGCATCAAATCATAATGATGAGAAAACGCAACGCTCATGCTTGTATCAGTTCATATTGCATAATATTATTTAAAAGCAAATACAATTATTGTATATTTTGTTTCGACGCTTTGGTAAATAAAACATTTATTTGTTTGGAGGTGGTGGTGAAAGTGGTGGTTTGGGGGGGGGGGGGGGTAATATAATACTTGTAAGTAAATGGGTTCAGGTAGTTCAAATGTTCAATTACATGTACCTGTCTAAAAACCCATATCACATGTTTATTTGTCAGTAACCCAAACATAGAATTTCATAACAAACTGCTTTAATATAGATCATACAGCAGTCCTCTAACTACGATAACAAATACTTACACTAATTGCAATCAATACAAAGTAATTATACTGTGTTTTGGTTCTGATTTATATCAAAGAGCCAATGTCGGTCTACATGTGCCGTCTACAGCTATATTCAGAATTCAGTGACGTCACCTTCAGAACTCCCGCGCCCGCTAAGTTCATTCGATAATCTTATTTTCGCAATATGTTCCCTAAAAATGAAAGCATATTGTTATCAACATGGCTATAAAGCATTTATTTTACTGTTCTTTGTCTAATTTTCTTTCTCAATATAATTAGTTCACATTCATAAATCAACATTTCAAACTTCATATTTTTTAAAGTCGATAACGCAGATAGCAATAAAACTGGTAAAATTCAATAAGGTTATTTAAATTATATAGAAATCACAAGATACAATTCAATTTATTTGCATAAATAAGAGGTCATAATTCATTATATGCTGACAATTCAATAAAAAGAAGGACAATTTATTAGTTGAAACACAATAAGTGTAGGCCCCGATACGCTTCCGTACGTTTGTCCGACAAAACAGAATTCTCCCATTTTAAACTTGGAGTACCTTAGATGTCTTAAAATTTTCATAGCAAATGCTGGAGAAGTTGAAAAATTAATATCATTAAAGCAACTAAATTGACCGTAAAATAAAATTGTTCGAGCACAATGTACGAGGAATTCATAAATCATGTAATAATGTAATATGTGTAGTATGCTTGTAACGAGGCAGCAATGAAAAAAGTTCTAGTTATGAAAATGGCTAATAGAAGTCATCAACATCAATGCTTCCGACATTTCCATTGGACATGAAGCAAGGTTGTTCTTATCACAAAATGATCATCATGAATTGAGCTTCATGTAAAGTTGTCAAGTTTTCGGACTATTTGTAACTACGATTATGAATTGTAAATTATCGTCATACAAATCAGACCT